>CM077298.1:30202365-30527365 GCA_039654925.1 Anguilla pacifica
ATTGCTGTCTTGCCACAAACACCCTCGGTTTGAAATGGAGAGCAACTCCTCTGCCGGGGTTTCTGGCGAACGGCTGAAAAAATTCAATTGGCCGTCTTCCCCCATTATACCTGACACAATGGCTTTCTGCACACAAGACCTTCGGCATTGAGGCTCCGCAGAAAGCAAGCATATACCGCATTCACTGGTATTCGTGTTTCCAGGCTAGGAAGAGACTGCGGTGTGCCGCAATATTCGTTTATAATGTCAAGAAAAATCTTTTAGAGCCATTCTCGTTATATATTTTTAAAAAAACACACAGGCCCCATCAATGCTGTGGCAGATTTTACAGTGAAGTTAATTACGGTATAGGCATGTTAATCACGACTGGATTTTTGCACACATTCTCATTTACTTATATTGTCGATAATAATAAGAAACAGTTCTGCAGATGGCTGTGTGTGTGTGTGTGTGTGTGTGTGTGTGTGTGTGTACTGTATGTGTGGGTGTGTGAGGGAGAGAGAGATGGCTTATGAATAATTAAGAGTCTGTGATTGAGTCTAATACCTGTCAATACAAATCAGAGTTAAAACAGCAACCGCTGCACACCATCTGTGCGTCTCTCTACTGCCTCCTGCAGGCGTCACACAGTACTGCATGACAGTAAGAGATATTTCTGCAGACATTTCTCTGCACACAAGCAGGACTGAGAAAGCTTCCTTACAATTATTTTAAAAAAGCAGTTTTCTCTGCAAGTAGAATACCCCCAGGGTCCTCCAAAATGTATAACAAACACAACTTGCTGTGGAAGTGGCGACTTAGAGGAATTTAACTGAAGAGGAATTTAACTGAAGGAGCAGCAAGTGCTGCAGTATATGAGCTTGAAGTTGATTTCAATATGCCTTTGAAAATGCGCTCTTGGGAAAGTGTTGAGTTTGAAGCACCAAGCACAAGCCATTTCAATGGCCCCTTTGTATTGTCCTGATTTATCAATGATTGCAACCGGCCACAACTGCATTTTATTTTCTCACCAAACCATGCATACGGGAGTGCCTTTCAGGCAAAATGAGAACCGTAGATCCTAACCTGCCTCTAGTGGGAAGTAAATTAACTTTAAATTTTTATTTTAACTCTCTGCACTGTGAGCTAACAGCCATGCCTGACAACACTAAGCATTAGTGTTATAGATGCCTCCCAGTCCTGGGTCAAATACGTATTTGTTTTGAATTCAAATACTTTACTGCGCTCTATTGATCTTGCCTGGTGTAAGTGAGCCTGCCGATATGACCAGAAGGCGGGGTTTGCACTTTTTGAGAGTATTTCATTGGTTCCAGCGCACCAGACAATATCAGTAGAAAAGGGTAGAAAAGTATTTTAAGCCAAAACAAATACGTATTTGACCCAGGTCTGGTGCCTCCTAACAGCAGCCTCAGCTTAAGACCCTCGCAGACTGCCCTCAGCTTAAGACCCTCGCAGACTGCCCTGGGCTTAAGACCCTCACAGACTGCCCTGGGCTTAAGACTCTCGCAGACTGCCCTCGGCTTAAGACCCCCACAGACTGCCCTCGGCATAAGACCCTTGCAGACTGCCCTGGGCTTAAGACCCTCGCAGACTGCCCTGGGCTTAAGACCCTCACAGACTGCCCTCGCAGACTGTCCGTGACTCAGTGGGACTGGCGAGGGCAGCCTGGGCCTCTGTCACTGCGCCTGGCTCCTTGCGTTCAGTCACCCTCAAGCTGCTCAGCATCTAAAACATTCATCTGCGAAACGACACTCATCTCTCAAGAGGAAAAAAAAAAAATCAGGCAAAATCCAAGAACGTGGACACAATATTTCTGACACAAAAGGGACTTTTATGCAGAAATACGACGAAAGAAGCCGGTTTAAAATGAATTTTCGTGTTCCTGCTTGTAAAGCTCTCTTTTCATAGCATCGTGTGGTAATGGGGTTAGAAGTGAACTCTGACTGTGGTTCTCAAAGACGTGTGCGACGTTTTAATTTTGGGAGCATCAGCAGTGTGTCTGTCTGTCCACCTTACCATGAAAAGCTGTGCAAGGCTGATTCAAGCAATTTCACGGGTTTAGTGTGTGATGTTCTTTACCCGAACCTGTGAATTTCCATAGATTCTCTAATAAAGGGCACATGCAAATTTTATGGCATAACTGAATGACTGAATTAATGAATGAATGTGGCTCCATTGATGGGATGGGATTACGTACCTGTTTTAAGGACTGGTAATACACTAGCTTCCGTGAACGTGACCGAGTTCATTTTAGTTCATCGAGTTTATCCCATATTGTGTCATTCACCATATTGTCGTTGGCTACTGTAAGAAAATGATAATAATAGAATCTCTTTTTTAAAGCCAGGTGAGTGATTAGGCTTCGGGACACCCGTTTAAGTGCTTACATTTGACAGTTTCACCGGAACGCGGATGACTTGGACCTGGCTCAGGAACAAATGACTGAGACCACGCCCAGACTGGAGAACAGTGCTAAGCACATCCTGTCCTGGTAAATATTTAAATCCGTATAACAGTTCCAAGTTATGGTCCTCGGTTTTTCTTAAAGGAGGCCAGACTGATAAATAGAAAACCACCTGAGAAGGAAGAGAAGGAACGCAGGGAGAGGGGACCTTTGGCCGCCCTGGTTTATGACTAACGTTCCTCCCTGTGCCGACCTTTGATGATGTCAGACTCCGGACTCATCAAAGCCTGAGCCGCGGCCATTTACCTGAGTCTGGGATCACCTGTGTGGATGTACCTGTGGAATCGACGCGCCTTTGCCCCCGACTTCAGCCGGGGTCCCGCTACACCGGATGTGTACACCGAGCAACGGCACGCGGGCTCTCTGTGACCCGATTTTGTCCCCCAGGTCCGTCCTCTATGACACCACGCATGGTTTGCGAACCGTACGGTTTTCACGCTACGCAAGCTTGGCTTGAAACTGTATCTTGGAATGTGTCAGTATCAGTTTAGGCTTAAAACTTTAATAAGCAGCGAACTCGAAAGCTGTCTGCTGAATTAAATATTGGGAATAGAAGCAGTTCTTTATGAACAGAACTACAGAGGCTACACTGCAAGAAGCGAAGCACCAGCTAGCCGCAAAAATAGGATGGCCAGGTTACAGTTTGCTAAGAAGGACCTAAAAGCCTACAGAGCTCTGGAAAAAAAGGCTTGTGGACAGATGGGACCAAGATTCACTTGAATCAAAGTGATGGCAAGAGTAAAGTGTGGAGGCCAAAAGGAACTGCCCAAGGGAACTATTCAATGTATAAAAACTGCATGTATAAAAAGTGTGAATACCCTCAAATAAAAGCTGAGAATATGGTGTACTTTAACCACATGGGAATTGTTTAATTACAAATCTAAAGAAAGTACAGAGCCAGCTCAAGAAAAAATATATCTTCTCCCCCCCCAAACATTACAAAGCTCACTGTATATCTGCATGTGCATGTACATGCGTGTGCGAATACGTGTTTCTGTCACGTTGATAACCCGAGCCAATTTACTTTTCATCTTTACAACAGGAAGTCAGATAAATTATCTTCTAACAGCAGGAATTTGCTGGAACAGAACCAGCGGCAATTCTTTCTGCACCATCACACTAACTCTGTTGTTTTGACACTTCCATTGTATAGACACCATCTGCATAGATAACGTCACGTAGACCCATGTGCATACTCAACAAAACCAGGATCATTGATAAAGATAGTTATTTTAATGCAGTGAGTTTCTATGGCGTTTCCAACAGACTGTAGTAAATAACTGCCATAGGAGATCCTAAAAGGTAGGTATACTAGAAGAAAGGCTTCACAACAGGTGGCTTCTTGAGCTGGCTGTATATTGGCTGCTAGAGAACTGGTTTACAGACTACATAACCAAGATTCTATTTATACAAAAAACAGGAGTCTATTTATAGTAAAAATGAACATTAATCCACTGTTATGACATGTTAAAGAAACCGACACAACAAAATCCACTTATATTACAACGCTTTCAGTAGACCAGATGTGGCAGACCAGATTTCTGGTTTGTTAATTAACATGCTTTATTAAAATGAAACTGAAAGTTAAAAGATTAAACGGTTAGCAATGATCAAGATTCATTTAGCGATCACCCACAAGGCAAGATTTATGCGCTGGCTGAGGAACAAAGTACTCAAACTACAGTTTATCAAATAAAATTTTTAAAAAAAAAACACATTTTTAAATGTGCATATTAAAGGCTGATACTTTCAAATATCGAAAATGTTTCTCGTTGTGTTGTCACAGTAACCTGCTATGAGACCTTTGCTTTATCGCACCTTACTGTGCTTCACCAGCGACCTATCCGGGCTGCACCCGCTACACTGGGATAAAGCCAAAACCAAAACCTGCACCCAGCCCGGTGCTTCTCAGATAAGAATGGGCGCCCCTTCAGTGAGTGGTAAAGGGGCACATCCAACTCCAAAGGGTTAAAAAAAAAAAAAGTTTGATAACATCCAAGTTAGTTTTACTCTCGGAAGAAGCAAGCACAAGCACGCTGAAGCGTTTATGCCGGACGTGTCACGTTGGAATCTGCAGAATTCACCCCGGAATGCTGCACTCACCAGCACATGCTTTCATTTTGTCACCGGAGACTGAACGTCCCGTTCAGTGAATGGAACAAATACTTTCAGGAAAGTCATCGCTCGGGTCATGTTCATTCACAAAACTGAACGCAAGACTGAGCAAATGAAGGGATTCATTTTCAACATCTTTATAACTGCATTTTTTTTTCACGGCAATTTGTTCCATGAGTGGTCATTTTTACTGTATATATTTAAGTGGGCAATGGCTTACCATTGCTTACTTAATAGAATATAATTACAGCTGACTAAACAACCTGACCAAAAAAAAAAGAGTAATCCCTATTTTAATGAATGTATGAAGGAAAAGGGATGGCAGATGACAATTATTGTTTTAGAATTTTTTTTACCATAATCTAACAGAAACCCAGCATTATTCTTTGAAAAGTTAGTATTGTTAATTAGACGGAAAACTTTGTATAAAAGAACGCTTGACCTACTTTTCAGTGATTTAAGAAGGGGAAGAATTTTTCCAGGAAGAATTTACAGAAAACCCACGCCATTATTTTGGAGATTGTGTGCAGTAAAATGGGGTCATTTAATATATTATGGTGTACTGTTTAGTAAAGATGCACTACTGGCCAAGATACTGGCAGCAGGTGAAGTACCGGTTAGGCCTAGTCTCTCTCTCTCTCTGTCTCCCTCTTCTCTCTCTCTTTCTTTCTCTTTCTCTCTCTCTGACTCTTTGTCTCTTGTTTTCTCTCTTATTCTCTGCCTGCATCCCCCAGTAAAGAACAGAAGCTATCCAGAGTAGAACGCATTGGGTCTTCCCTTATTCAGGCTTCAAGGTCTCTGCACGAAGGTAATAAAAGTGTATGGCTCTGACTGACCTGAATCCTGAGCACTTCCCCAAACCCTTCACCGGAAAATATCACTTAAATACGAAGATGATTATGATTATGATGATGATGATGATAAAGAAGAAGGGGAAAACACTGAGAAGGAAAGGAGCAGACCACAGCTTTAAAAAAAAAAAAAGAAAAAGAAAAAAGCCACCATTAGTCACCGGTTTCAAAGGCAATGTATAATAAAACATTTCCCCCTAGGTAAACCCGTACAGTGCAAACAAGGAATTAACCCACCCACTACAGCTCTGAATAATACCAGAAGGAATGTGCATCGCCCACTCAGCCACAATTAAAGGGTGACACACTAACACCCGTGCGCATGCAATCGCACATGCAGACACGCACATGCACATGCTCACAAATGCGTACTGTATGTGCACACATGCACACGCATACACACACGCACACAGTCTTCCACGTCCATACTATGAGGCAGAATATAAGCAGTTTACATATGCCTGTGAGGCTGGCTGCGAAGCTCGGGTAGCGATGGGTAGCTGCGAAACAGCAGCCCGACTACGCAAATGCAAAACCGAAATTATAACAGCAAGAGTGAGACAAAGTAAGAGTAAATATAGCGAGGTGATGTCTTTCTCCCGGCACAGCAACAAAAGACCCAGCGCCTCGCCAGGGTTGTTGCTTTTTTTTTTTCTTTTCCTTTTTCAACGCCGCCTTTTCGAAAAGCTCTATAAACGTTAAACTGCTCCAGAGCGGGGCCCGTCGCGCGCGGCATGGCGGGAGACGGCGGGAGGAGGCGGAACCCCGCGGAGCCGGGCCGGCGTGTTTGGAACACAGCGCAGTGTGACTGAACCCGTTTCAAATCTCCTCCGCAGAGCAGCTGACGGCTGGAGCTCCGCCGCTTCTGCTCGGCTGTCGTTACCTTAGCAACGACCGCGGTTGCTAGGGTCCTCATCCTTCTTCCGATATCCTCTCGTTCCCGTTGCCACTTCCAAGCGGGGGGATGAAAACTGGGGGGATATTTACCCAAGCACCTCTCGGGCAGAAAATCCTAATCACAAATCCTACTTCAAATAATAAACGTGACATACAGAAATAAAGATGAAAAAAAACATGACTTGGAGAAGCGTTTTCATTTTGTGTTATTTTTCTGTGAGTTCACACCATAAATCTTTAGCAGAAATGTGCAGTACATTGATGTGGATTTACAAAAACCTAACATAAAACCATGTGAATGTATGAATTAATGCAGATGTATAAATTACCCACATAAAATGTTTCCACAGAATTTTAAAATAAGCGTGCAATTTCAAAACTGACCAATACAACTGACAATGAAGAGACCTGTCGAGAAAATGTACGACAGTGTACAGAACAGCTTCATCACTGCAAACTGACCGTTTAGCTGTTTTCATGGCAACTGCTGCATGTGATTCAAACGCTTTCTTAAAGCTGTGACCTCGCTCTGTCTTCACCCATGGAGGGTGGATGAGAAATGGGCCCACATGCAAATGAACTGTCCTCTCATGTGGTGAGTCTGAGCTGTACAGAAAATAAAACTATAACTGCTATTCCTACCGCAAACGACACTGAATGAAACGACTGCAAAGTATCAGTGATAATACCCAGGACAAGGATCATCATTTAAATCACGCGCTGGTTTCCCCTACCCCCCTTTCTACACCCTCAGAAAAAAAGCTTTCTTTGGCTTGTCTCTCTATGGGAAGCCATTTTTGTTCCTCGTTGGAACTCTCTTTGGTAGGGGTAAAAAGAGTGAAAGCTCCCAGATTGAACCATTTTGCCCGACAAAGAACCCTTGAACTATATATGGCTCCTCCCCATGGACGCACAGAGGAACCTTTGGGAACCCATTTTTTGAAACCACAGTTTTAAAACAATCCTACATTTCTAAAAAAAATAAAAATAAAGAAAGGACTTCACTCAGGATGTGCCTTTGGTTCTCCCTCGCATTATTACGTTTTAATGTTTAAGCAACCAGCGCGATGACGCGGCAGCAAGCCGAAAACCACTGAGGAATTCCCAAGCGCTGAAAACATCGCGTGATTGACGGCGGCCCCAGCGCCGAAAGCGTTCGCGCCGGCGAGCACCCCCCGGCGAGGTACGCCCGCGCCCGCAGAAGCGAAGCGTCCGCGGAAAGGCATTCCGTTCCCCGTTTTTTTGCGGCCGGTAATCCCCGGGGGTTGTTGTTAGGCAGGTAGTCACGGCTGCGAAATGCCACGGCAACCCGCTGCGAGCGATTCACCTCGGGGGGGGCCAAGGCGCGCCCTGCTTCCACACGCACCCCCTGGGACGAGGAATTCGCGGTATGCAGGTCACACGGTGGTAATACCTGACGCGCTTTAGATAAGCAGGACTCCACCCCCCCGCCCCACCCCCCCCCCCCCCCCGTGTGCTTGACTGATCCCTCGCCGCATCGCCCCCCCCCCCCCCCCCCCCCCGGATGATGCGGAAAGGCCGCCGCGCCTCGATTGGCCGGGCAGGCCGTGGAGGAGAGGCGGGGGCACAGACGCGTCCGCAGCCTAAATGAGCCCTAAGGCCTGCCCGGCGGTGCGCTCAGACCCACCTGAGTGACGTCTCCTGATACGCGTGAGGAACTGTCAGGCCCGTTTAGACTCGAGGAAAGGCTCGGTGTTTGTGAAAGGGCGGCGAGGGCAGGGTTAAAGGCACGTGTAAGCGTCGACACAGATGTGCAAGCGAGGTGAGAAACGATCAGAGTTTAAACAAGAAAACTGTATTGATTGATTGTTAAAAGCTGATAAAGACTGGTAAAAAAAAAACAGAAAAAAGTGGATTTGAGAAAGTACCGTGGAACAGGCCGAACACACATTAAGCACAGGGCTCTCGCCATTCTGATCGATAAAGACACAGCGCCTTCATCCAAACACTTTCCCTGGATTTCCATAAAGATCAGCCACAGGTTCCTTAGGAAGAAGGAACCTTCACCTTTAAGGTGATACAAGCATCCCACCTTCACCGCAGTGCCCCTTTAACACAGGTATAAATCACTATGCCGCCCCCCCCCCCCCCCCCCAAAAGGAGAAAGCTCTTCATCCCCCCTGGAATGCGACAGACAGAGAGCAGTGGTGCTTAGAGAGGACAGGTCCTCCAGGGGAACTGCAGGTGAAGATGTGAGGTTTTTTTCTACGTTGCCCTCGGCAACAAAAAAAAAAAAGTCCTGGAGTGCGGACTCAGGGGACGTTTCAGGATCGGTGAGGGCAGTGTGCGGTAGTAGTTCACAGCGCTTAGTGGAGTTCAGAGGACCCCCCCCCCCCCCAACACACACACCCCCAGGACAAGTATGAAAGTTAACCCTAAACAGGATAAGTCTGCAAGCCCACACTCCTCTGCCTACATAATATAAATATGATAAAGAATATGATGAAGACACCTCAGTTCAGGAGTGCAGCGTCACATGCTACCCCCCTGGCAAGAATCATCACCGGGGAACTGTGCAAAAAATCTATGCATGGATGGACCCCCGAAAAACATAGTAGGTTGAAAACAAAGTCTGAAGACTTATTACTGGGCCAAACTGAACAGATTGACAGATGGGCATATCCACAGAGCCCTGACCAATATGAGACACATGAAAGCAGCAAAGTTGTACACACCGGACAAGCTGTTCTTTATCGACAAACCAGCAACGAAAACTCCACAGACAAACACAGGAGAGAAATGAATCGGCCAGTGTGAATGACACATCAGAGAGTGATGTCATAAAGAATATGCAAATAAGAAGTTGGAAAGTACATATAACTGATGCAGTTAGTTGGTGCTGTCATGCAAGTCCTGAAAAAACGATTGTTGCCAATGCACAAATATGAGATTAAATTTTTGTAAATCAAATTGAAAAACTGCTGCTTGGTTGGTTGTTTGGACTGACAGCCTCTTGTTTTGCAAGACAATTAATGGACTAAATTAACCTTCTCTGATGACACATTAGGTATAACCAGTGCTCTGATGCATTTGGATTATAGGCTGTGAAAATGACTGTCTGGTTGCATCAAAAGGCCAAAACCATCCCTATACCAATGTCAGATCAGACTGCAGCATCCTTACTCCACACAATAAAACATTCACTTGACAAAGGTAACGCACAATATATAAAAATGGTAAGTGATTCAATATTGATAATGGTTCGACTATGCTATTACCAAGCTACATAAAAAATAAGGACAATAACAAAGATAAAAATTACAGCCACACTTGCAGTAAAAGTGCTTCAATACCATAAGAAAAGAATATGCTTGATCAAAATTCGATTCTTTTAAATTTTTCAGTTCAGGTAATTCAGACAAAAAAAAATCACATACTCCTTGTTGTAGGATAAAAAGGATGCTTTCATTTAAGATTTTAATAAATATAGATTTAATTATATAAACAATTGATTTTTTTAACATATCTTCAAAAGCAAATTCTACATCTTAAATGCCTTAAACAGTTATAAATATGCTACTTCAGTAGTGTAGGCCAGGATTTAAATCAACATTTTCCCTTAAATCCGACTAGCAGTCCAAGGCAAGTGTTATTTTATTCTCAACACACAGACAAGTTCAGCCATTGCCAAAATACAGAGGCCCAAGCGTTTGTGAAGAAAAATAACACATACATATAACCGTTAGTCAAAGTTAATTACAAGTGTTTATTGAAAGTTTTATATAGTTGCAAATGTAACCCAAGTCATTGGTGAATGCTTGGCGGTTTCTTGTATGTCAAAATACATTGATAAACATTAAAAATAAATGCTTAAAGTTTTATGTCAGCCATCTGATACAGGAAATAATCTCCTTCAAATAATATGCATGACTTTGGGAATGTGTTAGGAAGGTAACCTTCATTGGAAAAAGTATCCTAAAATTGTACTATCCTTAGCATAGGGGGTGTAGCACTTTGCTTCCATATCCATTTAATCCTAAAGACAATATGAAATTCACACGTATATCACACTTTTCAAAAGGAAATCTTAACCTTATGAAGAACCCGTTTTTTTGGGAGGTTTTTTTCTTTTTTCAGTGTTCTAGAACTCCATTGCTTCCAATTGCCAGAAGTGATTGTTACATCAGCATAGGAATGTTCAGTCAAGAACACTATAGTTACATATTTGTGATGTCACACATAAATGGGTTTTTAATCATGGTCACTGCTCAGTCAGGTCTCCTCAGAATGCTGCTAGCATCCAATATGGATGTAGTCTCTTTATATTTTAAGGTGACCAAGTCATGTGGCTAATGATGCACATCATGAAAAGGCTTTGATTCTTCTGTGGGACACCATGACAATGGAAGCCCTATAAAAAAATCCCAAACTGAAGAAAGCACATTTGCACATATTCTGTGAAGCTTAACATATAATATATTCACAGTATTTTGATATTGATAGGTACAATAATAAAATGCATGATACAATTCCACAATTATGTTTTTATTTCATTTTCTTGTGTCTGAAGGGCATGATGGAATTGGGTTTTTTTTAGCCATGATCAGACATCTTCTTTACACAAAACTGCAGGAATCAAACATAAGAAGAATGATATAAACAAAATGAAGCTCATTTTGTCAGCAAAATGTCCAGTGAAACGGAACAGTGATGGTTGGTGCCTCACTAAGATTTCACAGATTATTGGGAAGAGACTGACTGGAAGCTGCAGAAGAAAATTGATTTTACTGACAGAAGTCAAAAAGCCGGCTGAGGAGTCTTTCTTTCATTCTTTCCCTCGCTCACCCTCCCTCCCTCTCAATCTCTCTCTCATCCCTCTCTCTCTTCCTCCCTCTCTCTTTTCTTCCCTCCTTCTCTGCTTCCATCTCTTTCTCAGCCTCCTTCTCACCCTCCCTGCTGCTACTTCTCCCTTCTTCCCCCTCTCTCTCATCCCACTCTCTGTTTCCTTCCTTCTCCTCACCTTCCCTCTCAACCTAACTCCTGCTCTTCCTCCCTCTCTTTCCTTCCCTCCCTCTCTCCTTCCATCTCCCTCTCGGCCTCCCTCTTGCCCTCCCTCTCTCTCTCTCTCTTCCTCCCTCTCCAACTCTCCCACCCTCTCTCGATCACTCCCTCTCTCTTCCTCTCTCTTCAACTCTCCCACCCTCTCTCCATCGCTCTCTCTCTCTCTTCCTCTCTCTCCCCTTCCCCCCAATCCCCACTCCCTCTCTCTCTGTCCCTCTCGTTCTCCGGTTCTCAGCCGGACAGATCGTGCTCACCTCCTGCACTGGAGCTCTTGCCTGGCTGGGAGCACTCAGGCCCACACAGAGGCCCTCCTCCTGAACACCCCCTCAGTGTTCAAACTCGAGGGGATACCTCTGACCCCCACAGCCTGCTCACCAAGCGTAGCTCCCGCCCACGCACCCCCGCTCCCTCCCGCCCCCCCCTTCGCTGAAAAGGCCGCTCTGCCCCCTCCCTTCACAGTTTGCTGGGCGTGCTCTGCTGTGATGGAGGCACCAGTGTCGAATCTGCCACTTTCACGGTCGGGTTTGGTTTAATTGCAGGCATTACGGAACTGCACAGAAGCCACCTCACAACGCATGATTGAATGCAACAATTTGGTTATGTAACAGGGGTAGAAAATAGAGGCTTGGGTAGGTTAGAATTATGCAAGGAATCTGTAGTTTCTCATCCCTCCCCCCACCCCCCCACCCCCCTTTCAGGATCCTAATTCAATGTAAGAAAAGGATGGATTCATTAAAAGGTATTCTGAACAGACACAGACAGAGGACGTTAATTTAAAATCAATAGCCACACAACCGATCTGATTCTCAATACATCAAATGCATATCAGACACCGAAATAATTCACGTTTGATTATGTCGATCAATTGAAATCGCATATTGATTCAATGGCAGCTCAAGTCTTGTCTGGGCTCGGCATGTAGCAGTTTCCCTACTGACACCTACCAAACTTACTCTTACTTTTTCTTCTCACCACAAAGGGAGGAGTAGCTGAGTTAATTTCAAATTTTAATCAGAAAGGGACTGAAATGGGCAATAACATCCTCTCTAGGAGTGATTCAATGGAGGGGCATGCATTGGCTCCACCAAACAGGAAATGTGATGACATCCTTCACACGAATGCTCTTGCAGCAGGTTCAGTTTGAAGCCCTTTGTGGTTTAGCAACAGGAGCACTTGAGAATTTCCAGTTCACTCCTCGTTTCGTATTGCCAAAAAAACTGACCAGTGTACGACAGGGAGAGCAAGTTCAGAAAAATCCAGAGTCACCACCCGACCCTTTTCAACATGGAGGACATGCACTTGAGTGCATCTTAGCCCTGGCACTGTGGGCCGGGCCTTCAGCGCACTGTGAAATGGCACCACCTTCGACCACAAATATTCAACTTAAACGGATGCCCCCTTCCTCCTGCTGCTCTGCTTCACCCATCGTACAGTAATCCATCTGAAAACCTTGCTGGATTGCATCCCTCCAGGAGTGACCCACTCAAGCACTTTGTGGGCTCGGAGCTCGAAGGACAATTTTCTGATTCGGTTTCTACCTTCAAATGGCAAATTATCCTGCTGGTGTGAGATTGGTCTTTAGTCACTCAGTTACAGAGGCAAAGAGCCTCGTGATAGGTTTGATAGTTTGGTTGCAAGGACCACAACATCTCACACATCATTATTTGTAGTTAAAAAGTGATACTTTACAATAAATCCACAACATTGGTGGGATGGTCCAGCCTCTGTAAATAAAAAAGAATATTTTGGAAATGTGTGCTGAATATTTTTGAAAGTTATTTTATATAACCTCTCAAATGAACTGCTATTTTTTTCCTCTCTGATGAATACAAAGCAGAGCTGACTCACTGCAGATCATGATCTCCAGCATACATTTTAATTGATTTAATTCAGTATTTACATTACATTATAGATTATGCCCTGCAGTTAATATAAATATGCAGTATTAAAAGAATAACAACAATATGCCAATCCAATTATATCTCAAAATGTAATTGGTACAATAGAATAAAAAATTAAATTGCTTTTACTTAATTAAAAAAAAACGTGTTCAGACACTTTCTGAATATACTGCTATACATTTCCAAATCTAACATCAATTTTTTCAAGCAGCCAAAAGCTGCTTAAAAGTCAGGTGAAGATAATTATTGCATCATAAATACCATAAACAGAAAACACAGAGCCATTCAATAAGAGAGCACCTTTAGTGAAATGTCTGAGATAAACTCTTTCAGTATGGTACTGTAGGTAAATTATTTATTTTATGATATGAGCATTAAACACACACACTCACACACACACACACACACACACATACACAGACAATACACACACAATTCTGGCAATGTAGCCATTCATTTCCAACAATACACAGGAGGCAACTAGACAGCCATGGACACTGGCTGTTATATTGTACACATTACTTTGTGGGATTTGCAGAACAGTCCAGAACACACACCTGTCAGTAAAGGTGCTTTCCCCACAAAGATCTCAACATCTTAGTCTCCTTGCTGGTCACGGCTCGTAAAATCATAAAAGGCTTCCCCTTTTTACGTGAACGGCCCATTTTTTAAACATTAAACACAGCTTTAGTCAACCGTTGGTTTTACATTCCTCTCATTGCTTTCTGTCACTGACGAGCATAGGAGCCGGTAGCTCTGCACCTGCAGGTCTACTGTCTGCTTCTGTCACAGGTAGCTCTGCACCTGCAGGTCTACTGTCTGCTTCTGTCTCAGGTAGCTCTGCACCTGCAGGTCTACTGTCTGCTTCTGTCTCAGGTAGCTCTGCACCTGCAGGTCTACTGTCTGCTTCTGTCTCAGGTAGCTCTGCACCTGCAGGTTTACTGTCTGCTTCTGTCTCAGGTAGCTCTGCACCTGCAGGTCTACTGTCTGCTTCTGTCTCAGGTAGCTCTGCACCTGCAGGTCTACTGTCTGCTTCTGTCTCAGGTAGCTCTCAGCACCAGGCACCTGCAGGTCTACTGTCTGCTTCTGTCTCAGGTAGCTCTGCACCTGCAGGTCTACTGTCTGCTTCTGTCTCAGGTAGCTCTGCACCTGCAGGTCTACTGTCTGCTTCTGTCTCAGGTAGCTCTGCACCTGCAGGTCTACTGTCTGCTTCTGTCTCAGGTAGCTCTCAGCACCAGGCACCTGCAGGTCTACTGTCTGCTTCTGTCACAGGTAGCTCTGCACCTGCAGGTCTACTGTCTGCTTCTGTCTCAGGGAGAGGCCCCTCAAGAGTTCTATCACTGAGAAAGGAAATGCACTCTGGGTGTGCTTTGAAGCCAGATTTACTTCAAAGAGCGTTTGCGTAACTCGCCTTAAAAAAAAAAATCAGAATTTGAAAAGCGACAGTTGAGGTCGTACGGTCTGAGAGATACTGCACAAAGATAATAAAAAGTGGAAACATAGTTTTGGGAAAATTCTGTTTTCTTTCCGTCACAGTTCCTTGGCTATGTTAGCTATAGCTATGGAACAGCATTGTAATTCTGAACCAATTTGTTTACCAACTAGCTTATGGAAAGCCATAAAATATCCATTATTGCACAGATGTATCACACATTCAATACTTCAGTACACACTCACACACATTTTGCACATAACCATATCAAAGAGTTGATCCATTACACCCATAAACTCCACCACCATTACCTCTGCTGTCACTGCCCAATCACCACAGCACCAGCCACTGTTCAAGCAATTTGACATTTCTGTGGTTGATGCAAAGATTTATGGGATATCCTACCTAGCAATTGATGCATTGCACGTAACCTTAAAATTGGGTTGAAATAAAGCACATTACAAGCATGAATTTTTGATTACTTCATTTTTGGGACATGTCTTGAAAGGGCAGATGGGGAGATCTGGCATTGAAGTTCTGCCTTGGACGGACAGCTGCCTTGTGTTTGTAGAGGCGCACTGCTCATAATGCTCACTGGCTTTCTGATGTAGGCCACTGTGCTCCTTCACACTTTCCTCACCCGATATCCTGACACAAATAAATCTTTGCAGTATCTAAGGAATTTGAATTATTTTGCATTTTTCACAATATGAAGGACAACTAGTTCTTTTTGTCCCAACAGCTATGTTAAATATTTTTGCTCTTTGAATATGATAAAGACATTGACTGTTTCAAAAGAATCCAGGTAGGTGACTGGGAGAGGTCTAATTAATTTATACATACATTCTTTTTCCTGCTATCCCTTTTATGTTGAACTGTGCAAAGTATCTTAACCGCAGGATGCAGAGGGTGTCGCATTTAATTTCTGTTAGTTGTAGTTATATCACTTACACAGCTCCATGGGTCAGGATAAAGGTCCTTTATTTTGCACATACAGCAAAATGTGTTTGGTACTGCAGCTGGAGTTTATGGTGGCACACTGGTAAAGAACTGTCATTAGAGAAATCACTGTCTTTATGGGGACTGCCTTATGGGGACCGTTTGAAAATGACAGTAATCAGCGTTTACAATGAACACACATCCATGCGGGCAAACATGCACTTACACATATAGTACATACAAGCGTATAATTACACACACATGCACACGCACACAAGCACATGCACACACACACACACGCACACACACAAAACGGCAAGCAAACAGCGCTCCAGTAATCAGGGTTGTTGGTCCTCTCTTTGGGCAGATGGAGAGAACAAAAGGGCAATGCGGAGGCGTAGATATTGTCTTCATATTTATTCATGAATTTTATCCGATTTCATCTGAGCATCTCAGCGGTATTCCTGATTCTCGCTGCCGCTTTACACACTGCAAGCTCATTACACGTTCTCAGGTTGGTGGAGTCTTCGTGTACCATTTTAAAAATGTGCTTACAGTCTGGGGATGTTGGTGGAGTCTTAGTGTACCATTTTAAAAATGTGCTTACAGTCTGGGGGTGTTGGTGGAGTCTTAGTGTACCATTTTACAAATGTGCTTACAGTCTGGGGGTGTTGGTGGAGTCTTAGTGTACCATTTTACAAATGTGCTTACAGCGTGGGGGTGCTATAACCATGTATTTTAGGGGAACACGAAGTGGGACGAGTAGGGGGGATTGGGTGGGCACCTGTTCTTCTCAAACAACGCTCCTCATACACCTTTGGATGTGCTCCTCGTCAAAGCGGGGCTATTTTGTTTTTGTGGACTTCGGGCAAGGACAGCACTGGGGAACAGGGAGAAGTCAGTAATGGTAATAATAAATATGACTGAAAACCTACACGTATGAGTCGTGACTCCTGCATGAAACGACAGTAGGAGTAGGAGACTAGCACTTGCAGGCGGTTACATAACAGACTGGATAAGGGCTCAGCCAATGAGCACGCAAGCCAGTGCTCCACTCACTCACTCACTCACTCACCCTCTCAGTGGAGCAGCACTGGAATACACTCCAGCCTGGGAGAGTGTTTCAATCCGCCACTCCTGCGGTCTGTGTGTGTGTGTGTGTGTGTGTGTGCATGTGTGTGTGTGTGCGTGTGCATGTTTGTGTGTGTGTGTGCATGCGTGTATGTGCGTGTGTGTCCCTGGTGAAACAAAAACAAATGAAACAATATTACGTATAATGAGAGTTATCATTAAATGCTTGAATACACATGTGGAAATACTGAATGATGGTTTTGACAATGAAAGTTTCTCTAATAAGTCAATGGTCACATTACTGAAACCAACCTTGCACAGCCTTGTTATGATACACATTTTGTTTGCAAATAAAAAATTCAGACAACACTGGCTTTTTGGATTAAGTGGAATATGACTGAACTGGCATACAATTTCCTACAAATTGTAAAATACCTTTTTTGCAAAAAAGTTTTCATTTCGTTCCCTCCCATCCCTTTCAGTTTAAACTGATAAACGGAAACCGGCATGAACAAGAGTTACTACATGCGACCAAGCAAGTAATATTAAACTGTATTTACTTTTACATCTCTACAGATTGAAGAGGGACAGGACATGATATGTGCGGGTGTAATATTAGCGAAGGCGCTAAAAATAAATAATACAGGGATCTGCCATGAGCTCAGCTGAGGAGATAAAACTCCAGTACTGTACACACAGGTGCTGAGCCTTCACATCTCCAGCCTAACTCTGCAGCCATTTACCTGTGTTATTGCTTTACTGTACCTGTCAGTCAAACACAAATGCAAACATGGCGAATTGGATTCCCCCCCCCCCCCTCACAATTCTCTCTCCTCTCTGGAGTTTCAAAGACGAGTCTGCTCGTGAGTCTGGTGTTTAACCAGAGCTTGGGAAACGGACAACTGTGGCAGTGCGCGATGGCCAGGGAAATTTAAAACTGGAGAAAAGTCAAATAACAAACCGGAGTCAAATAACAAGGATTTGAAGAAACCCGTGGAGTTCCATCTTCTGGCTTTGTGCACTGAACTTAAGGATAGGTTCTTTCATTATGTTATTTTATATTGTCCAATCTGAAATTAAAGTGACACGTCACAGGAGTCGGTGAAACAACTGAAATTCCTTGAAAGATTTTATTGTTGGTTAAATTCAAAGGACTGCAAAGAATCCATTGATGTGGTATTGATGCATCAGGAAGTAAGCATTGTTTATAGATGTTTGATCATACTCATCTGTGATTTCACACACATATATATACATAAATGAATATATTTGTATTTTTAAGTTAGGAGACTCCACCTTTATTATTATGCCAAAGATGCTAAAATTAAAAATAAATAAATAAATAAATACAAGACAATAAATGAATGCACACAGAAATAAATTTAAAGATAAAATCTGATATAAATTGGCATTTCTGCATTTATTCATTTCCATATTTGTTTATTTCTTGATTCATGCATTTCTGTAAATATGTATTTCCACATTTATTTCTGCATTTCTTTGTCCATATGATAATGAGGGGGCTGTCGTCAATCAAAGTATGTCATTGTGTCACCTCATTCCCATTGGTTGTTTGATACCAGAGTGCGCAGATCACCTGTATGTGCCTTGGTTCCACACCAGTAACTTTTAGCAGGTTTATGCTAGAGGAGAGCAGAGGCGAAATGCAACGAAGATGTTTTAGGTAGTTGCTTCGGAGCTTTGGGGAAGTATTTCGGGTTAAACACTCAGAATTAGCCTCTCTTTGGCTCCAACAAACGCCAAGAGATTTTGATAAATATTTTGGGAGATACTATGAAATAAAAGTCATTTCGTTATTTGCAAGTGAATTTTTTTATATTTTTCGGGTGCTGTATTGTGTGTGTATGTTAGGGAATCCACATAGGCTAATCCTAAACAGTCTTTTGGTGACTAACAGATTGCATAGCTAGCCAGTCAAAAGTGCAGACACTTATACCCAGGCGGGTTAAACCTCATGCAGTTTGTCACCAGTCACACGTAGAGACTACTTTCATGATCTGTAGGTCTCGATGTCAGTTTCAGTGTAAAATATAGTTTATACATGTCTTTTCCTCAAAAATTATGGAGCTCCCTGAGTGTGCAGTTGAACTTGCGTTCAGTTCTTCTCATTTCAAAATATACAACAGAGATGGATTCAGGTGGATATGCGGTTTTCAGTCAACTTACAAGAGGAATATTCCTTGCGGGATTCTTCCACAGAGTGAATTCCCCCCCATCCATTGGAATCAATCCATACTTATATGTATGCACGTATATGTACGCCTACATAAATACATACATACATATAATTTTTTATTCTTTTTCTTGCTTTCCCTCTATGGGGATTTTCTGGAGTAGTACTGTTGCTTGGCAACCTGAATTGGCCCCAGCTCTCCAAAATGCAACATTATCACTTTTTGCCGCTCTCTTTTCTGGCTGCAAGTGTAATTCATGTGGGACATGTCGAGTGAATAATAATTTGCCATTAGGACGCACAATTCTGGCCAATCATAATGAAGTACTAACCCTCGAAGGTGTGAGGTCACAAATATGTGACGAGAATGTTCTTACCTGAAAATCCTAATGCTGACGCAACTATCACTCCTGGCAATTGCAAGCAATGGAGTTCTAGAACACTGACTTAGAATTCTAAAAAAAAAACATTCCAAAACAACAACAAAAAAAAACCTTACTGTTCAAAGGATTAAATTCTTGGAGTGACTGTGGTGGACTTCACAGCTGCTGTCCTTCAGCAAAGCTACCACTAGGTGAGTCTCGCCAGCCCTCGCGCCTTTTATTGTGGGAGCAGGGAACTAAAATCAGAAGAGGAAATAAATATTTTGGGTTCTTTTTTTGTAATTTTTATGGACTTTCCAAGACAAAGTAAACAAAACTAACAGTGTTTTAAATGTAATACAAGTCACAGTCCTATTGACTTTCTAAGATTTCTAGGTAAAATGACAATAGTTATCAGCAAATCACCCTACTGTATATATTCACACATAGCTCCTTAAATCATTAAAGAACAAGGATGCGAATAAGCTGCTGATAGGAGTACAATAACAAATGTTAAACTTTAATTTATCCACATTGTTATGCACATACAGTGCATATTTCCACATACAGTGCATATTTTCAATGGCCTGATAAGCATATCAGTGTTCCGTTTATTAATAAATCTCAATTGCCCTGTGGGCAGGGTAAGCTGAAGTCACCAAAAACAAGCACCATCCCGACACACACCATCGTTATGCCAACCCCTCCGTCAAGCATCTGCGTCTGTCCTCGGCTGTGGTTTCCTGGTTGCGTGTGGGTGACACACTGACTACGTACAAAATGTTCTGTCTTCCCACAGGCCTTTGATGTGCGGCGAATACTGCGGTACTTTGAACATTTCTGGTAAAAGGGCAGGGCCAGTGAACAGTGGAACTCAAGCACCCCCCCCCCCCCTCATCTCCACCCCACAATAGTGACCCTTAAGTGTTTTTGCCAGTGCACTAGTCTAGTACCCAATTCTCAGACTACTCAGAATGAGTTATGCGGCCGGTCCTGATTTTTCTGACTAAAGACAGACAGACGTCATCGCCGCAGTGCGCTGAATAGGCTGAACAGAACACACCGCGGCAGCCCAGAGCAGGCGCATGACGTCCCCCCCCCCGTCCCCCCCCCCCCGGAGGAGCCTGAGCACCCCAAGGCAGAGAGCTGCAGGGATCAGAGGCCAGTTCAATGTCGGGAGAACGGGATGGCCCCCCCCAGCGATGCCGGCTGCAGCAGAGTAGCGTTAGCGACAGGCTCAGGTGAGCCCTGGAGGTGATGCTGAAGGGGGGGGGTGGGGGCAGGTTGTGGGGCACGGGAGGCTGTTCAGAAGGGTAGATGGGGAAGACAGGAAGGGGAACAGAGAGTAAGAGGGGGATTAGGGCAGGAGGAACTGGAATCGGAACCTTGAGAGGACACCAATCATTGGCTGTGGCCTCTAGAAAACCCAGGACAGGTCGCCCTCAGGCAGTTAAAGAGCTGACTCCGAGGAGTCTTTGGTAAGGATACAGAGACAAGAGACAAAAGCCACCGATGTAGTTGGGTGAATTAGTGAAAACAGTTCTGCCAAGTGGCAGGAAACTGCTGAAAAAAACTCTGCTATTATTCAGGAAACACGCCAAGCTGCACACCAGGCAAGGTTTTGCAAAACTCAATGATAGCAATAAAGGGGCGAGCACAGCCTCTCTGGACTGAGGGGAATCGAGTTATGGTCTCTCCCCGCCGACATCGGTTCATCAACTTCCGTGTTCCAAGATGGAACATTATTCATCATAAATCTTGGAACTTATTTTTCCTTGACAGACTCAGTTTGCCACAGCCACAGAACCCGATTGGTTTCAGACAGTAAATTCTGACACTACATTTCTCCACACTCTCACCACTTTGCAGCTGCCTTGTTGTTACCATGGTTTCAAGAATAATAGTATTGAAAATGGGTATTCCTAACCAATCAAAGTCAGTGAATGAAACGCATTCACCCAAAAGGGTAAGAAATGGCTTCTTTTTTTTCTCTTCCACTTTCATTCCACACAGATGCAAGGACACTCATCCAATTACAAATGCCGAGTTGCTTGTAAGGTCAGACACTATTCGAATAAAAATGCCAAAAAGCATGTTCACGTTCACGTTGTTTCCAAAATGAAGGTTTCGTTCATGTCCGCTGCAAGCAAAAAGATTGGCCCCCAACGATTTCACGTCTCATTTCACAAGAAGGCAGTACACGCGACAGCACAGGCCCCGCATGCGAGAACGACGTCGCGCCTCCGTCAGACGCCGCCCATAAAGAGTTAAAGCCTTCTCTTCTCCGCGCCTGCTGCTTTCCATTTCGCTCCGGTGTCCCTGAGCTAACATGTTTTCACCTGTAATCGGTAGGGAGGAATACAAAAGCAAGCTTTGCCACAACGGCCCATTATATTCAGCAGAATCCTGCCTAGCTCCTGATTGTTTCACAGTTCAGGAGACAGGCCGAGGAGCGTAGATATGACTCCAACATCGAGGTGAACCAATGTTTTTTTTTTTCCCAGGTATTAGTTTTGCTGATATTATGGCTCAGTATATTTTTCTATATGGGCATTTTCACTGAATAGGTCAATGTTGAGTGAGGCACGGCAGCTAGAGCAAATGCAACTGACTGCAGAGAGCTAAAAAAAAATGAAATAAAACTGACTGCAGACTGCAGATGAAAACTACGAAACGATGAGAGATCTCATAATAAAAGATAAGAAAGGAATCAAGAAAGAAAGTTCCAAATGGAGTGCAATGGAACAAACGGAATGGAAAACAGGGACGACAACAGTACAAAAAAGAAGCAGCCAGCACATTTATGAGAATATTAATTAAGGCGATACAATAACCCTGTTATGTAAATCGACTGCGCTGCATTGAAAGACGGCTGCAGGGCGAGTAAAGACCCACAGTAACTGCACTCAGCAACAGGGCTTCTGGAGCTGCACACTGAGACTCACTCAGGCCATATCAGTGGGCCGCCTCCTCTCCAGCTATCGCTGCAGTTTCTGTTCCAACCAGGAGACGATAAAGCAGGCCTCGTGCGAATGCCAGATTCCACCCACACGGCAGAACGCTCGCTCAGTCGCACCCCCCCTCCCTCCTCCCCCTCCCCCTCCCGGCCCCAAATCCACCAGGCCTTCCTGCTGCTGCCGCCCACAAACTCGCTCGCCCCCTCCACCCACCCCCTCCGCCCCCTCTCTCTCCCCCAGCCCTCGTGTTCGACTGCCTGCCGCTCACACCGCAAACTCACGTGCACGAAAATAAAATGTGGAAAAAAAAAAAAAAAAAAAACTAAACAACAAAGGGTCACGCGCAGTTCAACCTGTACACAACAACAACAGCGGCGGCACAAGCTCTCCTCTATCAGAAGGGCTTTAGGGCCTGAGTGACTCCTGTTCAAAACGCAACTCTGCACCACAGAGAGCGAGCAGGGAGCGAGAATCAACGTGAGCAGCATTTCCTCTCAGTTTCCCTGCAGTTACACTGTGCCTGGCTGTGAGGCTTTGGTAGCCAACGGATCCCTGGATCTCGCCAGGGCTCGCGAAACAAAGTGTGCGGTCCCCCACAAAGCAGGACAAGAGAGACGTCGCCGCTACTTCAGCTCCGAAACCGAAACAGCACTTATGTTTTTTTTTCAGAGAGGCAGCTTGTCATTAATTAGGCCGAGGGCTTGGCAGAAGCAAGCGGCCTGAGGAACGCTCGCGGTATCAGCTGCCGTTGTCATCGGCAACGCGCGTGCGAGGGTGACACATCGTGCGTCTGTCAGACGCTCCTTCCATTACTCAGTACCAGATGTATGCAAAGCAGTCATGCTCCCCTCGTTTCTCCCTCGCGCCGAACGAAAACTCTTTCTGCGGAGAACGGGCTGAGAGCTAAACGTACGTGCAATCGGACCCCAGCGAAACCCTTCAGCGGCACTTTTAAATTGATAAAATAATCAAGCCTGCAGGAACACCTTCAGGAACATAAACGTCCTCCAGTGCTCCCACGATACAAGAGCATCTTCTTCACTGTTCGTTCAGTTGCTAAGGCATAAGTGAAAGTGTCTGGCTAATTCTCAGTCTACAGTGGAACAGAGATGGTCACCAGGGTAATCAGACAATACTGTTCAGACACAAATGCTTGAGCCAAGCTGAGGGTGAGAAGTAAGTGAGGGACTGCAGTGTAGTATAATAGGTAAGGGGCTGGTCTTGTAAAGGTCACAGGTTTGATTTCCAGGTAGGATACTGCCGTTATACCCTTGAGCAAGGTACTTAACCTGTATTGCTTCAGTATATATCCAGCTGTATAAATGAATGCTATGTTGAAAAACATTTTTAAATTAAAAATGTTGTGTAAGTCCCTCTGGATAAGAGCGTCTGCTGAATGCCGGTAATGTAAACATAATGGACTGAGAGAGAGAGATGCAGAAAGGGGTAGAGATAAAGAACAATAGCTAGTGAGAGAAAGAGAAAAGGAGAGATAAAGAGAACGACAGAGCGGTAATGTAGATTGAGGGTTTTCGGGGGGTGGGGGGGGGTGATGGGTAGGGTGGTGGTGGTGGTCACGTAGGATCTCTGTTCGCACTGAGCGTGTGCAGATCCCTGGAAGTGAGTCACCGCGGAGAACGTTCCCATGCCTTCTGTGATTCAGCCTGCCGCCGTTCCCCGGTGTAGCCGCGGGGGAGTGGGACAGCACTTCCGCGGGAGGACTTCAGGAGGCGAGGAGCGCGAGGAGCGCGAGGAGCGAGGAGCGAGATCGCGCCGTGGGCACAACGGAGAGGGGAATCCCACATAAGTCACGACGGAGCGCGCCGGGGGGGCGGGGTGGGGGGGTGGGGCGGGGCGGGGGGTCCAAGGCTCCCTCTCCGGCGCTCGAGCGGGGGGGGGCTACGGGGGAGCGGTGAACGCCAGACGGCACTGCCGAAAACCGGAGCGCAAGGCCCCGCCGACGACGGCAACGTCCCCAAAGCACGGAGGAGGCTGCGCGTTCCTCAGGCCTGAGCTGGACTCCCTCCAACAATACTTTTTCTAAAGAAAAGTAAAAATGACGTTTCTAGAGGCTCACTTGGTTTGGTGGCACTTATATTACTTGTGTTATTTAAATATTACATATTATTACATATTATTATAAGTATTTAGAAACTGAGAATCACGCCGTCAATCCCAGTTGACTCCATGATGACGTACTTTCGTTTGAATGCCCAAAGGTAACCCCTTTCCCTCTTGAAGTGTGTGTGGGTTTCCGTTTGACTGTGCCCCAGTTTAAGCCAACAGGTCTCCACAGAGCAGAGTCAAAAATCTATTTGAAAAATTTTAATTTTTAAAAATTCTGATTAAAGTAACATTTGAAAACACTCCCGCAAGTAAGTCAGCCAGTAAGATCTTAATTAGATTTTAAAATGCTAAAACCGCAAGAAGAACTCTGGACATGCTGAAAATAGAATTTTCTTTTTTGGAAAGGTCAGCAATCTGCACTTTTGCAGATGTCAAAACGGTTAAAGAATTACAAACAATTATTTATTTAATCCAGATCCAGGTCTGGCTCACACAAACTTTACAATACAGAAGGACTGTTCTAGATAACTATATTAAATGACAGAAATATGCCAACTATAAATCAGAATTGGGATATTCAGGTAGTGTGTGCTTGTGTGTCCAATTAAGCCTTCAAGCCTTTTTTTAAAGCCTATCCAATTTCAGTTCTTTTAATTTAACCTGGTAGGTCAATTGAGAACTCAATTCTCATTTGCAGTAATCATGAAGTAATCAATGCAAAGGATTATGTATCCAGTGAAACGCAGGAGCTGATTAGGTGGCCAGATGTAAAAAAAACAAAAAAAGAACTAATTTGACCAGAACACACCAAGTCTTTTTAACCATTTGAGGTGTTGGATATAAAAATATAATTACATATAATGTTGTTAACTGAACATTATAACGCTGATGTGACGATCACTGCTGGTAATAGAATGCAATGGAGTTCTAGAACACTGACCTAACAATTTTGGGGGGAAAAAAAACATTCCAAAAATCCTACTCTTCAAACAGTTGGGAACTTCACAATCGTCACAGTAAGTCAGGACCTCAGTTTAACATCTCATCTGAAGGACAGCCCCTTCTATAGCACAGTGCCTCCATCAGTGTGCTGGGGAACTGGATTTCTCATTTTGGCCAGAGGGAAGATTGCCCCCTACTGGCCCACCAACATCTTTCCCCATAGCAACCTAGATTAAAAAGGGTCTCCCCTCCAAATACTACCCAAGCCCACACCTGTTCAGCTTCAGCACTTTGAGAAGAAAATAGTACAGGCAGCCATGGGACTATAAGCCCCTTCACCTCTCTGTGACCAACATCACCACACCCAGAGCAACATCTACTGTCCCAAAGCTTATATCACATCACTAAGCATTCCTTTATGTTGTGCATTTCCATAGCTTGCAATGAGTATCTTACTGACCCCTGGAATGGGTTTGAGTGATTCTGAATCTATTTTTACTTGAAGGTATTACCTAAATTGACAGAAACACAAATGGAGTCAAATGGAGCATTAGCACAATCAGCTCCGAACTAAGAGTTCTTGGCATCTTAACGAATCACTGAGAGGGGAAAAACTAGGTTTCCCCTTTGCCAAAAAAATGCATGAGGTATGCATTATATATGAGAAAAAAAAAGAAATTCTGCAAAAATGACTGTATTTTAGAGTGGGTCATGCTTTTGCCTCTCATTATCGTAAGTGTTCTCGCAAATCACGACAGCACCGCAGCGCACATTACACTTATAAGTTGCCACGTTACGCGGGAGGCTGATGGACAATGAATAAATCAGCTGAAACGGGCATCGTCCGTTCCGTCGTTTTTTGGAATTCTTCTCTCGGGACGTTCTTCGTCGCGGCGGAAAGTTCCTCCGCCGCGAGGCCCCCGGCTCCACGGACGGTTTGGCGGAACGCCAGGCCGGGACGTCCCACAGATGAGCAGGGGAGAGACCCGTCTGGAGGAAGGGGGACGCTCGAACGCTTACAGGTTTTGACAAGTGCAGCTGGGGTACTGGCGGGCAATTCCATTCTGGAAGCCCAGGGATCGGTGGGGTGGAGGGGGGGGGGGGGTGGGGGTGAGATTTCATCTTTCAGGCATTCAGATAATTGTCGCTGTGAGAATATTACACCCCCGGAGGGCAATTCCCACCGGCATTCCTTTGGCTGGTTGATCGTAATTACCTGGCTGTGTGTCCAGTGAGCCTTTGAAGAACGATGGGGGGGGGGGTGGTGGAGGATTGTCTAAACAACTGGAGGATCCAGCGTCTTTGTTGGGAGCGTTGTGGAGACGCATTCTACTCCGGGTGGGTGACTGTAATACGAGGAACTGGATTCCCGCCAGAGAACGTGGCGACCAAAAAAGTACCTCTGTAACTTAGCCCTTATCTCAGTGTTGGAGACCCTATTGTCCGTCTTCCCAAATGCTGTCAAGTCACATATACATCAGTGATTTTTGGGATTGGTTTCACCCAAAAATCGCTATTCCTGGTGAGACGTGCAGAAGAACCCTCCTAACCTATGCCCTGAGCACTCCCAGTAATTCAGACAGAAACGTTGCTCTTAAATCACCTTGGCCACACTTTCCAAATTTTCTGAAAGAATACATGAATATATACAGTACTTCATACAGGACGTCTATCGTAGATTTACAGAACTGAAAAAACCTATCAGAATTTCATGGGTTTGTTTAAAATGTGTGTGCTCGTTACGGGTCTAGTCATACATGTGATGTAAAATACTGTCATGTATTGAAGCTGGAGGAGAGAGTTTGATTTCTGTTGACTTCAGTCAAAACAACAGTGTTTAGGTGAATTGTGTTTTGGGTGCTGCTACTGTTGGCCGTCATAAACGAACAGCCCACTGGAAAAGATTTAAATGTTTTCAACAGTAATCAAAAGGAAAACCCCACCGCACCCCAGGTAGAAAGAAAAAAGACAAGTGATCGCAAACAGAAAAGATCTCACATTGGGCCCCTCCAGCCCAGGCCACTCCCAGAAAAAGCAACCGTTAATTTAATTTGTACATCTTAAATAAAATATTCTATTAATGTCAATTTAAAGAACTGGTGAATACAGAAGTTACTAATCCTATGTTATAATATTTTTTTTTAGGGCCACTACCAATCAGGGCCCTTAGAATCATCCTAACGTAATACTTCTAAGAGAAAAATAACATTTTATAAAGTTCATGGTCCTAAGCCTGTTTGCGACGTGCTCTGCCGTACAATTTTCCCCAAGTTTGAGGTCCTCACAGAAACCATTCGGGGGCCGTCCATTTCAACTGAATATTTTCCATGCTTGTCAGTGCTGGTGCCGCCCGGCCCTCAGGTTTCATTTTGGTGCCTCTTCAGTGCTGTGAAAGATGAGGGAGATCCCCTGTCTTGCACGGGGGAAAACAGAACGTACAAGCGGTTCCCCAGTGCCACCGCCACTCATCAAATATTTACAGACTCCATTCTGTCCCTGCCACAGGGAGCAATGGAAATGGATCTGTGTCTTGGAAACTCTCAGGTGAGGTGAGAATAATTGAATAACACCGACACTCTGTTTCCAGAACCGTAACTGTGGGTGTGTTGAAATCACATCTCGCAAAAAAAAAAAAAAAAGAGACCTCAGACTCTTGACTGACGATGTAGTTGGCATTTGAGTCAAACAGAAGCATATGAGGTGTTGATCTGAATGCCACTGACGACGCATGCTGAAGAAAATTAATGCAAAGCAGCAGCTGACATCCTCTTTTAAATTTCCCCAAAGGCAACATGTTTAAGGTAAAACATAAAATAAAACAAAATAAAATAAAAAAAACTCAAGTAGGATGCGCTTCCCTCAAACCATGTCAGCCAATTTAAGATGACGTGTCCAAAACGTATCAGAAACAGCAAATTCATTATGAGCGCTGTGCCCAAAAATCAGGTGGAAGTACAGGCCGAAAAATTCCAAACCATATGTAGATGAGGCGAGCCCAGATCAGACTCTAGACTAAAGGTCCTGTCCCCTGTCATTCGCTGATGCACTTGCGGGGATCACAACGGGCGATTCTGCAGTGCCTAACGTAGACGGGTCTCAAACTGGCAGAAACTGATGCACGCCTCTACTCAACCGTCCTCAGAATGACTGGTCAGGAATCACCCCTTTGATGACAGCCGTCTTCCCTGCCATGTACAGCCGTTTCAAGTAAGACCAGCTCTGATTTCCCAGAAGCCCAACGTGACACTTCATCGTATTATTCTGATGCAAACAGGCATTCAGGACGCGTCAAACTCATGTCCCACAAACAGGGGTAAATCCACGGCAGCAGTTTTGTTTTTTTTGTTCTTCAGATCTAGTAAATACATGCTATTTGTTTGACTGAAGACCAAACAATCAAACAAGGAGTGGACCAGAGAGGTTTAAGTAATTATTGTACCTGAGCGGACCCTCTCTGATCTAATGATGAAAAAAACAAAAAAAACTCTGGGTCAACCATTCTCTGATCTCACCATCATCTCTGCGAAGGTATGAGAAAAAAGCTTGAGGAGAGGTGCTTGAGGGGAATCAAGGCCTTCTAAAAACTGTTGATGGCCAAGAGCCACTTGTGTCACAGTGCAAGCAAGAGCTGGGTGAGGGTGGAAAATAAGTTTGTGCATGTAAGTGTGTGTGTGTGTGTGTGTGTGTGTGCGTGTGCTTGTGCGTGTGGGGTGTGGTGTACGTGTCTGTGGGGACCCAGTGAGCAAATGCCAGAACCTAGTCATCTAGAAGGGGGGAAATCTAGGTTGAAATGTGTTTAGACATAAACAAACTAGGTTAATCTAAATAGAGCACAGATTTTACCCAGATCGCCTGACTATGTCCTAGTCAGCTATAAAACATTCAGGGTTCAACCAAATGTAGCCAGGCTTTTCACCAGAACGTCTAGTCTGTGTTTCACCGACTTTTCACCACAAAAAAGCTCACTGAGGAGTACAGGCATTAGCAGGGCCGGGCGATCAGGACTCCCATCTATACTTTTACTTATCCGTAATGAACCCCATAGTCATCATACCTTAATATCTCATGCAATATTACAAATGCGCAGCAATTTACTGAAACATACTTTTGAACCAGAAGTGGAATTTCTCAAAATACGGACCCTAAAATCACTCCTAGAAAAGGCAGGTGCGCAGAATATCGGCCAAATTTGCTGTCTCCCAGTTTTCGCCAGCTCCTTAAACATCTTGATTTTCTCTGGCAGTTGTCTCCAACTCTGCTCCTGGGGGGTATTTCACGAAGCAGTATTACTGAGTTACCTGGATAACTGCGTCAAATCTGGAACTTTTTACTTCAGTCCGTGTTCCAGAGTTGGGAAACTTCTGGGTTTTACTCTGTTATCCAGCTAACACAGTGATCCTGCCTCATGAAACAGGGCACTTGGAGAGCAACAGGGTTTTTTCTTGTTACACTGTACTTCAACAATTAAAGCGGTTGATTACATTGTTAACTCATCTCCCCTGGTTACCTGGGTCTCAACAGGGTGATAATATGAAGGTGAAAATGAAATCCAGTAGACCACTCTAAAATCCACTCTCCAGGACCAGGGTTGGAGACCGCTGTTTTTAGGGAGTCGGTCATGGTGAGTTACCACACCCGCTGCTCCTTTCAAATAGTCTATTTTTATTTAATTAATAATCTGACAGTTTGCAGTCTAGGATAACCCCCCAAAACAATTTCAAGTCGAAATACATACTGCTGAGGAGACTGGACCACTAAAAGGGAGCATAAATGACCCATTTTTCACATATGCATGGTGTTAGCCTTTTGGCCCTCAGTACATTTACCTGAATATAAATGCCTTCTCACCTAATGATGAAGGAAGCTGCTTCCCAGCGCTGTTCAGCTCTTACCAATTAGTCTTTAACCACACTCATTCAGACACTTCATACAAGACTGGTAAAGCGAGATGGTTCTCTTTAAATGACCCCTTAAACAGCCTTCTGGCCTGTATAATCGATCCACGAGAATCAAGTAGAATTTAAATGTTACTGTGACTCATGTTTCTGACCTTTTTCCAAGGTTAAAAGCTTCTTAAAAGTGTCTAATTTTCTGAAGTCCTCATTTCTCCTCCTTTAATGCTCTGACATTTTAAATATGTCGAGACAGACTTATTTTAATTTGTCATAATATATATGCTCTAAATGAATGACAGTCAAGCATGTCTTTGTGAGAACGTCAAAGCTTTCTTTTTTTCTGAAATGTCATAGGTGAGGCTACTGGTGCAAACTATTTTGTATTCCTGAGACAGTGGTCTTCTCTGTACTGTGATGTTCTCCACTACCAAGTGCTTGTAATGTGATGTAATCATACCTCTTCTCACTGCTTACCTATTTTCAATGATATGACACTCTAGACAAAGTTAACAACCTACAGCAAATAAACTATAATTCTAAATAATTAAAATTCAGAAAGCCTCCCTGGTAACATTATGATCAAGATGAGACTAAACTTAAAGAACACGGTAAAACAATTTAATAATTCATGAGCCTGCCATAATAATATTCTGTTCATTCTGCATTTGTCAATTTATCACCATTATTGCTAATTTGCTATAAGTTCACCTTTCCATCTAAAAATATTAATTTACTAAAGTATATTAACATTAATTTACTAAGTGAATGGATGGAGCATTTTATTATAAAAACCCAAGTTATTGCTAACAAAAATGATTTCACTTTTTTTCTTTTTTTGTTGAGAATCCGAAATGACAGCATCACATCATCCCAGGGTCATTTTTAGGAAACAGTGACATAGAGATCCTTTGATTTCATACCTCCACGTATCCTACTGAAATGTTCAAATGATTCCTTTACTAAAGCTCTTGCAAAATAATCGTTGAGCCGTAGAACACAGTGAAAAGTACTTACACAATATACTACATTGGAGAAAGTGCCTTGGGCACTACATTCCTTTCTAAAACAATAACTACTAACAGTTCACAACTCATTCATGCCGTCACTGAGGCTGGAGTTACATATAATATGTTCAAACTGAGAAAAATATTCAAAATGGAAAATTCGTCTTTGTGTTTATGGTGCGCCTGCAGCGTGTTGTGTGGGGGTGTTGGAGCGAACCGTGCGTGGGGCGACTGGTCAGGTGACTGAGTTAGTTAGGTAGGCGCTGTGGGGGCTGACAGTGCCGGAGTGCCGTGTAGGCGGGAAGCCTCCGCGCTTGTACACTCACCACGCAGCAGGGGGGTGGAGAGACGCTCTGTAGTTAAGACCGTCGACAGCCCCGCGGATTGATCACTTGCACTGTGACACGGAGAGATAATCGCACTCGTCGAATCAGAGGAAACAAGCCGGCGTTGTTGGATACTGCAGAGAGAGAGAGAGAGAGAGAGAGCGAGAGAGAGAGAGAGAGAGAGAGAGAGTATGAGTGAGTGAGTGCGCGCGGAGACAAAGCTTTTCAGCACGAGGGGCGCTGGGAAGCTGCCTCAACCATATGTAGCTACAGGTAGGAACCAACTTCTACGGTACCTTTAACACCTCCACTCACGATCTCTCATGCATCTTGAGCCGAGTAGCACAAGAGCTAGCAGCTTTACAGGGTTTGTTTCGCCTCGACATTTAACTTTGAAACTCAACTATTATTTTTTTCGTGTGCATAATATTATGTATTGTTTTCCATAGTCTGCTCCGTTTTTCTTCCTTAAGGCTCATGTATTATTAGAAGAATAATGAGTTTGCATTTTACAGTATTTGCGGTTCTTGTGCCTGGTCTAGGAGATATTTAACCGTATTTATATGAATATGCTTTACAGATTTGTTCTTTATGTGCGTCGTATATTGAAGATTGATGTTTAGAACGTACCAGTCAACATGTGACTATGTATGTAGTGCAATCACTGTTATAAATTATATCTGCTGTTGTGTGCGTATATTTATGCGTGTGCGGAGTGTCGGACAGAAAGCCCAGTATTCTTTGTTGTCTCTAGCTTCAGAGTGGTTATAAATATATCCGAACACCTTTCTGCTCTTGAAAAAACCGTTTAAACTTACCATAGGCATATAATGGTATCTTCTGAAACAAAGGGATACAAATGCGCTATGTAAATCACTGTATTATTTTTATTCTGCATTTGGAACTTCGTGTGTGTGTATGCACATGCATGTGTGTCTGTCAGTATTGACTATGCGTTTTGGGTGATAAAAGTAACTAGCGCGTACCCCCATAACCACACACAAAGCCTAGGCGCCTGTCAGAACCAGAGAATTCCTGCGCGCTCTGAAACGCCGCTGAATGGTGCGATGAATGCCGAGAATTCCATTTGGAACGCGAGGACAAAAGCCAGAGGACATTTAAGAGGGCTTAGCTCAGACGAATCCATGGGAAGCAATCCCTTCGCGCGGTGGGAAAATCCACCGAACGAGCCTGTATTTCAAGTCGCGAGGGAGACGGTTACACTTGGCAAGGGGGTTTCCCAAACTGGCCCGCTGAGGGGCAGAACGAGACACCTATGTGGCACAGGAAAAACCCACCTTGCAAACGCTAAAAAGTGTCTGGCACTTCTTGCTCTTCCTCTCAAACTATGTGGTCTGATGGGTGTATTTACCCTGGAAATAACTGAAATACAGTTCCATTATTTCCTGTGAGTCTTGGGAGTGCAGTTGTGCGACAGATTTGCCACTGCACTGGCAGTTTTTTACTTTAGGGCTGACATTAGTGCGATAAGTATTGGACTGTGAGTGTGATTTGTGTATGTGTGTGTGTGTGTACAAGTGAGAGAAAGGGGGGGAGAGATGCTTTTGTGAAGTTGAGAGGTTTTTTCTCATAAATTATCATTCTAACTCCTAAAATGCTCAAAATGTTCAGAGAATTAGTTTCGTTTGTGGAAGGAGGGGGTGGTGGGCGAGGTTTGGCAAGATGTTTTTCGGTTCATAATGACACTTTTTTAGCCGTTTATTCAATTTCGTTCTTGATGAATCGTTATAAGATTGGTCGAGGTGACTTCACTCTCCCTCTCTCCGGTTCTCTCTTTCTCTCTCTCTCTCTCACACACACACACACACACACACACACACACAATCACACACTCCAATTGGTTCGTAACAAAACACGTCATATATTTTCTCTACATTTTGTGAAATCAGATGGCTTGATCAGCAAGTTCGGTAAGACAGCTATGCAAGTTGCCGTGGACGAGGACAACCACTAGACAGATAAATAACAGCAGTGAGTGCGATAATGATGATAAAGAGTAATGAAGTGATTAGCATTTGTTTTGCTCTGGGTACAGCCACGAGCACAGGCCAATTAGGATTCCACAGCGGGAAAACAGCCACCGTCTGTGAGGCCTGGCTGGAAACAGGAGGGTAATTGAGCATTGTGTCACCTTTGTTCACCAAACCACCGATGTTCAAACAGCTTTGGGAGTTAAACAGGGTGAAGTGTACAATTAGCAAGGTCTTGTAAAAGCTCTCTCTCCCCCCCCCCCCTTTTTTTTGTGCGATACGGTTTAGAGAAACTTTTCCAAGACTTTTTCTAAAGGTTCTATGTCGATATTATAATAAGAGGAGAGTGCATGCTTGACTGTGCTTCCCTGAACTGACGGCAGAGCTGGCAGCGGTTATATATAGATGTGGCTGTCAATTCAGCAGAGCACAGACGAGCGTGCATTCTCCGCAGAGCCAGACGTCGTCAGCCACTGCTGCTTTTCACTCCGCGGTCCACCTGTTGAGCTTGCGCAGACGTGGAGCCTGAGGAGGATATTTAATGCGCAACTCACGCAGGCAGACTGTGGCCGCCCGGTCTGTTGATTGGCCAGACGGGTTCGCTGCTGTCCAATGAAACGCGGTCGGCCCACTGAGATCTGTTCTTGGGCGATGCTACGGCTAATTTGTGCATCGCTCTGCAAGGCTTGCCAGTCACGTTCGGCGCTGTCACAGTCTTAATAGGATAAGCCACCCATCCGCCCACAGTGAAAATGTTTTAATGGCACCACCACTGTATAAGCTTTAAGCCTCCTTAAAGCTTAATGATTCTGAACATTACAGTCCTCCAAGCCAAAAGGTGGAGACAGCACGTTTATTAATAAAAAGTGCCATAATGGTTAATACTAAGACAGTTTTTTCCCTTCATATTTGACAATTAAACATCAATTCAGCTTTCATTTTTGGTAAATATAAGCAATAATCATCCATCAGCAGTTTGACCCCTTATCACTTAATTATGGATGTTTTAGAATCTCAATATGTCAAATCATAATCAGTGATTTCAGCTTTTTGACAAACTTAAATATTTCTTATTTATTTAGAGTGACTTCACGTGACTTCATGCAGCTGCTACTGTGTGATGATTTTTTTCCAATTAGGTTTGCTAATCTTGTGGAACGATTACAAACAGGTTCCTCCTTTATCAAGTAAAGGGAAATTCTTTGATTGCCCATTTGTTTTATGTATTGCTCTGCGTACCCCTCAGATACCCTTCAGTGTCTCCTTTTATACCCTATTTCACACTGAAGCAATGACCCATAGGTGTGAATCGAGTCAGCTTGTAATATCCAGCCTGGATCGGCGATTCTGGTCACGACCTGGGTATTACATGTGCTTGACACAGCTCAGCTTGGGCATGGAAGGGGAGACATGGGATATTCTTTGTGGGTTTAGAACAAGGAAACCTCACTGGCTATGACTGGAGACACAAGTCTGTTTGTGGCTGTGCCAAGGCTCACTACCGTTAGCTACTGGGGACAGCAGAAAGGCCATTCTCCTCCTTGATATCCAAGACACCAATGGCAACTTTAAGCAGTCTCAGCCATAAATTGCACTCTTCTCGATCTCGAAAATGCCCAGACGTGATCGCAGGTCGTTGCATCAAGCTTTCATTAGTTGACTGAGTAAAGAACAGAAATCATATCAAGCCTAAAATCCAGAAACGAGATCTTCCGCACCATCCGCCATGTTGAATCTCCGACGTAAACAAATTTTGAAACGTCCTCTTTTTATTATGCAGTCGCATTTTTGTTGGCACTGAGCAGTCACCTTTCCGTCATCAAGGTTCAAGTGCACCAAGCCTAATTGCCCTGCATCGAGTCTCAGGACTCAAGCTCCTTCAGGTTTCCCAATGTCAGGTCACAATGGAACCACTTTGGCCCCCAAAGTCACACAATACCTGACGCAAATATATTATCATGCTCAAACAGCTGAAGCAAGAGAAGCTAGTTATGTTAGGTAGCTACCTGTAAATGTAGTATGGTAGCTAGCAAGCTAACTTTAAAACCGGACAGAAGTTAAGTTACAAAGGCTTCTAATTAACTACAGTTTCTTTATTTGATCACAGACGTATGTGGTTGCCTCATAATGTGATCAGGCCGCTACTGAAAGGGCTTACTTTCAGTTCTTCCGTTGTCCAATAGTAGCACCCACTGTATGATTCCTTCGTAATGTTAAGCTATAAAAAACTCCCGCCCCCCCCCCTTTTTTTTTAAAGAGTGAAAAGTGTGCCCCTTTTCTTATTTCTTGCTTTATTCAGAAAGGTAGAAAGCAGGGAGGGTAATAAAGACAGGGGAGGGATCGCAGCTCATAAGGTGCCATGGTGAGGGATCGATCCCCCTCCCACGCGGGGGGTCTCGTACACCGTTCAAGATCTGGCAACCCCACGGACTGCGCCGCACATCACACCACCGATCCCATTCAGCCTGCATTACATGCTGTTCAGAAACTCTGCTTTGTGTCTAAATTGTCAGAACAACATCAGGACAATCAACAGGGGCACAGAGGGAGACATTAGGCATAGATTTATCCCTGCTCGTACCCCCCTTTACCACCAAAAAAAAAAAAAAACAGTGGGAAAGCAAGAGACACAATCAAGCCTTGGCATGCCTTGGTTTGGCACAACAGCAGAACACTGGCTATTGATCTCCTGAAACTGTTTCCCCTACAACTAGGGGGGGTATTTGTAAAAATTCTCAGAGCATAAAATAGCCTCCAAGCCCTGAACATTCCTGGGCAAAGCACAAGAATTGTTCACAGTGTAATTCAGAAAGACCGATTTGGATCATTCCTAAAAATGGCTAAAAGTTGTGAGAATTGCTAATGCGAGCCATACACGACCAAAACAAGCTTGAAATCTCTATTCAAGATATGCAAGAATTTCTATTCAAGAATATCTCTGAGGTCTGCAATGGTAGCGGATGAATGAAAAGATACCAGTTAGATCAGGTAGGGAATTTGTTTGTGACTGATTTCATTATAAAACGAATTATGACCGAAACAAAAAGAAATTCCATTTCTGAAGCAGTAAACATTGTGACAACACTGCAAGATATTTAGCCATCCTAATATGGATACACTTCAGCAAAACCTTGTCTTATATGTGTGTTTGCTCCCTTTAAGTTACAGTCAGTGCCTTTATGAATATACTCTTACAATTGACTGCTGTTATTAGGGGAGCTGAAAGTTCATAGCTTAAGTATATTATCAAGAGTCAAAGTTTTATTAACAGACTTTAAACCTGTCATTCTGCATTAGGAGTAACTTGGGTCATTAGATGAGTAGAAGAGCAAGGGAATTCAAGTGGATCGTTTTCAAGCAGATAATTGATACCTTTGTGGCAAACCACACTACTGTTTTTAAATTTCCAAATTCAGTATCCACTGTGTTCCATTCATGTACAGCTGCCAGCGTCAGACTGCACCTCACCTGTGATATGACACACAGCATACAAGTGGAAAATCCAGTCAAATCAGTGCCTTGATTCCCCCACCCCCACCCCCACCCCCCAGTTTCTAATCCAATCTCAATTATATATTCTGTGTCAAAAAAAAAAACCCTAATGGTTGAGGAAAGGTATTAGCTTGGGTGAAGGGCGATGGGAGTGCTTATCTTTATTTATGATTATTCCATAAATGTGTATTTCCCCATTCTGCACAGAAACCTGAGTGTTTCCCCTTTTCCTCGTCATGAGATAAAATGTGTTTTAATTTCCTCAGAAAGGCAGTTAGAGCACCTCCCTCCTCCTGGGATTGTTCCACAGAACATTTAGGCAGTGAGCACATCAGCACTTAGGAAAGTAACGCAGTCTAACATCTGTCTGCACATCAGTATTCAGCATTGCTCATTTGCACTGAAATTGCCACCAAATGCTTTTCAGAGCACATGACCTTAGACACTCTGAAAACGGAGAAATGTCCAAACAAAACTGCTAACAAGAAAGCCAAGCACACGTGCTCCTGTACATCGCACTAAGAAGTGGTCCATTTTCTGAATGGTTTGAGTGAAACGCACATGATGATAGACTTCTGAGATTTACTGCAGTCGCGTAAGAACTGGATGCCTTTTTTTGTGAGCAATTCAGTGTAACTGTATATGCTGCGTACAGTCATCTAAACAGAATATTCAAAATGAAAAAAATAATTGTGCAATACTGTGCTTTAGATATGCTAAATACTTGAATACTGAGACTAATCATATGTTGTATTGTGCATCTTTTTTTAAGGGAAAGGAAATCTGCACAACATAAATTGTAACATAGTAGTGCTTCAAATCATGTCATAAATGGACACTTTTAATTTATTATATTGTTATACATACAAACATATGGACATGAATAAAATTAATTCCGTAGATTTCACGATGGTGTCTCATTTGAACATACCATCATAAATCATTAAGTTGCTGTTGAAGAAACTGTAATAATTTTGTAAAGAATATATATGAAGTGATCTGATTGGTTGTGTTCATTAATGTAAGAGAAATAGATATTTGAAAAAGTCCTGATTGATGATCTCATGGGGAAATATTCAAATGGATTACACATTCTGCATTTGATGATGCATTTTGAATCGATTACACACACCATCATTTTCACCAGAGGTAAAGCACAGCTTGTACCTTTTTCGCCCTTTTGGAAATTTATGTAAATAGGCAGACGCTGCCCACGAACAGAAGATTTTCCCCCTTTTTTTTCATCCCATGAAGGTCTGAGCCACGACTCTGTGGGCCCGCGGAGTTTTACTGAGGTGCCGCGGCTTGAAAGGGAGGCTGTGGTCAGTTAGGTGAACTCCCGTCGTCATCCTGTTTCCCGTCGGTTTGAGAAACCCCAGGTAGCAGAGCTCACTTTCAAGAAGGTGAAGGGCCAAGCCTAACCTTCGCACGGCACGGTTCTGTTTCTCCTAAAAGACCTCTTAAATGGCGTCATGAGAAAACAAGCACGGGGCAAATGTACAGATGTACTCAAGCAAAGGTAAATGTGCTGAGCTTGCACTGTCCAAGTAAGCACTCTCTTGAGTTTTCATTTTCAAATATACTTTAAAAAAAATTTTTTTTTTTTTTTTTTTTACTTTTTCAGGTGCCTACTCATTTCAAGAACCAAAAAGATACAAGGCTCATTTTTCTTGTGAAGTAAACAGCTGAGGAGTAGTTTTAATATGTGCCCATTATTATTGCTGAAATATTGCTATTAAAAAAAAAAAAACCAAAGTACAAGATGCGAGGAAATGATTGAGTGAGTGAGAGGAAAAGCAGTGAATGACAGCTACGATGAGAAAGCTCATCGCTGGTCATTTTTGGTGTTCAAATCTTATGTCTGCTCTGCTGTTGCTCACTTTGTCATAAGGCTGTTGTCGAGTTAAGAATGAAAACATTCCATTTCAAGGTGCTGCATTAATTCACTGTGTTTCAGCGGTGCTCTTGGCATGTCACTGCTTGTGCTAGGAAATATTTTCTTTTCATTTGTAGATCTCCCAAATTTCAGTCAGAACGATGTTTTGAATATTATGAAAAAGCATGGCTATAAAATTGCATTCATTTTTATTCCACTTTTCTTTTCAATATATAATTTTAAAAAAAAAACTTTTATTTAGCCTAATTCAATGTAAAGGAAATGTAAATTCCGTTGTTTGAACCTTTGGGAATATTCAACACTTATAAAAAAAAAAAAGGACTTCTGCAACACACTTATAACGGGTTTGGTTTTCTGGCAATAACTTAGTTTCTTATTGTGGCAATCCCCTAGTCCATTACTAATCTGTTAAGGCATTCCCCACATAACCCAGATGAAATTGTTGTTTATGAATGTTGATACATCTTGGTTCCTGTCTCATCATCTGATAGAAGAATAACAGGCAGAGTTTAATCTGAAAGTAGTCAGATATTATATCATTATTCAAAACTCAACTGAAATATAAAAAGGTAGAAGGTATTTTCTTTTTCATGGTAGCCATTGAGTGTGTCATTTCATGTTGTTGTTTTGTAAAATTCAAAGTTGTAAAGCAAATTAGTAAATTATGTATAAAATTGAGGCTGTAAATGAATATCTACTTTAAAAAATATAACTCATTGATTGGCTTTCGATTTATGTTGCTGCAAATGCCAAAATAAAGTAATTTTACTTTCACTAGCCTACATCAGTTTCCTCATTTTATCATACATCGTTAAATAACAAAGAGAGTTGTAGCCTAGGCTACTGACTGGATAAACTAGGGGAATACCCATTGTTCAGGCTTCTCGTTTTTTTGCTGAACTAGAGCACATCTGACAAAACTGATTCTTATTCTGTGAAAGGCGTTGGTTCTGTTTGCGCTTTTCATTTCTGCGCTTGAGTACTTTCCTATATCTGACATTCCGCCGCGAAATATACATATTTCTGTCTCCTGTCGTGCTGGCTTTGCGGACTGGGGACGGTCCCGCTATACGGGGATTTCACGAGGGACTGTGGCAGGTAGTTAAGTCCGTGGGGGCTGACTTTGCTTATGTGAATGGGCAGCCCGTGGCTCGCGGGGAGCTCCGAAGCCATGGCATTTCCCACTGATATGGTAAAGCCTCGAGGCAGCCGATAACGGGAAAGGGAAATGACAACCACCAGACCTCTGAGTGATGACATCATTAACATTAAGTGTATTTTTCGACTGAGGCGCTCTTTGTTTTGTTGAACGGGTTCTCTCTTTCCTCCCCGTGGATTGTCTTTCTTTTCGCGCTACCTCTTGGCAGAAGCTTGACCAGCAGCGTGTCTCTCTGCAAGCCTTCCATTTAACTTTACAGCGGAACGGCATTGGAGCGACAGACGGCTCGACAGACAAAAGGTAGAAACGAAGGATACATGTGTTTCGGAGGCATTTTACCCAATAACTTCAGGTTTCCGTTTCACGTTTTTTTTTATTTTCCTGCGGAGTAGGCTAGCTAACCTGTGTTTGTGAATTTTTGTCTTAACACTGTGCATTTGTTTAATAATGTTCGGTCCCACCCGATATAGTAACAACTAGGCTAAATGGCGTGAACGTGAGATTACAATTGACTGTTATTTATAATTAAATGAAACTGCTTCGCGAATGTGTTTCAAAACCCGACATTTCTTTGCAGTTGTTCTTATGAATGGGATGCGGAGAGTTTGAATACATTTAATTCCCAGGTCACTGGTCGACCGGCGCAGACCTAGGAGTCCGGTCGATTAGCATTATGGTGTACAAAGTGTGTGGTCCTTGATGCTCTGGCTAGAGGAGAGCAATGCGTATCCTGTATCTGAAAATGTCTGGTAGCCAGATAAACCTTGCATAATTAGCTGAAAGGAAGGACTATTTTTATTAATCTTTTCACTGTATAAAAGCAGCGTAAACCGAAAACGGAGAGGTTCTGGGTCGGCTTGGCTGAGAAAGTTTCAGTAATGTTTATGCTCTTTAAAGTTAGGGGAGGGGTGGTATGCGAACGGAGAAGAACATTCTTGTGTGTGTTCTGGAATGCCATTACCCCGGGGAGACCCCGTGACTGAAGGAACTGAGCGAGTGAGAGTGGGAATAAGAAGTGAGAAAGGAGGAAAAACAGGAGGGAGGAGGTACGGGGAGGGATCACGCTTCCTTTCTATTCTTCATTAAGTGACATCTGGTGATACGTGAGTTCACACCGCAAATTACCAAGTTACTGTTGATGCCGTTGACTGCAGGCGTTAAATTATCGACTGACGTCGACGCACTTGGCAGGTTTGTTCACCTTCGAATGTAGTAGAAACCTAGATATTGCACCACGCGGAAATTAAATTGATTTATTTAGGCGACTGATGCAAGTTTATTTATTTTTCCCCCCAGAGTTCCCAATTGCCATCTCTGAACTTGAGAATGTGCTTAGATAACATGCAACAAAAATGTTATAGGCTTGCAACAGATTTAGCTTTTCCTGTGGGTCACTGTCTAACAGTTGCAGTCTTTTTTTCCCCCAAAGACAATGGCGAAGTGGTTAAGATGTTATATATCTGTTCTCAGGAGAATTCCCTTCTACAGGATTATTAATAACGTTCTTATGTCGCTCCGAAATTTTTGAACCAGGAAACCTGTCAATGTATAGTACGCTGTCATTTTTATTGATCTATTGATTTGTTGAATTTTTTAACTTAATCTTGTTTGGTTAATACGTTTGGGTTTGAGACACAAGTAAAAATCGTGATACAAATAAAATTTTATTTAATGTTTTCCATTGAGTTGCCTATATAATCGTGAGTTAAAAATTAAACATCTGATTAAAATTAGATATAAATAAGGATCAAACGATCTGGGTGATATATACACAGCACAATTAACCTTTGACAGAGCACATGGTCCAATAGGGACCATAAGGACTCTGTAAGAGTTGACTTAACACTGAACATTTTACTGTGTAGAACCCCAAGTAAAAATCGAAATGCAAGCAAGAGGGACTTGTTGTTAGAATTCACTTTTTCTTACTGCAGTTGGCTCCAGATGGTATTTTGCAAACGAATAATGACAAATGCTCTTTTTTCTTATTATTGTGTTTCTGTTGAGTTGTTCATTTTTTTCTTCCTTTTAAACTGTTTCCAACAGGGGGCACTCATGAGCCACATAAAGTATAACTATGGTGCTAAATTACCAGCGATCAAATCTGCCCGTTTGTCAGCTGTAGGGGATGGGATTTAAACATGGTAAATTTTGCCATGGTAAAATTAAATAATGGAAGGAACATAATCAGATGTTAGAAGTTGTTCACAATGTGACTGGTGGAAGCTCACATACTGTAGTTGCCATCATCATTATACATTTTCATGTGCAATTCACACACAGATGCTTTGGCATTTGTATGACCAGCGGGCATAGATTACTGTTTGTTGTAGCATACATCATTGTAGTCATTGAGGATGCCATCAGTCATTAGCCATTCAGGATGAGCACAAGTGGACGAAAGTTATTCTGAATTCACTTTTGTCCACACAGGCACAGTTAGTTCTCTCACTGAGTCTTTGCTACAAGAATAAAATGAATTAAATTGAACATTCGGGGATAGGGAAATTGATGAATAAATTCAAGGTTTTTCTTAAAATCTTTCTTGGAAGACAGTGACACATGTAATTGGCCCAAGCTAATTGCACTGTATCTTCTCCAGTGTTGTTTATGTTGTGTAACAGTGTTTTCGACAGCCAGGTGTCTGTCTCCACTGATTTCTTTTATTTACTATCCATCAAAATATTTCTGTCTTTCATAAAACAAGTGGAGGAAACAAACTAATGATGTGAGGAGGAGACCCCCTCCCCTCACTCCATCACCACTACCTATATCACTGCTACCCAAAATGCACTTCACGTCTTTGGTCTTTGATTGGCTCAGAGGTTTCTGCAGAATTCAGACGGCGTCATACACATTCGGTTTGACGCACATCCGAGCGAGCAGGTGTTGTGGCGGCTTTTTCTTCTTCTTCTTCTTCTTCTTCAATGCTGGCTGAAGCTGCAGAAGCTGGCAAGCAGAGCCTCAGCTTCTGCTATTTTTTTTTTTTTTTTTTTTTGATGCTGTGAAGCCGACCGCTATACGCCTTTCATTTCTAAATCACTGCTTCGTTGTGTGTGGGTGTGTGTGTGTGTGCGTGTGTGCGTGCGTGTGTGTGTGTTCAAAAACACTGGTTAACAATACGAGTCCTCCTCAGTTCTCCGGTCATGCAAACTCAGAAGCAGTTGTGGGGAGAAAGGCGTGGTAATAGAGGGGACGTCCTAGATTTAAAGAATAATGAATGAATTCATAAATACAAATATCCCCGTCTTTGCCGTAAGAAAGTGTGCCTTTTGTGCTGTATAGAGAGTATTCCTCATCACATCCAGTGCTGCAGTCTGTAACTGTCCCTAACTGAAGTATTATTCAGCATTATTACGCTTATGGGTGTTCTGCCTTTGCAGAAACATGTCTGTTATGCGTAAATAATGGTCGCAGCTTTATGAGGCTGTGTGCTAATTTAAGACGCTATCGCGAGTTAAGAGAGGGAATGACGCAGAGAGTGCCTGTTGCTTAATATATGTGTTATTACACATTTATAACAGTGCGTCCAATGTAGCCGCCTACCATGCCCTCAGCATCCCATGTCTTTATTACATGTTCATTTTGCTTAATGAACGTGCTATTACAGATTTATAGCAATGGATCTAATTTAGCTTACTGTGCGCACAGCATCTCAAGTCTTTAATGCTGATGTGTTTTGCATAGCATTTGAACATAGCAGGGCATATCCAGTGACTGATGGGGTCTCATGCTGATGGTGGTGGTGATGGAGACGGATAGATTCCACTGTGCACTGTGAGGTTAAAGTGCTGAGGTTAAAGCCCTATTCTGATTGGATAAGTTTGTACCAGAGGAGATCCTGTAAGGTATTTTTTTTTTTTTTTTAGTTATTATGTGGGTAATTCCAGCGAAACATTCCGACTGGATAAAAATGTAAAAAATCCACTGGAACCCCACCCCAATTACTGACAGGGTCCTGGATGTTAGATAGCAAAACGTCTGGTAGCTAAAACAAAAAGTGGCACATTTTACGGCAAATTGCTGACATGTCTATTCACACGGGACTCGTACTACCTGATGACCTCAGTTACCTACCCCCCCCCCCCCCCCCCAAAAAAACAAAAAACAAAAAACAAAGTAATTCAGTCCAGGAAATTTACTTTGCAGCCAGGTAAAAATGACAGACATGGCAGATTCTGACGAGATTAAAATCACAGGAGTAATCGGTAATAATTCCAATCGGAGGACATCCTTGGGTGAAAACTAATCCCGGTTGGAACAGGCCATAACATCGGCAGTGCTGCACGTGGCTAAAAGAAACAGAGCCGGTGGCAGCACCGCTTCGAGCGTACGCGCCTGGCGGCTGGGAAGAGAGAGAGTGGCCATTTGCTGTCATTTCGGACGGGAAGAGCGCCCCCTCGTTTCTCCCCACGACGACACGCCGCGCGAGCAAGAAAAACCACTCAGCCGTTTGAAAAAGACCTCGAGACGCGTTTGCATTCACAAAGCAAACCCCTGCAGGAAGGATGTGTAGAGTCCCGACATCCTGTGACTGCTCTTGTGCGTGCGAGCTCGTGCTCCGAGGTGCGCACACACACGCGCGCTCTGCTCTCTCTCTGCAGAGCTGTTAAAAGTCGCCGTCGCGTACGCCGCGACGATGTTTCCCCCCCTCTGCGTCCGCGGCCGTCGCCGACGCTTCGTCGGCACGGCGACGTGACGGCGGGCGTGCAGCGTTATGCATGCAAATGGGCCCCGGTATGAAATCCATTATCAGAAGTAGCCCACTTAGGACCTGGCATCTGCCGCGATTCGGGGGGGGCGTGTAATTACGCGCCTCAATTCAGCAGTGGCAGGCGGCGCATTTCCCACTCGAATTACTGGCTGAGGTGAAAGATTATGAATAAGTACATGATTTTACATGATGACAGGCACACGATGAATACAGATGCAAAAACAGTTTATATATTTATATATATATATATATATACATACATACACACACAAACACACACACACACATATATATATATATGTGTGTGTATATATATGTATATATATATATATATATATGAAATGTTCTAGGCTCAAGGCTCTTGTTTGTATGTGGTAAATAGGTTATTTGGACTAATTTGAAGGTTTTTGTAGGTAGCAGTGATGTGCTGCAGCCATACTTCAGGTCTCCAGGGATTATTATTCAGATGCTTGCAGAACAGTCGCCCACACACAAATGCAAATTACCTTAATGAGAAAAATGTATTTTGTGCGCAGTGCATTATGCAACCTGTCCCAACTCCCTGGATACCTTCCATCTAGAACCATCAGAACTCCCTGAATGTGGAAATAAAGATATGCAGCCTAGATCTGCACTGCCACAATATTCCTTACAAGTTAATGAAGTGCACCTCTGTAAAATGCAGGTTAAACAGAGATGAACTGCAGGTGACTGAATACTGACCCAGCGTCTGCCAAACGGGCCAGAACGAAGATTTTGCGAATTTAAGAATCCGTTGAATAGAATTTCCAGGAGAAAGCAACAGAAGAATACCTGTGCCAATACAACAGGGGGCAGTAAAGTGTCTCCATTTTTTTTAGAAGTCATAATACAACCTATCAGGAATGGCAAAGTATTGCCCCATCTTGGCTCTCGCTGTTAAGCTGATGCAGGTGTATAAGCAGGGATTGCTACCTTTCTCTCAGGTTAATTGTGGTTGAGGTGAGTTTCCCCCTCCCCTGTAATGAGCACGTTTAGACCCTGAGGTGAGAGTCACTGCTGCATAAAAGCAGAATAACTCACCTGAGAGATTAGGAGAAAATCTCTCCTCAAAGAGAAGGTAAACAGTCTGACAGCCAGGGCACAGGAAAACCCGGCGATGGCGTTGATTTCGGTTTTGCAGCGAGCGCCTGTTTGAAATTATATGGCACACTCCCTTTACTTTCTTCCCATGAGGCAATGGGGGCCCTCCATTTTAAAAAAATGCGTTCTCTACTGTGGCATGGTGGTGGACGTTGGGTCAATGCATGGGCACTGGTCTTCGCGTGAAGGAATTTTACCACGGAAAGGTTTTACCTTCACCCCTGATGTACGAGCTCTTTAAAATGGCCGTGCCTCTTAGAAATCAATTTGATTGACTGCATGTCTAGCGGCTGGGAGGTAGGATGCTGTTGGTGAATCAGAAATCAGGGATTTTGTTTCTCTTTTTTTCTCCTGTTTTGATCTGCAGAAATAAGCCCTGCGATGCCGGCAGCTGAAACGGCACTGAGGGCGATTTCTCTGAGGAAAGTGAATCTCAGGGAGAGTGTTTGGTCGGCGGAGGGAAGCGTTCCTAAATCTGGCCCGAAATGGCCGTCGGCTCAGTGTGAGAGCTCTGTGGTCCGGCGGCGCGCACTGTGGCTCAGCTCAGTCGCGTTCAGATGCGCCTCTGATGCGCGTAAACTGTCTATGGAGCCCGAGCGTATTCGAACGCGGTCCCAGGTGCGCTTTCGTGTTGCTGAGGGCGACCGCGGAACACCGAGCCAACCGGAGCTCCGGGCTCCGCCCCCCCGTGGGTGGCATTGTGATGTCACAGTCGGTCAGGGCCCGCAGCCCGTGGCACACGCAGGATCGCTGAACACAATCCATCCGTCTCCTCCCGTTCAGACCCTCCGGGGGGCGGGCTGCAGTAAAACAGCGCTGTGTGGTAGTTTGATATTGTGGACGCACTGATCGAGTAATTACACTGCAGCACCACTCGCCAATAATATTTGGCTATGCCCTTAAGAGAGAGTGCCAGGATGGAGTGTTCTAATAAATTTGGAAGTTACCAGATTCTTAAAAAAAACCCCCAAAAAACCAAAAAAAAACATCTTTCTGTCCTCTCTCTGAGCACAAGGCTGGGTGGGACAAAGAAAAGACTTTCTTTCGGAGAACCATTAACCATTCGACTGTTTTTACGATGTGCCTGTGCGTTGATTTAACGCAGGTCTCTACAGTGGCAGCACAGTGTCTTTTTAGAATGAGTGGCAGCAGACGTCCCTGCCGCACTGCTCACCTCTAAAAAGTGATTTAATCAGGTGTTGCCATTTAAGTCATTATTGTCCCGTACCTCGTTAGGACAATAATCTAAATGCATTTTTATTCCTCTTGTTGCAGGCTGAAGATCGGGAGGATTGGAGATGGGGATTAATCAATCGCAGGCGTGTGTGGAATGCACTCAGCAGGAGTGGAACAGTCTCTAGCAGGTAGCTACGCTGCACTGAACTTTCACTGCCAATTAATTCTCCTTGTTTTTTGGTGGGGTGGCATTGCCTGTCTGTCTTTGTCTTGAGAGCGATGAGATTCGCTTTAGTTATTTTATTTAAGTTTTTGGTCTGGGCAGACCGCACTGTGGCTGCAGCTGTCTAATGGAGTTGGGCTGTGGTTTTTCTGGTATTGTGTCTTACGTATTCGTGTGTGAGCGCGGTCGGTGTCACGTAGCGTCTGTCTTGTCGATGCTTCTGAGGTGCTGCTTTTTTAAGGTGTCTTTCTGTGCGTACACGTTCAGGTGTCGGGCTTTGTGATTGGAGGAGAAACTGGGGCCGATAATCTGGCTGCTGCAGAACGTTCAGCTCAAACGCCAGAGGGGACCTGAAGCTGGCCAGTGTGCTGTGTACACGTCCACGGCCCGCACGCCGCGCTATCAGATCATATTAGCCGCCGGGGTGGTCGCAGCCAATCGAGGGAACAACGAGGCAAATCCCGCGGCTTTTTTCTCGGTGATGGTCGCGGTGATGAATCCCTCCGCGCTCGCGATTCGTCCAGAAGTCTTTGTGAAGCCCCTTTTTTCAGTGGGGGGGGGGGGGGGGCACAGAAGGAAGCATTCTTTTCCCAGGGAGTGAGAAAGGGCCGGAACAATGAGCGCGAGCTCCACTGGGGGCCCTCAGGGTCCGAGCCCAGGGGCCGCAGGAGGGACACTTCAGCGGGCCGGCGACGGGCACCGCACCCCCAGAACCCAACGGGGTAAACCATGTCACGCCCCAACTGAAGGGGGGGGGGGGGGGGGCGGTGCGTGTTTACCCAGAGGTGAAGCGTACCCCCTCACCCCCAATCCTCTTTCCCAACAGTCCCTTTTTTGGGTCCTGTGTTGCTTTAGCTGTTCTGCCGATTATGCCTTGTGTGTTGGGGGGGGGCGGTGGCGGGGGTAGCGTTTGATCTACCTTCTGCAAATGCAGTTGTTTTCTCATGACATCTTTATTAAGCAGGTTAGGCTTTTTTTGCCGGTGTGCTGCCCTGAATCCTTTGGCTGACGGATGTGTTTGAACGCGTTTTCCCTCTGATAGCGGATGAGCTCCATCCGCTGCTTTTCAGCGGGAGAACGAAGATAGGGCTACTCATCTGTGAAAGGGAATTTCTGAGCAGTTGAAGCGTCAGGAAATGTACGTGCTCAGCCTGAACAAACGCTTCTCCTGAGGCCATGTGCATTCCACAAATGAAAGAACTTTCTATGGAACTGACAAAGTGCAAAAAAACAAAAAAAACAATGACTTAACCCTTTAGGGTGTAAACTATGTGATTAGAATGTTCTTAACTGAACATTGTATTGATGATGTCACAATCACTGCTGGAGTTCTAGAACACTGACTCGGAATTTTGAAATGCATTGCAAAATACCCTACTTTTCAGAGGATTACGTCTTGTCTCAGGGTGGATAACTCTAATAATCCAGTGTATGTGGTAGAATTCGGTTTACTTGTCATGCATAACACGCTGTGCTTTTCGCATATTTGCCTGTTGAAATATAAGGTGTCCGAATACGCGCGCACACACACACACACACACACACACACACACACACCAGCGTGCATCCAACCCAATAACCAGTGATCATCAGCTGTGCTCAGTGTGAAAGTGAACATGAAGGATTCCAAAAACTGAGCTACCCAGGGAAAAGCACTGATTTACAGGCTGGGCATTATGAATCATGTGCATTTTAACTGCAGTTCAGTCATCTGTATTACATTTTCAGTACCGATCGGTACCATAGGTGACAGAATAGGGTACATACAGTATTCCTCTAATGGAGGTCTATGACTGGGTCTAATAGATTTGCATCAGCCTCTGCTTTCTGTGTGCAGAATCATGAGCACTTCTGGTACTGATACAAAACAAGGTTCAGATTACTTGAAATCTCAGCGATGGCAATTTACAGAGCACCCTTATGAAAGGAACTAATGGTGACTACAAGTGCTAAACCCATGAGCCTGTTTCCATCCTGGGATACAGCCAGTGACGTTATACGCAGTTACATCATAAAATCAACCAAGAGAAGCAATATCACACACAACGGCACATTATAGTCTGTGATCAGATTATGAAGAATCCTAAAGGCTGGATCAACACCCTGGTCCAGCGGACGGTCAGAACGTTTACTCCCTGGATACTGTAAGGAGAGATGCCATCTGTCTACTGTACAGATCACTGTGGAGGCCACTTAACCCATCTGGGTACTGATGAAACAGACCAGCTGAGCTCTGAGTCTGTTTCACACATATTATAGTGCACAATGTGAGCTAACAGTGTGTCCACAGAGTGCATTAATGGAGACATTACAAGGTGTAGATCTCTTAGGAGGATGTCGGTTCTCTCCCTGAATCACACACATAGGGAGGAGAGAGGAGACTGCAGTAGTGTCCAGAAGCCTTTTCCCTGCCGTGCGCTGATGCTTACTAAGCTTAAATAAGAGCACGACCCCTCCATCTCCATTCTTACACCAGACAGTAGGGGGTGCAGATAAAGATAAAAGACTTGTGTGAAATTCCAGATAACAGAATTCCCCATCAAACCCCCTGTAAATAGCTGTAATTGAAGTGTCTATCTCTGTTGCTCTCTCTCTCTCTCTCTCTCTCTGTTTGTCTCTCTCTCTCACTCTACCCCCCCCCCCCCCCCGCCCTCGCTCCGACCCCCAGTCTTAACAACTTAATCAGTCCCCTGTGATTACGTCGCTTTCCTCTTCCAAGGACGGGACGGGGCAGCGGGTCAGGAAGGGTGACTTATCAGCCTTGTGTAAGATCAGCAGTCTCCCCCTCAGCCCAGCCTCTGAGAGAATCGAAGGCGGGGCCCCCAGGAGCCGCCGGCAGGGCGAGGCGCGGAGGGCGGGCGTCGTGGGGGGGACGGCGTGGGCCGGGGTGTGAGGGCAGGAAACCCCGCTCAGCGGGACGGGGTGGGAGGGCGGGGGGGGGGGGGGGGGGCGGCGTGGCCCAGTGTGTGAGGGCAGGAAACCCCGCTCAGCGGGACGGGGTGGGAGGGCGGGGGGGCGGGCGGGGGAATGGAATGTTTGAAAGGAACTCTGGGAGCGGAGCGTGCAGGATGAGGGCGGCTGCCGCTGGCCGGGGGGAAACCGGGGGGCGGGGGGGGAGCAGCGACTCTCTGTGCCCCACCCCGCCCCGCCGGCCCGGCCCGGCCCACTCACAGGATACGCCGGGGGGGGGGGGGAGCCGGCGAGCGGGACAGCCCGCGGACTGGCAGGGTGCCGCATCCTGAGCGTACGGGGCCGAGCTGCGGCGGGACGGGGGCTGCGTGGGCGTGTGAGGAGGGCGGAGGAGTGCGGAGAGCACCGTGGGCGGTGACCTGCGGGGTGGAGGCCCGTGGGCGGAGACCCGTGGGCGGAGGCCCGTGGGTGGAGGCCCGTGGGCGGAGGCTTGTGATCTCACACGCTTTGTAATTCTGACACCTTTTAAAGGCACAGCTCAGAGCGGGGGGGCTTTAAGGGCAGCCTGAGCAGCCCGAGTCTCCCCCACCTCTACACCACTCCTTCACACGTGTGTGTGGTTCTTAACCCTTTAAGGGTCTGAGACCGCACACATGAGATCATCAGAACGTTCAAAACTGAACATTCTAGCGCTGATGTAACAATCACGGCAAGCACTACACTGAAAGCAGATTAGTTCTAGAACTCTGACTTGGAATTATGGAAAAACATTCCAAATAGTTAGTTCCAAGTTGTAAAGTTTTAATCACATTTGTCACATTTGCTTTCAAAAGAAAAAAATGTATTTTTACAGCAAGTGCCTACCACATAGTCACCAACACAGTTTTTGTGAAATATTTCATTTTAAGAAAGACCATTAGTGAATGTTTGGAGCCCATTTTATCATCCTGAAATGAAATGCTGCTATAATGTCGGTCTTAAAAATAAGACCAGTAATGAGCCCCATGTTTAATATGTTTATCAGTTTCTGATCTTTACATTTAAATTTTTATCCAATTCAACAGATGCCAGAATAATTTACAGAGCTTCTAGATAAACAGTTTATGCTATGTATACATCTGGATAATTAACTGAAGCTATTCAGGTTAAAGAATAAGGCCAGTTTCATTTTTTATTTTTCTTATGATCAACATATCCTATGAAAGGACCTAAGCCTTCAATTAATTTACGCCAGATATAGCCAGTGTCCTGGTAGTCGTAGAACTCCATTGCTGTCCAAAAAAACGAGTCAGGCTGTTGCTTTGGTCAGCATAATTCCACATCACGATGAACTAGGCTGTTGTACTTTTTACGATCACAACTCAACGAGGTGACAGCAAATGCGTTTTTTATATGTGGAAAGTATCGAATCTATACAAATGCGCAGCACCGACACACTTCAAATAGTCCCCATTGAAATGAACAATTTGCTGCATTTAATGATTTTAGCGCTTAAATTGGATGAAAGGCTTCCTGGTTGAGCGCTCAGTGAGGTAGAAGTATGTCAGACAGTGTTGGACAGAAGCATTGTAGGTTTTCATAGGCTATGTTGACAATAAGAAAAATATAGAATTAAAGGGATGAGGCTGGTGTGAGTACCTTTTCTCAATGGAAGATTGGCAGTGTCCCACATGGGAATTGAACGCAACCTTCGAGTTACAACCCCAGTTCCCTCACCTCTATGCGACCCCACACAGATACATAAAATATGTAAGCTGTGCCAGACTTTGAAGTTAAGGACAGCATTATTTATTTGAGTATATATGCAGTAGATAGGTGTTTCTGCCATATTGCTATAGCACCGAGTACGTAAATTGTTGCCCATTCGATCTAAGTCTAAGTTTGTGTTAGCTATTAAAAGCAGATGGTTGGCAAAGCAATGAGGCATCCTATGCATCTGCTGTGCCTTTAAAAAAAGCAGGAGGCACTATGTTCCCCCCCCTGCGACCCCCCACCCCCCTCGCCCCGCCACCACGGGGGAACACTGTGGATTCAAATCCAAAACGAGTCCTATCTGAGACAAGATAAGATGTGAAGTCATGCCTGTGCAGTGTGACAGTGACATCACAACCACGATCTTATGCCGCCACCCCTAGGCAGAGCAACACCCCCCCTAATATAGACATTGCTGCTGTTTACCCCCCACCCCCCCTCCCCAACCGTCAACCCCAACCCCCCCGCCCCCAACCACATCCTGCCTGCCGCGTGGTCACCTCCCCAGCAGGGGAGAAGCCATGTTCTCTGTGCGTTCCGATGTTTACATCGCTGGGGGAGTGGCCTGTCTGACTCGGGGCTGTCGAATTTGCGGCAGTGCTCCGTAGAGGCAGCGAACGTACCTCCCGCTTTGTGTTTTAGTTATAAAACACGGTGAGGTAGTGTCTGCTTCAGTCGCGTCTGCGGCTTGCTGCGAATGTTTTGCACCGTCAATTTATTAGTGTAGTTTGTGCCGGTGTTTAATTATTCGCTTTTATGGGTCGAAGTTTAACAGTTTAGCGTAGGTGATGTTTTATGCAGCTATTTAATGCACTTAATATATTAGTTAATTATATCCCTATGAGATTAATTTGCAAGTATTTGTCTATTCCTCTGAAATAATGCATCAGATTCTGTTTTTGTTAGAAATATAATTTTAAGCCCATGTTTTGTGTGTGAACAATAAATACATGAATATATTTTATATGGCTGACAAACTCACTGTAGGATTTAGTTAATTTACGAGATAAATTTACAGTAAGATAAAGATTATGTTCTGTTAAACCTTCGGAAAAGGTCACACTGGCTATTGTACTGGCACAGGTTTTGGCTATTTTTTCACTGACTAAAACTTTAAAAATATTAGATTATTTTATTTACATAATTAACTTTAATACCCAATGAAGTGACATTATACACATTCCTATTTAACATGTTTTCAGACTTAATTATATCAGTAATATAGCATTTACTGCCAAACAAGTTAGTCTGTTGTAAGAAGGATCATAAATACATGTCATACCAATCACAGTGATCTAATTACCAGCACAGCCAATGCAAATCAGGAAAATTTAAACGCTGACCTTTGTCCTACTTTTAACTTGTGTCCGTTTGTATCTGTTAGAGATTTTAAAATAACATAATGATCTGGGTAGCTTTTACAGTGCAATTCAGAGTGCGCAGAAGTATTTAGTAATCCTGAGATTTTTATTTTTTTTTTTTGCTTCTCGTGCACGAGAACAGCTCCCAACCTGACAACATCCACGAGGCGTCTGGGAGCTTCAGGTCATCCCTCTGAATCTGAGAAATGCCAGGAATTTGTTCTTTTTTCACTCCATGAGAAAGCAAGAAATCTTATGTTAGAACACAAACAAGGAGGCCTCAGCATGCCTGGATTCCAGAGTGTGAATGTAACAAATAGACTGCTTGTGCGATGCCAGTAGTAGGCTACATACATTGAATGCATTTAACGGGTGAAAATGCACTGCTTCTTACTTAAACAGTATGAGTTCTAATTTTATTTACTTGTGATTTTGACAGAGAACAGAATTCTTTTTATTACAGACTTGTACAATGGCAGTTATAAATGTGCATTAGTCGGTAAACTAGGATCTCAACCAGCGTGATCAATAATAAATATTAAAGCTGATAACCTTTGACACATATTGGCTAGCTTAAAAATATATATACACTGTAATAAAATATTAAATTTGTATTTATTCAGTATTAAAATAAACTTAATTTTTACTTGCGTTTAAAAATGAGTTCACAAACCTCTACTTACATGTTTCATATTTGGTTTTCTACAAAAAAAAATGAAGCCATGGGTAATACATATAAACCATTTAAAAAATCATCCAATTCCAAACTGAAAAGTATTATTAAAGATAATAAAGCCCAAAATAAATGTAATAATTAGGGCAGAAATGAATATTGTGCTGTAGAAAGAAGACTCAGTGACCGGTAAGCTACCTAAACTCGGTACGGATGGGAATAGCTCTATTTTTTATTTTTTTTATTTGAAACTTGATGAACTTGATGACACACTGCCCTGTTTGAGTCATCTCTCTCCGGCCATTGGCTGTTTAAAAATGGTGTAATATGGAGCTGAACAGTTGAAATGCTGAAGTTACTCATTTCAGTAATTTGAGAAAAAAGTGTACTGCGTTTGATGACAGCCGAAGTACTCCCTTTTTTTTTTGGCTGCAGTTTCATTTATGGGTTAACAGCTTACTTTCATTGAATTATGTTGTATGAATTCTCTATAATTTTAACAAAAATGATTCTTATTTTGAATAGCAAAATGTGTAATGTAGTATTTACTAATATTTAATCTTGATATTATCATCCCAAAACATACAAACATAAACTCCAGTTAATGTATTTCTCACGACAGTTTAAGAATTTAAATTGTTTGAATTATTTAACTCTCAATGTTTCCCAAATTTGAAAGCAAAAAAATATGGATCTACATTATGACATCCAGGTTCAGATTTATTTAGACCAAGGGGACAAAGCTCTGTCTTTATTATGCAGTTCAACGAATTGTTTCCATACTTACAGATAACTTACAGTAACTTTCTCTATACCGATTTTCTATAAATATACATTATGTGAGGAATTACATTTGTTTTCTTGAGTTCACTAGTCTAAAATAATGTGGAGACACATTCCCTTTCATATGTATATTTAAAGTTTAATCTATACTCAATTATTTGTATTTTTGTTTGAATCAACTTAAGTGGACGATTTCGAATATTTAAACTGAGCTATTTGTATTTGGCCAGTCTGTGCCAGTAAATGTGGTTTTCTTTGTGTGGAAAAGAAAAACATTTTGTTTGGATTAAATAATAAAATAGACTGAGAAGATAATTGGGCTTTGTTAGTGAAACAAAAGCTGTACATAATCAGTAAGTAAAATGGTTTCAAAACAGAGTTCTTGCGTTTTAAAAACAGAGTTCATGCGTTTTAAAAACAGAGTTCTTGTGCCACAGACATTTGTTACTCTTTTGATTTGCAATTTGAAACGATATTGTAATTTTCATTTCATTTTTTATTTATGTATTCAGAATGTATGCAGATTATGAAAGTTCTGTGCACTCATTTAGAAGACGTTTACAACTATACTTACGTGTTTGAAAAAAAAAAAATACATCATTTGAATGAGGCTATATAATATAAACAGAGAAAGAGAAAATAATTCTTTTGAAAATATTCCAATGTGTTTTCCATTAGTTCTAGATCTTTTAAATGCAGGTTTATTTGTGGCTACACTTAGAAAATCAAATCTGATGACAGAAAGCAGAAAGCGAAGATGAAGATTCATATGCAGTGAATCAAGGGGGGGGGGGGGATCTGAAATGTGCCAGAAATTTCTCTCATTTAAAAAGCCCTGGCCATTATTCCTCTATGAGCCGGGGCAGGGGAGTTTCCTGCTTTTAAGGACCGCTTCTCTCTTTGTCCCCGCCCCCTTCCTTTTTTTTCTGAATGGGTGTCCTCTCTCTAACCCGAGAGGACACTGCCCTGCGTGCCGATAGGCTGGCCGCCGATCGCTCGGCCCCCCCCGGCGGCCTTCTATAAGAGAGCCGGGTGCCTGCCTTGTGTGTGCGACTCGGCCGAAAGTCTGTGCTCCCGCCGGTCTGCGTCGGAGAGCGAGGGAGAGCGAGAGTGTGAGAGAGACAGAGGGAGAGTGAGCGAGGGAAAGGGAGAGGGGGGAGGGGAGGGGAGGGGGGGGGGGGGGACGGCTGTGCTCAGTGACATGTGATAGAGACTCTGTCAGTTCGCCTGGCCCTGGCAGCGGCCCTAACCGAAATGGGAAAGTACCGCACGGAGGGGAGGGAGGGAGGGAGGGAGGGAGGGGAGAGCGGACTCGGGGAGCCGGGCTCCGGCTGCGGCGCTGGCCCTTTAAGAGCCGCGCACTGATTAAACGCTGAAAAATGCGGCGGAGGGGAAAAAAAAAAAAAAAAAAGAAAGAAAGAAAAAAAAAACGGAGCTGGGAGAGGGAAACTTGTGCGGGCTGATTCTTATTCCGTACGCCGGCGCGGCGTCTGTGACCTCACGAGCAGCGCGGAGGGCCGCTTCTGCGAGGACTCGGAGAGGAGAGGAGAGCGCGAGCCGGTCGCCCCGCTTTAGGGGGACCCCCTCGCCGCCCAGCCGTCAGGAAGTGCTCCTTCCATCTCAGACTGAGTAAGTGAAACGGGGGGGTGGCGGGGGGGGGGGGGGGGCGCGTCGGCCCGTAATGGATATCATATGGTGCGCATTAAAGTTGTGAAATTGTTTGCAGATTCCCGATAACTGGGGCGAAAAATATCTGGAGCGAATGCGAGGGGTGTTTTTTTTTTGGTGGGGGCGGGTGGGTTGTAGCGAGAGGAAGGAAAAAAAAAAAGTACATAAAAATGTAGAGAATTATTTCAGCGAGCTACAAATCAGTCGGAGAAAGAGGGGATGCGAGTTTGTGACTGTCATTCATTAACAGCGCTGTTTTCAGTGTCCGCGCCCTCAATGTAAGGACATGAGGCAAGTTAACAGGGGGAAGTCAAATGAAAAAAAAAAAGTGAAAAGAAAAAAAAAAGTGAAAAAAAAAAAAAAAGTAGTGTTGAGTTGTCAGACTGTAGTTGTACAGGGAGGGTATTGATATTCATCAGACAGGTCCTGCTTATTTAAAGGGGGGGGGGGGGGGTAGAGTCCTACCGTAGAGAGGGTTTCTGTGTGGAAGCCCCGTCAGGACGAGCGCCCCGCCCCGCCCCGCCCCGCCCCGCGTCCGTGTGAATGAGCGTGGCCCTGTCCCAACACTGCGCCCGTTCTTATGAATGGACTTCCTGAGAACCGGCTGTGATTGGCCGGGGGATTGTGCGTTAGCAGAGGGCGTGGCCTCGGGGCTGGTCGCCCCTCGCTGGCGGCCAGGCGGTGTGGGAGGAATCGCCGGCGTGTGGGTTCGCCTCCGTCAGCCGCAAGCCCCCCCCCCCCGCCACCCCCCCCCACCCCTCCGGAGACCGGCTGTCACGGCGACGCCGGGTCGAGAGCAAGGGGGTGGGAAAGGAGGGGTGCAGGACACACCGAATGAATCACAGGGGAGATTTTTTGCGGCGCGCGTGTTTGCCTAGGCGGACTTAGTCACTGGTCAAACAGGCAGACTCGCCTGAAGACAGGGTCTGAATTGGGCCCCCTGCCACCCCGTAGTCGCATACAGTCCTGGGTAAATGCGCGATGAGGAACTACGTAAACAAACCCTCGCCGCTGACCGTTGATCTTGTGACTCACGGTCGGGAGTAATCCCACTCCAGCTGAGACTCTAAGACCCACAGCCACCCCCGCACTTGTAACAGCAGCACGCCAGTAAGCGAAAGTAGGAAGTAGCCGGTAATTGCTCACATAAAATAAACTTTTTAAAAAAATTTTTGTGAATACGTGCCATTACTATGGTTTCTTTGGAAAATGAGTAACACTTTTTCGCTAAATCATCAATTTCTGTACTTCACTGCCCCCTCCCCATGACCAAGCTCTTTTTAAAATAGGTTTTATTCCCTTTGTTTTGTTTGTTTAAAATGTATGTAAAGCCTGTGCGGAGTTTTTAATGTTAAAATCATTCTGAAAGTTGTGTTTTAAAAAAAAGCTGTGGACAAAATAAATGGGTAAGGTAATGGCATGTGGAGAGACTGCAAATACCTTCCGGAAAGCAAAGGGTCTCTCTCTCTCTCTCACTCTCTCTCTCTCTCTCTTCCTGTCTCCCTCCCCCTTTCTTTACACGTTATGATAAGTGCAGACTCTCAGAGTGACACAGAACGAGCCGGCAGCCCTTAGACCGACACCCCCCCCCCCCCCCCCCCCGCACTAACCTAATTATTTTATGTCCGGGTTATACATAGCCCTCGGAAACGCCGCCGAACAATGGGCGAGCTAAAATTGGGTCTCAAGGCTACCTGCTGCTCTCGGGTCGTGCGACAGGAAGAGAGAGAGAGAGAGCGAGCGAGAGAGAGAGAGAGAGAGAGAGAGAGAGGAAGCCGAGAGTCCGGAAGGGGCGGGGCCGAGGCGGGGCCGTACGTGGCGAGCGTCCTTTCACGCTAAGCGCTGAGGAGCGTGGGCTCTACGGGCTCTCTGAGGATGGTGCGTCAGCTCTCTCTCTCTCCGTCACTCTCTCTCTCTCTGTCACTCACTCTCTTTCTCTGTCACTCTCTCTCTCCTTCTCCATCACTCTCTCTCTCTCTCTCTCCGTCACTCTCTCTCTCACCGTCACTCTCTCTCTCTCTGTGTCACTCACTCTCTTTCTCCGTCACTCTCTCTCTCCTTCTCCGTCACTCTCTCTCTCTTTCTCCGTCACTCTCTCTCTCCTTCTCCGTCACTCTCTCTCTTTCTCCGTCACTCTCGCTCTTTCTCCATCACTCACTCTCTTTCTCCGTTTCTCTCTGTCACTCTCTCTTTCTCCGCCACCCTCTCTCTCTTTCTTCGTCACTCTCTCTTTCTTCATCACTCTCTCTCATTACAGCGACGCAAGGAGCTAACAGGCTTACCTGGCCACTGCTTATGGATGACTTTACGCTGTAGTTTATTAAGAGGGTGGAGGTGGAAGAGGACTTTACGCTGTAGTTTATTATGAGGGTGGAGGTGGAAGGGGACTTTACGCTGTAGTTTATTAAGAGGGTGAGGTGGAAGAGGACTTTACGCTGTAGTTCATTATGAGGGTGGAGGTGGAAAAGGACTTTACGCTGTAGTTTATTAAGAAGGTGGAAGTGGAAGAGGACTTTACACTAGTTTATTAAGAGGGTGGAGGTGGAACTACATTATTGTTTATTGTGAAGACGGAGAGGAAAAGTTTGGAGGTCAGACAAGCTTTTGTCAGTGTTCACTTCATGCTTCTGTAGCAGTTTTCTGTCAGTCAAACTGTACATTTTTTTGTTGCTTTTTTCATAGTCGAATGCTATCGTTTCATTAGAATGTCGTCGTGCATTTTCATTTTTTCATTACAAACAATTCTCATTTACTCAAGGAAAACCGCCACTGAGCTGGGAAGGCTGCCACCAAACTGTCAGCTTCATTAAAATTCCCTGGTGTGACGCTAAAGCGATTCCAAAATTTTGTGTAGCCAATGTCGAAAACCTGGCAAGCCGCACAAAATTAGCAGCCCCTACGTCGGCATTAGCTACAACGGCAGACATGATGGAAACGTAGCTACTGTGATGCACTGCTGTAACCGTGGCCTTTGATATTACCCGCTTTCTTTAGCCGTCAATGGCTGTGCCTTTTGTTCCTCGTAGAATAGCAAGATTCTTTACTTAAGGCTTGAGCGAGGACGGCTGTGCTGATTAAATCTCAGGCATTTGTTCTCTCACTTTCAAAAGAAATTGTATGGGCGTTTAATTTTGGGGGGGGGGGGGGGGTGTACCATCATGTACTGTACAGGGCATTCATATTCTCATTTCCAGCGAGTTAAGGACTCCCGTAGCTGTCTGTGGTGTTTAAATAATAAATGAGGAAAACACCCTATTTGCCAAACGTGTTGCCAAAAGGCTCAAACGGGAGAGGAAGTTCAAATGTGGGACCGTGGAATGTGATGTCGGTTGGCACTCAGTAGATACCCCACCCCAGACACCGCGGGGGCGGCTTGCTTTGGCACCCTGTCCCAGTACGGTACACTAAGCCCACTGCTATGCTCCAGTGCCTCCCAGGCGTGGTCCGTTACAATGGCGGCAGGTAGGTGGGGCACGGGGACACACCTTAAATAAAACTATAATTGGGTCAATTTGTCAAGTGACTAAACGATTCTAGCGCCGTGTAATCACAAAGGTTTTACTTGTTCCAGTTGTTGTGGTGATACCTTCAACGGCGGCTTTTAAAATCTGCCGCGTGATGAATGTTCTCAAAAGTTTGTGTGGCCTCAGCTTGAGGCTACGGTGATGGTGACGGGGCAGGGAGCTCTTTTTTTTTAAACCAGAGAGAGGGGACCGTCAGAAATAGTTCTGTAAGAGCCTTCTGCATACCCGAGCTCCGTGTGTCACCATGCCCATATATGGGCATTACTTCCTCCACATGGGCGGAGTGAAGCCTGCGTATTGAATTCCAATAAGTGCAGCAGCCAGGAGGTGACTTCCAGAACCAGGTCACATGGAAAATAACAGTAAAAGGACGGGCAGTGTGTGTGTGTGTTTTTACTGTTTTACTATGGCAATCAGTCGGAAAGATGACTCAGGTAATTACCTCAGATGTTAAAAGCTCATGATGATGCCCCCAAAAGCAGACTGGCTTTGAGGCGGATTGAGGAATAGCACACTATGGAAAGATTTGCGTTTGTAGTAGCACTTCATACAGACCATAATTTAATCCGCTTTAATCCAGGGCTGAGCTACTATAGACGTTTGCATAGTGATGGAAATTGAGAAGGACATTGTATGTTATTGTATTGTTGCATTGCCATGCAAGCAGCTACTGATTAACATGTTCTTTATCTAAGCAGTTATCGTTTAAGAGGGTGGAATGCACCTGTAAGCAAATGGTGTGGAAACAGATGGGATCCTGATAGACTGGCGACCTTAATCTAATCTGAACACAGCCCAAAAAGGGGGAATTCTGGGCCGTTAAACGTCCGGTATTCAAATTCAAACACATAACTGCCGCACGTAACTGTGTTTTATGAGGTTCTCCATAACACGTTGTCCCACTTATACTCCCACTGATACTGCCAATAAGTCATGTTGCGTGTGTTTGTGTTGACACTGGACAGTTGTGTGTGTGTCCATGAGGTGGATCGCCGTTCAGAAAAGGTTTTGCTGTTCAGAGACGTGATGTGTCTTGTGGTTGTGCAGTTTGGTCCGGGGCTTGAATGGGTTCTGTACAACCCCCAGGGACTTTTGGGGGGGGGGGGAGGGGTGGAGGAACCATGTAATAGCTGCTTTTCTGAGTCCGTGCTATGGCCTACGCTCAGACACACCTGCTGGAACTCCAGCATACAGGTACACACACACACTGGCTCTGCACTGGCTCCACCTGTGCAGATGAGACCAGGTGCTTCTGCCTTAGTGCTGTGCTACAAGGGACCTGTCTGGGCTTTCACCTTAGTCATTATTAGCATGTGGTATGGCACGGCATGCGTAGCCAATGGGGTTTCCAGCCAGGGAGTGGTGGCCTCTGATTGGCCATAGCTGTGGAGGAAGCACTTTAGTGGTGTCCCGTCACGTCGAGTTTTTAACTAATTTTCAGAAATAGATTTAAGTGCATCTAATCCCACTGCTGGAGGGACTTATCATACTGTCTTTCCCCTCATCTGACTGATGAGTCAAGTGCACTGCTGGGGGGGGGGGGGGGTAAATATTAATGAAGCTTTTGTGACGGTCATTTCATTTGCAGTCAGGGTTCAAAGCCTGCTCTCTTGGAGACAGGCAGCACACCACATCAGAAGCTTGATAAGGTCAAGAAACCAGGAGAAATCATTCACACCAGCCAGGAGGCCTCTCTTAGTCACAAACACACAGCTGAAGTGTGACCAATACACACATGACACACTTTGTGAGGCCAGCTGGTCAATGGGAGGGTTTGTGAGGACATAGCTAAAAGTGCAAGTGACGCACACACACACACAGGCTGAGTCATCAAAGTTCTGCCTTGTATGTGAAGTGTTTCAATTATTTGATCTTCATCTGAAGCTCTGCCAAACTCAAACATGCTTCCATGTGAAAATACTGAAAGATCCGTCTTCCAGATCGTAATTTTTTAATGAGATTTGAACTCTGATTCTTATATAGGTGTAAGTTTAGCTCAGTATATCTTAAGCATCTTTATGCAAACAGACAGTAATTACCTTCTGGCTCTATGTGGGAAAGTGATCCTTCAAACCTGTTCAGCTCCTGTTCTCACCTCTGATAGGCCTGGGATTACCAATAATTCTCCGCCAACCCAGTACACACCCACATAGACCAACTCTCACAAGCTTGCTCTCTCTCTTATTCTCTCTCACACACACACACGCAGGCACACGCACACACACACATACACACAGAAGACTCACTCACACATGCCTGCTCTCTCTCTCTCTCTCTCTCTCTCTCACACACACACACACACACACACAAGCCTGCTTCCTTTCTGACCCTCTCTCTCTCGTTCACACACACACACACACACACACACACACACACACACAAACACACCTCAGCCATCCCAGGCTGGCAATGATCTGGCGCTCTCCCATTATAACATCAAGGTGTGTGTCACCTGTAGGGGATTCACTTTACAGGGGAAAAGAGAGGTGCATTCTGGGCTTTTTTGAGAAACGACACGCCGGAGGGTCAGCGGTCTGACGGGACCGTCGGCGACGCGCGGAAAAAGCTCCGATAAGAGGGCGGGGTCAGGAGGCCGGGGCGAGAGTGCTTATCGCCAGCCGCGGCTCGCTCCGTCTCTCCCTCCCAGGGTCGCGCGTTCATATTCCACGCTTTACCGCCATTCAGCTTCAAGGCCGCCGCCCCCGCCGCCCCTGCCCCCGCCGCCGCGCGCGCGTTTGATCTGCCGCTTCCGTCCCGCAGACGGCGGCTCGGGGTGGAAAACGCTGTTTAGTGCGCCCACTGCGAACGTGTGACAGACGGCGTTTCGAAAAGGAGCCGCCCTCCTCCCGCGGAGCCCGCCGGGCCGCTGCCTGCGCAGGAAGGTCACGTTGGTTTGGGTCGAGAGAGTGGCGACACGTCCGCCTCAATTTTTAAATTGTTTTTTTTTTTTCTCTCTCTGGTTCCTCTTTACTGTGGTAGAAGTGATGACAGGGTGACACAAGATGGATTGCGAGTTCCACTGCACAGCACATGATTCAAACAGAGGTCAGAAACTGTCTGAATACTGTGATCCGGACTGATGCCTCTACACTCTACAATCCCTGGTTATAGTCTAAGACTGTCAGGAAAAATGGATTTTGATTCCAATTACATTTCTCGTTGATGGTGAAGAAATCGCATAGCAATTTCTTTCTTAATTTTATGTCTTCTTAATGCACCGTTGCAGCATCAGTCTTCCTTGATAATGTGTAAGACATTTTTAGTGCACTTTTGGATCTTAAGTAGCTGTATGCAACTTCAGATATAATCCTGTATTTTTCAGATATAATCCTGTATAATCCTGCCTGTGTGTTTGTGCGTGCATGTGTGTGTGTGTGTGTGTGCCTATACGAGTGCCTTTGTGTATGCGTGCCTATAGGTGTGTGTGTGTGTGTGTGTGTGCGCGCGTTTGTGGGCATGCTGCATGTGTCCCCTCATTCAGAGCAGGCTTTGAGGCCTAGCCTTCACCAGGGAGGATGCCTGGAATGTGTCTTCATGTAGACCCTGGGGGGGTGGGGGGGGGGGGGGTCTCCTGGGGGAACCAACAGGGGTTCCAGCGGCTCTGGGGGGTTCCACACCTCCCCACCGAGCTCCAGCTCCGCACCCAACGCCCAACACGCCGGCCCCAAACTCGACTCAGCACCATGCTGAACTCACACTGAACAACACACAGCACCCATCACACCGCCTACGACATCACACAGCACCTACGACATCACACAGCACCTACGACATCACACACTGCACAGTCCAGCAAACAACGCACGGCACACTTAAGACACCAAGCTACATGGGCAAGTCACTTTGAGGCTGCTCAGCTCACAGAGACAGAGACAGAGAGAGAGAGGGAAATAGAAAAAAGGGAAATTGGAAGGCAAGAACTTAAGGCAAGAACTCATGAACGAGAGAGAGAGAGAGCGAGTGAGAGGAAGAAATGGAGAGAGAGAAAAGGGAGGGAGTGAGGAATTTCCCTTAATGGAGAAATATTGGAGTCAAGTGACCATCAGCTGGTGGAAGTATGTCTGATCAATACAGTCACAAGGGCTCAGGTATGCGGCGCTGGATGAGTGACAGCACTTAACCCCGCCCCTCTGCTGTGGATCAGAGGCATTCCGGGGCTGTGCGCTTTTAATGCTAACCGTACTGAGAGAAGGAAAGGTTTTTTTCCCCGCTTGTTTTACGTGATTCATCTGAGATGTTTTTCACGCTTTTCGTGCTTCTGCTGCGTCGTGCTCCTGAGCGATCCGGTTTGCCGGGGGAAAAATTGGAAGTTAAATTGCGCTCTGCTTTTAGGAGAGCACGGGCTCTCGGCCCAAAAACGTGACTCCACTCCGAGCGGCTCGGGGTTTGACTCCCACCCCACCAGGACCCATCTGTAGCATCGCTGCTTTCCTACTGCCTGAATGAAGCAAAGTGTCAGCTCTCCTTTAAAACATGCGTTTTTATTCTAAAAGCCTGCATTTGCAGTGAATGAATGAGCGTGGAACGTAAGGAAAGCGCATGCTGTCATTATGAAAGAGTGATGCAAAGACAGACTTGCTTGCAGACAGTTGTCATGTCTGCTTTCGAGCCCAAAACACCCCATTTCCTTCAAATCCAGTTTTAATGTTAGCAATCAACAGTAACCACATCAAGGAAATTGCAACATGAATTACAGTTATTAGATCTGTGCAGAAAATGAGAAGTGATAGAATTTCAGCGCGTTTACTCGATCTGACGTTCTGATTGGCTGCGTGAGATCCTGGAGGCTGCCGTAGCTGCATGTCTGCTGACCCCAGAAGCTAATGGGAAGGAATGTCAAAAATCTGCAAACGACATGCGTAAAAATGCCCTGAATGAAGGTTGTCCACTGTGAGCTCCTGAGGTGGGGCTCTCATTGGTGGTGGTGGGGTGGTGGGGGGTGTGTGTATCAGTGACCACCATTGTGTTCTCTCCCTCCCTCTCTCTAATTGGATGTTTTGTCTCTCTCTGTTTTAGTGTGAAGCTGAGGAATGCTGCTGAGTGCATCACGTAGGCCCACAGTGGGATGTTCATGAGGTGCTCAGTAGTCAGTGTAGATCCTGTGCCAATCAGCAGCTACATCTGGCTACTGGGTCTCTGATGGCATCCGCTCTCATCCTGCAGCCTGTGGCCCCCTCCGCCTGGGGCCCCCTCCTCCTGTGGCCCCTCAAACAGAGTGGGACTCATTCCCTGTCACACAAACCTGACAGCTGTTCTACTTCTCCTTCTCTCCTTCTTTCACCTCTACATCTCTAAATCAGACCTTCAATCCCATTCCATCTGTCTGCTCACATCCTGGCTTTGTCTCATTTTCAGTTTCTCGCATTTTCTTGGAAAAAAAAAAAGAAGCCTGGAAACAATGAAGCTGTGACAGCTTTGCTCGGGGACCGATTTGCGAGCACAAAGACAAAATGGCTGCTTGAGTAAGCGTCTGTCAGTCATCTCGCAAATTCAAAATAATGGCACCGCAGGGTCGCTGAATGCAGCACGTCGTTTTAGTGTGAATTCAGACAGGCTTGAAGCCTTGCGTCAATGCATCATGGCAGCTCATTGGAACACAGCGAGAGTATGGTTGTGACGAGGCAGCTTTGGAACAGACGTGTTCCTCTATTTCGTTACAGCATATTTGAAAAGAGCTGAAGGACCCAAGTACAGGGACGACTTGTCGGAACAAGAATAGCTACTGTAGATGGCTTCTGAGCTGCCCCCCAAAATGGATCCAGGGTTGTAATGTGCTGGACTCTTTTCCTGAGCCAAGTATCATTATCAGGGCCCTGTTCGGTGGTTCAGCAGACTTCAAACAGACATCAGTTACAGACAGGTACATTCATACATCCTCAAATTCTCCATTCCTGTCTAGATGGCAAATCATTTACAAGACAAGTAGCTTGCTAGCCCAACCGGCATCTATTGCTTGTTTCAACAGTTGGCTTTAACGGAAATAAAATGACTAGCTAGGTAGCAAAATATTGTGAGAGCCCACTCATTTCAGTTAATTAACTCATAACTTTGCTTGAGATTGCAAGCTGTTCGTGTAGCCAGTTTAGATTGCTTGGCAGGTAATATTTAAAATTAGCACGGCTATGGCTCGTAAGACGCTGATACCCAGGTCTGCAAGGCTTTCTCACCAGCCAACATTTTACAGTTTTGTTACTGCAAAGAAAGTGTATTATGTCTTTTCACAAATATCAAGGGCAATCAATGCGTATATGCGGTGGCATCTAAAATGCCATGTCACAGAAAGGTCAGCCAGTCTAGTTTAGTATTATCGGTCAGTGGTCAAAAATGAGTTTTCTTTTGGTACAGTATTTTCCCAGAATTAAGTATAGATTTCTTATAAAATTTCCCCTGACTGGACTGTAGCAAGCCAATCAATTGCCACCAGACGCCTAAACTGTCACCTAGTCTACAGTGCTACATAGCAAAACAGAATCAATGGCATTGGTTTTGTCAGACATTAGTGGTTTATCCAAGAAATGCTGTATTTTTCAGAGGTGGACAGACCTCATTGAGAATTTCTACATGGCACACGATTTTCATTTCCTTGGGCTGGTAAACACATGAAAGAAACTAGAGAGCTTTGTTAATAACCTATAAGACAGGTAAGACGCGCGTGACAGAGCTTCTAAGGTTTGCTTTTTCCCTCGACGTCGCTGCACAGAAAAGCAACCGAATTAGCCCCTGGCTATGTGTAGAGCTATTTTAAGAGCTTTGGATACGTCTGCAGTTATTTATTGAGTATTTATATACTGTGTGCTGCAGTGATGGATTTAAATGTCTCTCAGGCTCACTGCCGGAACTGATAATGCTCGCTCTACTCGGTAAACAGCGGTAAAAAAAATGTCCTGTGTAAAAGCAGCTCGTACTTTTGAGTAAACACATCAGTTCAAACGGAGATAGGGGATATTTTTAACAGAAGGCCGTATTATTTTGGGAAGCGTTTGATAAAGCGCAGGTTTGCAGTCTGTTGACGTAGAGCTCTCTGCCGTGAGCCCCCCGTTAGTGGTTTCCATGGCGTGGAGCGACTCTACGCGAGCAGATGAGCTGTTCCTTAGATGGCAGTGTAGTATAGTGGGTAAGGAGCTGGTCTTGTAGGGTTCTATTCCCCGGTAGGACATTGCAGTTATACCCTTGAGCAAGGTACTTAACCTGCACTGCTTCAGTATATATTCAGCTGTTCCTTAGGCGGCAGTGTAGTATAGTGGGTAAGGAGCTGGTCTTGTAGGGGTCTATTCCCCGGTAGGACACTGTCGTTATACCCTTGAGCAAGGTACTTAACCTGCACTGCTTCAGTATATATTCAGCTGTTCCTTAGGCGGCAGTGTAGTATGATGGGTAAGGAGCTGGTCTTGTAGGGTTCTATTCCCCGGTAGGACATTGCAGTTATACCCTTGAGCAAGGTACTTAACCTGCACTGCTTCAGTATATATTCAGCTGTTCCTTAGGCGGCAGTGTAGTATGATGGGTAAGGAGCTGGTCTTGTAACCTAAAGGTCGATTCCCCGGTAGGACGCTGCCATTGTTCCCTTGAGCAAGGTACTTCACCTGCACTGCTTCAGTATATATCCAGCTGTATAATTGGATGCAATGTAAATGCTGTGTAAAAAGTTGTGTAAGTCGCTCTGGATAAGAGCGTCTGCTAAATGCCTGTAATATCATGTTCCAGACGCTGGTCAAAACGGGTATGGCCTGGACCTGGCATACAATGTAGATTTCTGTGTTGTTCGATCTACAGCTACATTGTCTGCTGGGTTTCAGGCTGACCGTGAGCGCAGGCCTCAGCGATACACCTGTTACACCTGTGCACAGGTGAGCTCATCTTCGACTCCTCATTCTATTCAGCTCTGCCAGCGTGCTTCTCCTAATGTCACCGGTACAAGAACAATAAAAATCTGAATAAAGCAACACGTCTGCCGTCCTTCAAGTTATTTGGGAAAGGTATGGATTGAGTGACAGCTTGGGGATTGGCAGTGACTCGGGGGGGGGGGGGGGGGTTCAGGGAACGGGGGGTTGGGCAACAGTGGGGTAATTCTTACACCCACTCTGCCCCTCAGGCACACAGACTATCAAACTATCAAAGGATTAAGCGGGCTTCAGATACACCCACAGCACACAGATAAGGTATTCTCTTATCGCAATCATCCACCTGTTTGCCAGTGCCCGGTGAGATGAAAGACATGCAATCCCTCCCTCTATCCCTCCTTCCCCCCCCCCCCACTTCTCCTTACTGCAGTAAGGATGTGGCGGATTAATATTCAAACAGAAGCCACGCTGTGGTTGGATTGTCACAGAGTTCATCGCCTTTAATGGTGGGAAGAGCTAGTTGCTAAATCCACTGCTAGCAGCGCAGTTCCAGCCTATTGGCTGGCCTCGTCTGTCCCGCTCCTGTTTTTACACTCCACTTTAAAAAAAAACAAAGCATTAAATAAAATGTTTTTTTTTTTGCAGTAAAGAGGTTGCTTTTTCCAATTTGCATAAATCCACTGATTTATGGACATCGCAGAACAGTTTTTCCACACGTTTGACAGCCCTGTGTGACCTTAAAGTGTTTTAACATTTCCCTCTACTAGAGACAGCTCTGTTTGGGAAAATCCCAGAATCCTGTGCTTTTATGCGTGTGATATGTGCAGCATATAGGAGAGTGTTGCTGTGGCGGGGGGGGGGGGGGGGGGGGTAGTGGGTTAAATCCATATCTGACGCTTACATTTAAGCCACAAATGTCTGTGTTGGAGCTGTACATTTATCACACTCGTACAACGTTAAAAACATTTCTGTCCCTCAAAATACATCACAACAGGACCCCTTCTGCATTTTGGCGCTGAGAGGAAAATTCTGGTACACGACTTTAAAAAAAAGAAAAAAAAAGAAAGAAAAAAAATGGAAGAAAAGCAGTTTCAGGGCACTGATTGACGAAAGCTGGACTTTGCCTGCGAGCACGCGGACAGCGGACGCTAAGCCCCCTGTGAGCGCGGTGGCGGTGCCTCCTGCCACAGATACGAGGTAGCCCTGGGTCACCCGCGCAAGTGTGTGAGAGGTCGTCTGTGACGGACTACGAATACCAGAGCGCATTCCTCCTGACTGTTACATCAGCGATTACATCACAGCCGGCCGGCTCTCCTTCCCCCGGAGCCGCAATCAGCTGCAGCTCACGCAGCTGCCGCACGTCATCGCGCCGGCCCGTGCTGTCTGCCGTACGCGCGGGCACAGGGAGCACATGACCGGAGCGACTTTAACACACACACACACACACACACACGCTCACACACACGCTCACACACACGCTCACACACACGCTCACACACACACAGAGCTTTAAGAGTAAAGGAGGACGGATTGTGTGCATCTGTTTTCTAAATCTGATTGAGTCCGTCTGTCTAATTGTGTGGCTAATATAAAAAGTGTTTGTTGACGTTTAAAGGAAACCTATCATTTGAAATTATATTTGAGACAGCCCCACCACTTCAAACAAAAAATAACTTCAAAGAATTCATTAAAATGAACTGGAAATGATTGGTAATTAGTTAGAGGAGAAGGGGTCTCCTCTGATAACTGTCACACTGACCGTGGCCCAGTAACTCCCCAGAACGGCCACAGGAGGCGGTTTGGGAACCAGCTGGGACACAACTGAAGCTCCTGCATGTGACAGCGGGCGCCGATCACAGCAGAGAAATTCAAACAGTCACCTCCCGATAAGAACACCTCCTGCGCTCCACAGAGCCGCACCAGTCCAGTTTCCGTTACATAATGGCAGAGACACAGGTCCCGCTGAGAAGGGAAGTTGAAGGCTTGGAATTATGGGCAAACGACTTTTTTTAGCCCACGTTTTTCTGCTATGTGCAGCAAAAAAAAAAAAAAAAAAAAAAAAAAAAAAAAAAAACTACCAGCAGGCTCATGGTGTCATGGTATCTCTGGCACAGGGGTTTTCACAGCACATCTCAGCCAATCAGCAGCTTCCCACCACAGAGCACAAAGCATTTTTCAGGTGATGTCATCAGTGTCATAGATCAAGTACAGAAGATGACATTGTCCCTCAGACACATTTTCCAGGAAACCCTCAGCACAGACCCCGGGGGATTTAAAAAAACGGGGTAACTAAAGGTCAGGAGGAGCCATTAATCCCAACTGTTCCTGACCTTTTCAGATCCACACACACACATACCCACACACCCACACACCCTCACACACACACAAACAGGATTGGCTTTGAATAGGAGAGGGCATATATCCTACCCGCATACATTTATTTTCAGAATTCATTTTCCGTACTGAAATGCAATTTGAAAAAGAGCATGATGATAACACTTGTGCTTGAACTCCCAGAGATGGAGATCCAAGTACAAACAAGAGGTTTTAAAGGGATAATCATGATTCAAGAAAATATAAAAGGAGATGGTGGAGTTTTTTCACACTGAAGACATATTCTGATGTCCTTGGTCCTTTTATAGGTGAAAAGCTGGTTTCTCTGACTTCTCATCCATTGAAATCAGAAATACTTAATGTATCAGACTCTGGTCCAGCCAGACTTAGGAGTGAAGACAACATACATATAACACATAATTCCGGATTACATTTTTACAAATCTGAACAATTTAGCGGTCTTTTACTAAATAATTTTTTATTCAACTGAGGTTTGTGGCTGTCAAAACTAGAGCCCGACCGATGCCAGATTTTTGGGCCCGATGCCGATCCCGATTTTAGAGATTCCTAGCCCAACGATTACCGATGTTTTGACCGATATTTTGTCCAAAAGTGCAACATTTTCAAATCAATTTGAAAAACATTTTATCAAAGTTTCTATATTTGAGAACAATTAACTTATAATCAAACAAACAAATAAAATCAGTTTTCCAGTTTCAAACATGTATTTTTCTGAATATTATTATTATTGTTGTTATTAATTTGTTATTATTTCTTAGTATCTATTCTCAGTAAATGAATTATATTTTCTTATTTTATTCCTACTACATGATCTCAAAGAGTAAGACTTTATCTGTCCATAAGAATTCGGTGTTGAAAAAAACTACAATGTGCTTTCGTGCAGGTTACCCGCGCTAAGTGTTGGTTGATTCACTTCTCCAACAGCAATCCTTCTCTCATGTTATCACGACAAAGCTAGATAACATGGCTTAAAATGATCCACGTTAGAAGTGTTTTATCGGCGTTTTTACTGTCTGGTTAGCTTGCTACGATGACGTGTGACTAGATGAACACACTCCCTTGCAATAACGCGTTGGCAATTGACACAGCATCATATAGTAGCTAATATCATTATCTCAGATAAAAAACCTAATGTGTGATGCATTCAATCACCGTTTTATTTTGGCTGGTTATTTATTTGAGAATACAGCGATGTCCTCTGGAAATGTAGATCCTACGCTGCTTATGTGCTCACTGCCACTTCATAAAGGCTTGCTAGCCAGCTAGCTTGCTAAAGTGAACCAAATATTTTAGCTAGCTCGCTCGCTTGATAATGATGATTCATAAACATAGTGGTCGTATAAACGCATTTAATTAAAAACTTGCACTAAATATACATAATTTATTGTCGAAATCGAACCTGTGCAGACAAGTCTTTTAGTGGAGAATATTGGATGAGGCACGAGTGACAAACGTCTTATTACAGAAGTAGCGCGTCAGCTACTGCAGTTCACACTTGTATTAGAGCTCCCTCTACTGGATAATTCTAGTAAATAGCAATTACAACGTTCGAACAGACAAGTACAGATCAATCATCAACGTTTTTTTTGTTTATTATACTTATTTAAAAATCGGGACACATCGGCTGCATAACTGCCGATCCCGATGTCTTCAAAAAAGTCAAATAATGGCCGATATATCGGCCAAACCGATATATCGGTCGGGCTCTAGTCAATGTGTCAAAATGCTCTAGCATTTTATTCAGTCACAAGCAGAACATAAATTGAAAATTACTAAGCTATCTTGGGTATGTGTCACCTGGTACTGATGCTGTTGCCAGGGTGATAGCATATTGAATATAGGACAATGTTACTTCCAAGGTGTTCGCGGTTCTGATGTGGTATTTGCGCTGTCCCCAGGCGATGTTGCTGCAGGTAGAGGCCAGGGTTTTATGGTGCCACTGTCTCCTGGGTAATATCAATATGACCACTTTCACTTTTAAAATGAATGAAGTGTGAGGACAAAGGACCCGAAGAGTAAAACTGTGAACTGGAAGAAAAGTGTATGGCGAGCCACAAGTTCACACAATTTCCCACTACACGCAGTGCCCAAGAACAAGAGTGCTCAGTGAAGCAGATGATGGCATCGCCTAGAGAATGGAGCTCAGATTACAAACGAAAAACGATGATTCAAATGTGTTCAGAGCGCTTCCCACGCATGAACATGTCACACTCTGACATTAGCAACGCAGTAGCCTACAGATACAAACAGAACAAATATACAGGGGTGTCAGTACCGCATAATGGCCAGGGAGCTGGCTGCTGTAGCCTGGAGAAAAGTACTCAAGCCTGAAATGCTTCAATTATAATATACAAGGATCGTATGTAAGAGAATGTAAGATAATAGCTGGATAATAGCTTCCGCTAAATGCCTTTAAACGTAAAGACACAGAAGAGCCTCGGTGTGCGCGCTGCGCTCAGCGCTGTTCTACACACCGCGGGTCAACACCGCGAGTAGGCTAGCCGGCCTGGGCTTGTCGGCCCGTGTAACGGTAGAGTGAATCCGCCCCGCACAACCGCCACCACCACCCCGAGTGTTGAGTGTGTACACCCGCACGCTCGTGACCGTCTCGTGACTGAGGAGCGTTAGCGCGGTGGAGACGCGCAACGAACGTGTGTGGGGTGTAAATAAGCGGGCGCTGGGGTTCGTAAGCCATGCGGGACAGAGCGGTGGGGGGTGCGGGATTGAGTGACTGAGATACTCACATTCACCCCTCATTGTGTGCTTTTAATATAAAGCGGGGTTATAGATAATGGATGGATGGATGGATGTTGCAATTGATTTGCTCTGATGTAAAAGGTAACCATCCATGAGTGTCACTGTCAAAATTTTATTTTAAAAAGTTTTTAAAAGCCACAGTAATTTTAATATTGGGGGGGGGAACAAACAAACAAAAAAAAAAATGAAGTCACAGTCTCTGTCCAGGACTCATGGTGTACGGAGCTATACCACTTGTTGCCCGCTTTGAGGGGTCATGTGACTTCCCCTCACTTGATCACGATCTCGGGTCGCAGGGCGCTCATCTGCGGAAGCGCCTGTGAACTCTCCGGCGGCTGGCTGGCTGTCGCGGTCCGTCAGGGCGCGTATGACCCCGAGGGCAGAGCGCTCATTCACGTGGTGGGGGGGGGGGGCAGGAAGAGAGGCTTGCGGGAAATAAAGAGCACATGACCAGAGGCCAGAATCCCAGTGAATTTCCTTCATTTGCTGAGGCTAGTGTCACCACTGCAGCACTGTGTCGGGCAATGCGCTCGTGTAATTACATCAGGAAGCACCTGATGTTAGAAATGTGCTGAGTTTGCGACTGGCGCCCCCACGTTTAACTCCGAGCTCACTCTGTATTATTCAGCATCGGGCTGAGTCTCTGTCAAACTGTGCGCAAAACCATTCTCTTTCACCATCTCCTATTCTCTTCAGAGGTTATATACTCTCCGCTATGGCTCAGAGTCTGTCTTAAGCGAGTCCTTTTGTTACTGTTATTGTTGCCTGGCGACGGGCCTTGCATTACAACATTGCTTTTTTTTTTTTTTTCTTTTTTCTTTTCTTTTTTTTCTGTCCTTATTTTTAGTGGGGGGGGGGGGGGGCGGGCAGCTGACTGTACTTTTTCCACTGCCTCGGATGTTCCACGGGGGTAATCTCTTGTGAAAACCTGTTCTGCCTGGTGAGTCCAGGAGCTGCTTTCCTCACCGTTAGTGGGGCAGGGAATCGTGTTGGGGGGGGGGGGGGGGGGGGAGGTGTCGGAGGCGCCGCTGTACCTATGTTGCGCAAGAGAACGTGGAGACCGTGTGCTCGCCTGCATGTGGGAAAATGAGATAAGCAGCTCTGATGTCACGGTCAGCCGCTCGCCCGCGGTGTGCACGGGTCACTGTGCCGAAGGACACGCAAGTTTCCCCAAAGTGCTGCGAGTCGCCGTCCGACCGTCCATCCATCCCCCGTCCCGTCTCCCCCGCCCCCCGCCCCCCACACAGCCCAGAACAAACTCACACAAACCTGGCACTGCGTACCAAGCATCGTTCATACGTCCATTTTTACTTTCTACTTTATTTACCGTTTCGTGAAGAAATAAAGACGCCGATGTAGGACATCTGACCGCAGGTAATAAATAATTACTGCGTGCAGGGGACTGCAGGGGGATTTCCGTAGGAGGATTCGGCTGAAATCCACTGCATTTCAGGCATTACGGAAGACTGTCTTTATCCGGTCTAAGAGGAGCTTCACACACAGCGTCATTTATACAGCTGGGCATTTAGCCTAGCACTTCAGGTTAAGTACTGTGCTCAAAGTCCCACCTGGGACTCAATCCAAAAACCTCCGAGACTCAGGCCCGGCTCCCTAACCATTACGCTACGCTGTCAGCCCGAGTCTTACGTAATACACTTGGAAAGTGCATCTGTCATCCTCCCATTCTAATCCACGTTTGATTAATGTTATTTCAAGTCTCTCAAGTCCGTGCGCAGACTGGGCTCGGTTCAAATACGCCTGGGCAGACGTACGTTATTACTTCATACACATGCAGTGCACATGCAGCGTTCAGACGTAATAAAAAATTATGTACGTCCGCAATTTTCAGATATACATCATTTCTTGGTAATTGTGCATGTCCCTTTTCTTAGTATGGGTATGATGCTTAAATGTACGTCATCTCTTAGCACGTGTGCGTCACTCAGCTATACATAATGTCTTAGTACGCGTGCGATATTCACACCACTGCCGGTTCTCAGAAAACGAACCCTTTGGCGGTCAGGTCAGGTCTACTCGGGCACTGAGGGGTTAAACTCTCCTGCTAGAGACCTGAAAACTGAAACCCTCAGGGAAGAGGAAGTAGGGGGGGGGGGGGGGGGGGGGCTGGATTCTGGGGTCAGGGCGAGGCTCTCACGTTTTCCTGAAGAGCAGCGGTGGGCCGGAGCCCAGGCGACCGGCGGCCTCATTGTTTGACGTTTTCTTTCTCTTTTATTTTTTTTGTTAGCGGCGGTTTCTTGGCCGCACGCCGTCGTCAGTTCTGCGGCGACGCTCCGCTCGACGCGTCCAAAAACCGTCAAACTGTCAGAGGGCTCGTTTCCTCCGCCGAGCCCTGCTCAGCCCGCAAAAATGCAGCGGTGCTGAGTCACACTTCCTCCTGGATGTGACAACGTGATTCCTCCACAAACGGACCTGCCTTTCCCCTCCCCGCCGTTAAAGAGACTGACTGTGATTACAGGTCAAATGCTTTCCATGGTTCTCTCTCCCCCCCTCTCCCTCCCCCCCTCTCCCTCCCTCCCTCCCTCCCTCTCTCTCTCTCTCTCTCTCTCTCTCAGGTCAAATGTTTTCCATGGTGCACTGACTCTCTCTTTCTTATAACTCTCTCTCTTTCTCATAATCAGAGTTTCAGTTTTAGCCAATTACAAAATGGAAATAATTGGCAACACTCAATTACACGCACACTGCGTGCAAAGAGAACGCTTCTGAATACACGGAGGATAACCTCATCAATAGCGGTAATGGTTTAAAAAAAAAACATTTTTTTAGCTTCCCTGCGGTTAATGTGTGTGAAGGTGCCTCGTCCTCTCCAGATACAGACCGCTTATTGATGCGAGACTCGGGAGTGGAAAGTTCCGGTGGCTGAGCGGCGCGGGGTGTGCAAACATGACAAAAGCCCGCCTGCGTACGCCATCGCAGACCTTTGTCACTCCTGACGTCACCCCGAACAGGTGCTACTCGAGGAGTGGCAGGACGGTTACTCCTTGTTTGTTTGCACACACTGGCAACCGCGAGTGAAACAGGCAGAGGCTGCCGTCGTGACGTCAGAGTAGGAGATCTGTGCTCGGCACGGGCGATCTACGCTCACGCTGCCGTCGCACTGATGTCATGGAAGCAGAGATTTACTTTTCCTATTGTGTGAAATGTCAATGTCACACACACACACACACACACACACACACACACACACACACACACACACACACACACACACACACACACACACACACACACACACACACACACACACACACACACACACACACACACACACACACACACACACACACACACACACACACACACACACACACACACACACACACACACACACACACACAGAGCGATGGCAGTGCCCTCACATGAACACACACACACACACACACTTGAATAAACAGTAGAATTACTCGGATTACCTGACTATATGCATAAAACCCTTTTGAACTCATACAACCTCACAAACTTTTAGCACTGAATCAACGCTCAAGAATATTTTGCGCTTCATATTAAGATTGCAGGTCGGCATGTCGACCTTTTGATATCCTAGCCATCCCTACTATACCGATCCTGCGGCCAAAGCACTACCTTCCAAATGTGCTTCCAGGACTGTCATACCACTGCAGGTTTTAAAACTGCCAACGGTCCCTTCGAAAGTACCCTGGAGTAGCCAGACGGTCCCGTGGAATGTACCCTGGAGTACCCAGACGGTCCCATTGAATGTACCCTGGAGTACCCAGACGGTCCCGTGGAATGTACCCTGGAGTACCCAGACGGCTCTGTGGAGCCGAAGCGAAAGCTATCCCTGAAGCTTGGTTTCGTTTCAGCCCGCCGCTCGGCGGATGTGCGCGTAGCCACAGCGTGACTCATGCGTGGGTCTGCTGCGGGAGGAGAGGGGCGTGGCTCCCAGCCTCAGGGACAACACCGGAGGCCGTGGAAGAGGGGGGAGCCCCGGAGCGGGATAGCGTCAGGAACACAGACACCGCAGCCCAAAGAGGCGCTCGCAGGTGTTCCTTTGGCACGCTGACCGGGGCCCCGCCTTGGCGGGGGGGGAGGGGGTGGGGGGGCGACACGCTGCCAAGTGATTCACCGCCTACCGCTCGCGTACCACATCGCCGGCGCATGAGTGAGCACCAGGGTGTCTCGGACCAGATCCGGCCTGCGTCAGTGCCGACTGAGGGAACAGCAGCGCTGTTGCTGGAGCGCCTCCTGCTGGCCGTCCGTGGGGCCCACGGTCCGCCCTCGGCGCACATGCGTGCGATTGGGTACCTCCTCCACCCCCGGCTCTGCACGTGCACGGCTCGTGGCTGCGGTGTGAAAAGGCAGCAGCAGCAGCAGCCGGCCGGCAGGAACACGCTTCTGAGGCGAAATCGAAAGTCGTCTTCGCTCTCCCCCGAGCCGGCAGTGCAAGTGCACAAATTGGACATTCCAAATCCTGGTGGAGATGGCCAAATTTATTTTATTAAACAACAACACATCCCAGGCCTCCCGCATAACCTGCCGTTGGAATCACAGCCCTGCAGTCGGCGCTGCTCTGCTCAAAGCCCCAGCCCCTAAGGGAAGCCTGCGGTCATCCAGCCAGGACACTTTACAGGACGGGACCGCTTGACAGCGCTCTTCTCCTAATTATGCCTTCTCGTAAGCGCTGTCGAGCTGCGGGGCAATCGAGTCATCGTCCAAGCGTGAAGAGAGAGGAATCGTCCGCTCAACTCTGCGCCAAAGTCACACAAACCGCCGCAGCGCTGAGTTTTTACACGCAGAGATTTCCCTACCCCTCTGCCAACCTAAAATCACCTGCCCGAGCCCCACAGCCAGCTCGGTGGCGTAGCGGAACCGGTTCTGACCCGTTTAGGTCATGGATCCCAGGTACAGACACCCGGCTGGAGTGGAACCCAGGCCCTTCTGTGATGGAGTGTTTCAGCTGGCCAATGGGCTCCAGTACAGTATCTCTGAATAGGACTGCAACATGAGCCAAGCAACTCTCACACTTATCAAAGGCAAAAGTGCACGCACGCACACACGCGCACACACGCACACACGCGCACACACGCACACGTACTCACACAGTCTGGTCTAACAATTACAGACATACACCCAATGTGAAAAATCTACTGCCGCTATAAAAATTTGCATTTACATTACATTCTATTTATTAATTTTTTATTTATTTAGCAGAAGCTTTAATCCAGTGCATACAATAACGTTAGAAGATTAAAATCCACGGAAGAACTTGTAAAAAAAAACCAAAGTATATAGCGCTGCAGGGTAGCATTTCACTTTTGGTTGCATATATTGTTTCAGAAATTTCATCACCACTTTCACAGTGCTGTGAGGGAGGGGTGTTTTATGAGAAAATGGCTGGTGAATTTGAGCTATGGTGTGCAAAGTGTGTTCATTTAGTCTGAATCACTAACTCTAGCTAGGTCTTCATGGGCGTGAATTCACGCGGCTTCAGGATATTGATGACAAATTTTGAACCAACTCGTTCTTTGCACTGTTCTGAAAGTCAGGTACAAGCCTTCAGGGCTTGTATATCTGCCATGAATTTCCCCTTCCAAACTCGAGGTTGTCTCACCGTTTTCCATTCCACTGCTGAGTCAAGTTCATATTTGGCGTGAAGTTTTACCGTGAGTCACACACACAAATTAAAATGCATATTAAAAACCTTGTACAGTCCCTTTCATTCTTATATTTAAATTGTTCAATAAATCTAAGAGTTTCAAATTTCTAAACAGGAAACAAGTAACATTTCCATTCAGTGTGAAGTATATTATTTTTAAATATGACAGTTGGAGTTCTGACATGGCATTTCCATTCTGTAAGGAGACTCACTCTCCCCAAGTTCTTATCTTATGCACAAGTGATCAACATCAAACCCAGATTCTCCTACAATGTGCAGTATAATAACCTTGTTGAATTTGGAATATGAAAACACATTTAAAATCTCAAATGAATAAAATAGGCTTAATATTCCAGTTTTACTCAAAATTATGATTTCAATCCCATAGTCTGCATTGCAAAAACATATCCCTTTTTTTTTTTTTTTTTTTTTAACATCACTTGTGTGCTCACATAAAATTACCTCGTGGCCACTGTCTAATTAATATGATGTACTCATTGCACTTCCATTCCTCAAGAAAATCCTTATTAACATTTTGCAATTTATTTCGGGGAATTAAAAGCTGGCACTCTTTCGATAAAGGCCATCATGATAGACAACTGGATGTTGAAATGGTATGGTCTAGAGGACGACATTACCTCAACTACGTATGAATTTGGAACGTTTCATTTTCATTTATTATTAGCTTAATTGACAGGGACAGTGCACATTAATAACATTTATGTAAATGTGCCAGAGTTTGCTAGGAAGGCTAAACCAATCTGTAGTCCCTCGGCTACATGTCTTTAGACCGTGAAAGAAAACTCAGAGAAAACAAAAACAAGGGGAGAACATGAAACTCCAATACTTAATACAAGATGTCAACTTTTTAATTAGAATTCATTGAGTTAAACTGAAAGTCCCAGCAGAATCAAATTATCTGAAGAGCACTGGCGCAGCAGCAATGATATCAATTAGGAAATGAATAAATTAAAATGCATTGAAACCAAGCAAGAAAGAGCAAAGAATTGTTGTCGTTTTTTTGTTTGTTTTTTTACTTTTTATAAAATGTATTCCATTGTTTATTGATGTGATTTTAGGTCTGACTTGGTAAAACTTTTTGTATAATTTTGTTCAGTGTCTGACATCAAAATGCATGTACCTTAACTGGTGTTTAGACTTTCTTTAGACATTGTTAAAACAACCTAATAGAATGAAATTTACTGACAGATCCCAAGACAATGGACAAGCAGCATGCAGAATCAAATATACTGGGGTTTTTTTCTTACAGTTTTTTAAAAATAATACTGAACTTTTTTCACAAAAGAATCCTATTTTAAACCCTGCAAGAGAAACAGACCAGTACTTTCAGAGAAGGACATATAGTCCCAGTAGTTCACCAATGAGGGGGGAAAAAAACCCACTTTCCTTTTCTTTAAAATGTGTTGTCTCCTTGCCAACATTTCTTCCTATGATTCATTAGTGTATTCATGTAACAAGAATGTTGGCTTAAGCAAACTACCCAGTCTCTTAAAATAAACTTTGCCCTTTCATCTCACGGTATATTTCCAAACACATTATATGACACACCCAGCACTGAGTCTATTAAATGTAGAGTAAATTCCACATGGCTGAGATGACAAATGTTTTTTTTTTTTCCCTTTCTTTTTTTCCTGCTGGTAACATTAGCATGTTTACGCACGCTTGAACAAAAATATGTACAACTGCAGCTTATGGTAAAATAGCCCCGGGAAAACCCATTCCTACACGTTCACTGGAAATGGCCTCGTTTAGCATCAGAGAGGTATGCGATGTATATCAGACCAGAGGGCTCTTGGGCGAATAGCCTCAGTGTTGCGCAGGTGCACACACTGCCCCCGTGTGGTTCACCAGTGAAAGTGCAACATCGCTGCCAGTCAGACATGTCAGTGATTAGAATCATTGCGGCTTTTTCCCCTTTCCGTAAAAGCGTGCAATTGACGGCGAAATGAGATCTGATTTAATTAAACGCACAGCTGGAATTAAGACCAGCATAATTGGTGATGCCTGAGGACTGCGGCTGGGAGATCCTCTGTAAGTCTGTCCTTAAGTGAATGATGTCCTCACGGAGTTCATTCGTGGAATGACACTGATTTGTCCCATTATGCCTGAATGACTTGCATATCCACCAAAAAAGAACAAACAAGTGCAAGCAAAGTTCATAGTTCAACGTAAAACTAAAACTTCACTTGAATCATCTTAATTTGACACTCTTGGAAATTCAAAATTAACATCAAGTCTTCAGTATTCAGTGTGCCCAGATGTATATGCAATAAAAATGTGATGCTTGTCAGACCTCTTTTACAGCTGACACGTACTGGCAATTGCCACTGAATTTAATGACTAACCAGGACAGCTGCTTTTGTAATTGCGATTTAGTTGCTTCAAAACTGAAGTCATTTTCCTTGCATTGTTGTGGTTACTTTGTCCAACCCCCTGTATGCATTGCCATAAACAGCATACTGCACAGTATTTGAAAGACTTAGCCCAGCCAGGCACTAGTGCATGGACCGACTGCTGCATGTGATGGTTTGAGCAAGCGAGAAACACTGAAATTCAACATTTTTCAGGTCGTTACAATAGTAAGGTGCTTGTTCAGAGCATTGCATTTTTAAAAAATACCTTTGTGTTTGTAGAAAATAGAAATCTCGCAGAAGAGGCAAGCTGAGACAGACAAAAGCTACTTTGTCATGAATTTCTTGTGGCAAGAATCCAGTCGCTGTCAATCTCTATATTTAAGTTGGAATGCTATGAACCTTGAGGATTTATGGAAGGCCAGAGGCAGTGTGGTCAAACTGTTCGAGCAGCTTATAAACTTTTCGAAAATGTTCCTCCCATAATCACCCTGCCAAAAAGTGTGAAGCTCTCCTCCCCATCACTTGAATGGCTACAAAAACATATCTTTCCTCTCCTTGATCTATGGAACAAAAGCAGCTCCACCTCATTGTCTGACTATATTCGCTCAGGCCATCGCATCTCTATGAAAATGTGAATTATGTTTTTGCACTTCGCCTACGCGCAGAATGTCACAGACATTATGGATATAAGCAGGCGACCTGCCGCTTCACACAAAGCATGTCTCAGGCAGGAAAGGGCCTTATTGTCATTCAAATACATGCCATTATTAAATGACACCACTGCCACCCCGCCAGCCCCCCTCTTACACAGACAGGTACAGGGACACATCTCAAAATGCAGTCACCGAGGGAGGGGGAATTTAGGTACGATCATCTTTTACGTTGACATATGACGGTTTGCGCAGAGATTTGCATGCACATCTATTGGATTCTCGCATGTTCTCCTTTATCTGTTAAACGTATGGCCACACAAATTCCTCACAATACCATTTGGCCCAGCCCAAATCCAGACCTATCCTTGGAGCGCTATTCAGACAGAGATGTAATTGTGACAAACATCTGTGTTCTTATGGAAGGCAAATATAGGCACATTTAAAAGGGTGTGGTAACACTGCACACATTTTGTTTTTTGGATCATTGCCCAATGGGGGAAGTGGCCATGGGAAAATATGGGACAAGCATCACAGATGTTCCGTTTCAGAATGTGTACACCTCACAAACACTTTTAACCATTATAAACGTTTTATGATTCTATAATGAATCACAGTATTATGAAAATATGTGACTCACCATTTTAATCACTGGCTGCAATGGTCCACATTGTATTGCATGATATGATGCTATCTAGTTACATTCTGTGTTGCCAATTTGGGTGACATTGCATATTGTTGCATCAAGCATAACCTACAGCTCACAATGACTTCAATACAAACTTTAACATTTCAAGTAGTATGTTTGCAGCGTACATGTATCAATGCAAGACTGACTGCAAATGTCCAGAGCATAAAAAAATCTTTTCTAGCAATATCACACATTCATGTTATGCATGTAGACAGAAACCCCGAAAGAGTAATTTGTTCAAAAGTACTAATGCCAGTTAGACTGCATCAGAATGATAACGATAAACCTACAAAATAAAAAATAAAAACATCAGTTTTTTTTAAAAAAATGTGCCCCACACATTTTTTGGCTATGACTGTTTTTTTTTTTTACTTCAATAGTTCCCTTCCTTTCAACAACTTCACCTGCATTGAAGAATCGTGGAATGCACACAGGATGAAGGGGAGTTTTGATAAACATGTGGGAACAGCATTGCTTGCGTTGACCCCAAAGGCTGTGGATATTATGAGATACGTCTATATAGTTCACTTCCACCTGGTCCAAATCCGCTGCCTGAGCGCGTGTGCCACAACCGACACTGAAATCTAAACCGGCACATCCTGTGACTCACGGAGCAAGCACGGCCACTAATTTGACAAAAATCTGGGGGATTTCTACCGCATCCTGACTGAGTTGTTAGCAGGTTCATTGCACTGTGAGAGGAGACTTGTGGATGGTCTGCTGGATTTCAGTTTATAATGGAGTCATGCTTCGATTGAAAAAGAGAGAAGACCTCTCACCTTAATCCTTTACAAAACAGTATCACAATAAGTCAAACATACAGTAGTGCCATTCCATGGATTAAAACCAAAATATAATCTAACCAGTAGTTCTCAACTACATTTCTCCAAATCGCAGCGCTATTGATACAGGCCTACTTAAAACAGTGTCTCACAAACATTAAGAATTACAAATCATTTAGCATATTGTAAAACAGTGATGCCATTGACAACATCTACATAGAACGAATAGCATATAAACTATATTTTTTATGTTCACGAATTCAAACGTTATACAACCGTTCATGTTTTCACTTAAAAGAGCAAACACTTCGCTAAATAATGACAACATCATACAATCTGATAAATCACGGATGAGTGTGGGCTAACCATGTTTACAGAGCGCACGAATATTAAGGCGCAAAAGAACAGTGCGGGTTCTGGTGCTGAAAATGCATGCAGCGAACGCGGTGATTAGCGTGCATGAACCCAGTAGGTGTTTGTTGCAATGTTGTGCCAACACTTCCTCTGTTCGATGTTTTCATGAAGTGGGCTTCGGGTTAGTCACTAGGTCAATACACTTCATTTCCTCGGAGCGATTAGGAACAGACCGCAGAGGCGATGAATAATGCCCGATGACTCACAAACTGACTTGTATTTATAAACCCGTATATATAGACACAGAAACAGTCTCAAACTAGGGGCAACTGAAGCCGGTAAGTCACAAGACTGTCTATTCACTGACATTAGGCTACTGTAGACCACGCATCAACGCGCACGTGTTTGTTTAATTGTGTTCGCAGTATGAACGTATATTTTACACGGTTAAAAAATATTTGCCTTTAAATATTCTTAAGCGTTGAGCAGCTCCAGGCGAATTGTGCTCGTGCCACTTGATCATTGCGAGTAAGCTAAGTAAACAGTGGCGCTGGCGCGTTAGCCTTTAAACGTGTGGCTACAGTCTATGACTTCTACTTTACTTCGCCCTCGAGTCCACTAAATGAATGGCAGCGATAGCCCAGCAGAGAAAAGTGAACGATATCGGCTTAAAGCAAGGCAATATAGTCACTGGACTTTATATTTTTAAAGAGCACACGTTAAAATTAACACTCAAATATAAGTTGTGGAGCTGCATTCTGCATTTTGATTTGTTCTGTTTAAATTTAAGGAACACATCTCCCACAATAATAGAATAAGCTACAGGTACAATAATGTTCTTTGGGCAACAATAATTTCCTTTTAAGCAAAAAATAAATCAACTAAAAATAAATACATAGACAACAACAACAATAATAATAATTTAAAAGTACAAATTAATGGTTAGGGGCACAAGTGTATGTACTCATAGGGTAGCTTACCAACCCATGCGTGACAAGAGTTGTAGCCTACCTTGTTTCTGAGAGTGTAAAGAGATCAAACTATTCAGCATTAAATTTCAGCAGAATTGCACAGAAATGCTCCTGTTTCTTTGCAATTCTGAAGCATAAATTGAGCCAACAGTATAGGCTATACAAACGCATATAAATTATTTCAATATCGAAAAAAGTGATATTCCGTGTGCGAGCTACAGCTGGCTCAAATTAATTTAGGCGAAGCCGAATGAGACAAGATCACTTGCATTTTCCCCTCCTAATAAGACGCGCATGTTCTTTCTGTTCGGAAGTATCTGAGTCATGAACAACAAAGCTTGCTACGAAAAAATAGCGTTTAATGGGCATAGTCGCCTATAGTAAACACAAGCTGTGAATCACGCGTGTGACTAATACGACGGGAAGAACATTAACATGTTATTGAGCTTATCATACGTGCGTAACTTGTAAAACAACTTGCTCCATTTCTATAACGAATGGGGACATCTGCTGGTCACATTTTGCTATTGGGGCCTATTAACAGTTTGTGGGATTGATGGATTAAAAAACAAACAAACAAACAAACAAACAAACAGAAGAGCGGACATTAGACCATTACAGTATTGATTGGACTCCACCACAGTATCGTAATAATATCATATAAATAAAGGCAGTTATAGTTCAAAAAAGGAACGCTGGAACGGCCTAACAGCGTGTTTTGTTGATTTTATAAGTGAGAATCTATTTACCTATAGCCAGCGTAAGGAACGCATCACCGTGGACGACAGTAAAAATACAATTGTAAACTGTTGTATGTGTTCATACTGGTGAATCGTGTGAAGCCCACTTTCATATGGAATTTTATGTTTTGGAATTCTGTGGTTTTGCCCGACGTCTATGTATAATTACAGTTTACATAACTGACAGTTTGTCATTTCTGTTTTATAATGCAGGGGATTGTCGATGACACAAGGGATTTACAGTGCTGCACAATGGAGGAGGTGATTTAATGGTTTCATTAAGCCAAGCCCCCTCACAATGCCTTTTCCCTCCACAAATAGCTATGATGTTCAACACCATATAACCAATCTAGATAATTCCGAACGCTGTGTCTGATGCGAGCTACCTACATTAAAGCAAGCTTGAATCACAGGTGTAGTTAAGCTACAGTAACAACGGTCACTCACCCAGACATGCCCAACTTCCACAAGTTGGTCAGACTCAATTTCGTACTCCTCCTCGCCTGTTTGGACGCCGAGCAGACGAAATGTGCGTGTACGGCTGTGGTCCTTCCCGTCCATCATTGTACACGTCCTCGTCCAACTTCACAATGTTCGTCTTTATCGTTTCACCCTGCCCTGTCACCATCTCACTTAGGGGCTAATTTATTTCACTTCCGGTTTTTTCACTTCAATCAAGTTTTTGAGTTGGGCGTGGCTAATTAAATTGAGCCCAGCTGCAATTTTAAGCGTCGTAAAAAAAATAAATTAAAAAAAAGCATGAAATACAATTCCTACTTCATTTCCCACATATTATTTATGGGGTACTAACCTAAAAGTCGCACCAAAAGATGTAACAGGCCAAGTGGTTAATTTTGCTGGAGGGAAAAGTTAGAATGCACCCAAAACTCTGTAAAGCTTGGTCTTAAACACATATCTCCAGTAACTACTCTTGGACTGACGTCATTTAACTGATATCATCCATTAATAGTTGTATGAAACGGCACTTGCTCACACACTCATTTACTGTACCTTCAACCACCTATACCTTTTCCACCTATAGAACTTAAACCCTGTCCCTCACACGAGTTCTAGAAAGCGCAAAACAAACCCTCATCAAGACTACATTTTTTTCACAACTTAGGGATGATTTTCAGAAACAGTCATTTTTAAAATCTATTCTAATATTCATTTTCCTCCCCAGTATAGCAGAGCTAGGCCTGCCTAATTTCTCATGTCCTCTGCCAGTTTGTGTGTGTACACTAGGGCAGACTTTTTCAGGAAAGCATGCAGGCAGCAGTTAAGTTGTTTTCACAGGTTACTGCACCACAGGATCACACAACAGACACAACTGATTCAAACAGAGCACAGGCTCCTAAATGGGATTTCCGACTGCCCTATGGTACATCAGTGCACTGAGTATTTTTAATACTTTAACTATAAATACAATACCCAGGGCCCCTGGGAATACAAACATTTTGACACAAAATTCACTCCATTAAAGTCTGTTATAAATACACATAGTACAGTGGCACACTGCAAGTTCCCCTCGGGTATTCAAATTCTGTGCGACCTCAGGAGACGTGGGAAACCAGCCCACACAGTGCAGTGCTGTTCCAGCAGTTTAATCCCCATCCTTCTGGGCTGGCCCACACAGGAAATAACAGCCTTACACTTAGACGCACCCCCAGTGTGTACCCAACACCGTTTCTTTTTCCCCATGGACCTTCAGACACTTACACACCACTTCCACAACCCTAAATGCATCGCTAACGAGCAAGACATTCGCGAAGATTTTAGGTCCGGCGCTGCACAAGGCCGAAGATTCAGTAAGGCTCCTTTCATCTTGTTCTCTCCACCGTGCTCTCGATCCAGGATTGGTTATGGAGGTGCCTGTCCAGAGACTCCAGACCAATGACATCGCGTTGGGCCGTCTGAGGCCCCTCCTTCTCATTGGCTGGAAGACACAGCTGATTATTCCACTGGGGACACAAACACAATGAGAAAACACTGCACAGAGCCACATGGGAAACTCATAACTAGGGGCAAATGGCTTGGCTCATTAAGGCAGATTCAGTGATAACGAACACATTTCAAATTCAGTTTCAAACACAGCAGGGCAAGTGAAATTCAATGCACTCAGAGCTCACCACTTGGTACAAAAAAATAATCCTGCACAGAACAAACATGTTTATATGATAGAACCACTAATTTTCCCCAACATATTTTCCATCCGATTTGTTATATTACCAATTGGCATTCATTCTACCATTTAATTTATTTTTCATATAAGAAAGATCCCTTATCAGAAGTGGACGGTTAATGTCCAAATTACTGGGTAGAACAATACAGGATATATAAATACCAGATATTATGTACAATATACACAACTTTTATATATAAAAAGAGGTATTATTTGATATATTAATTATTGTGTACTTACTCAGGTGCAAGTTTTTGATTGTAAATAAGAGTTACAAGTGAAGTAGTACGTATGTCATTATGAGGAACACATTTCATATTTAAACACTATTCCTTATAGTTATGCGCAGGGGAACTGTACAAGGCCCAGTGAAGTAGGAACTTGGGGGCAGAGTTTATTTACATCCAGGTGAATGTGTGCTTTGGTGGCCGTGTATGAACTGAATCCCCCATAGGAAGAGGAAACGCTTAACAACCATTGGAAGAACAATTCAGAGTAATGGCTTTTCATAATAAAGATGACAACTTCATTTTAATAACTCAGAACATTCTTCAAACAATAAAACAATTTTTTAATGTAGGTTTCTGTACAATACTTGCTAAGCAGTTTTATTTATATATAGAAAACGTAATGGGAGTAGTGTTTAAAATGACAAAACTCCTTAAAATTTAATGGCAGGTACTCTGGAAAAAATAACAGCATTCCATCCACAAATATTTTCAAGCAATAAATATGTATTTATAAATAGTGTAAATTTACATCAAGATTAGAAACAGAACAAAAAGAAATCACAAATTATAGTTTATTCCTTAGTCTATGTGCAACCCATTTTCTTTGTGACTTGGCTGTTTTTTTTCTTCTCTTTTTTCCTTTTTTACCTAATAAACTGAACAAAAATTAACATCATGTTTCAAAATAACAAGACAGATAAAACATAAAAGCCGTAAAAAATTATATCACCTAACTCTTCACATTACAAAATTTTTTTTGTCATTTTTTTTGTTTTTTTATTTTAGATTTTTGCTGCCCAAAGAGACTTAAAATTTCTATCTACCATACAAAAGACCAGCTAAGCTAGTACTCATTTAAGGGAGAAAACTTCAATGAGAAAAAAGTCATGTATATCAGCCCATAAACAGAATACAAAAAGAGAAAGTTCTCAAGTCAGTAGTCTGTGTGACATTGCCAGTTGTGACAGATAATATACACAAAACATTTTTTATTTTTCCAATATTTTTTTTTTTCCTTTTTTCGTTTTTTTTTTTCTATATAAGTACAGCTGAACCAGCTATAAGCAGTCCAGGGGAGGGGTGGCAGCCACACCCATCCAGTAGGGCTGACTCTCCGCACTTGGCAGGTTGCATAGACACACAGCTTTCAGCCAGCAGCCTTTTTGTTGGGGGGGGGGGGCAGATGGGGGGGATGGGGGATGGGGGGGGGGGTAGCTACAGAAACCAGTGGTGCAGAACTGGGTCACTTCCTGAATATCAGAAACGGTTCATTTAGTCCATGTGTACTGTCCACAGAACAATAAACGTTAAATGTCAAGATGAGGACGAAGGCAGAGGAGGAGGAGCCTGTGGGACGGAGAAAGGGCGAGAGAAACGTCAGCACGCGCGCGTGAAGTTTTAACACGTTTATAACCCCCTACTACCTCATGCCCCAGACTAGAACACCCAGTCACATCTGTTCACCTGTTCCATCCCCCACCAAGTACACCTGCACGCAGCAGAGGCAGGTGCAGCCAACTGCCACTTATTTTTACTGTGCGATACGCTCGCTGCATTGAGCACCTGTAACCTGGGGGGGCAGCAGAGTGCGGGGGCCCAATGAATGCACTCTCCACTGCACAAGTAGACAGGGTAGACCCTACAGAATGAAACCCCCCCCCTACTCTGCATTGTATACTGTGAAAGCAGAAACTGGATTCAGTTCTGGGCTGGGGGTGCATCACTGCAGCCAGGACCAGCGCTTCAGCTGACCAAGCCTCAGACATTAGCATTCATGGGATACATTTAAACTTTACAAAGCAATATATATTTAAACTTTACAATACAATATAATAACTGAAAAGCTCCTGGTCTGTCTCTCACCCACCTTAGTGCTATGTAATTGTAAACAACAGCCATTTCAAATTTACCTTGAACCAGGAGCATTTTAAAAAGTTAAGGATTAACATTTCGGAATAATTAATTTCGCATCTCCAGTTCAGCCGAAGTTAATTGAATACCTAAAAAAAATTTAACTGCTCAAAAATAATACTTAAATGCAGTGAACATAATTCTGGACCCTGACTTTAAGACATACATTTTAGACGAAAAAAGGAAAGTAACAAAATGCCAGAACTTACTTATGTCCAACTTACTAATGTGAACTGGTCATACACTTGCATCAGGTCCTCCATTTTGTACTGTTCCAGCACCACAAAGTTGTCCAGGTTTGAGCTGCCCCGTCGGGCACAGTCCTGGCAGTGCACCACGTACGTCTTCCGCGAGTTACTCTCGCTCGTCACAAAGAGCAGGTCGAACACCTCCACCTGCAGCGGGCGGGAGAGACGGGGGGAGTGAGGGGTCTGCGGGGGGCACGCATGAGGGAGTGAGGGGTCTGCAGGGTGCGTGTGGGCGCGTATGATCTGGGTTGGGGGCGGGGGAGCGAGTGGTCAGCGGGGTGGGTGTGGGCGCGGGGGAGTGAGTGGTCTGCGGGGTGGGCGTGGGGGAGTGAGTGGTCTGCGGGGTGGGCGTGGGCGCGGGGGAGTGAGGGGTCTGCAGGGTGGGTGTGGGCGCGTATGACCTGGGTTGGGGGCGGGGGAGTGAGGGGTCTGCAGGGTGGGTGTGGGCGCGTATGATCTGGGTTGGGGGCGGGGGAGTGAGGGGTCTGCAGGGTGGGTGTGGGCACGTATGATCTGGGTTGGGGGCGGGGGAGTGAGTGGTCTGCGGGGTGGGTGTGGGCACGGGGGAGTGAGGGGTCTGCGGGGTGGGTGTGGTCTCGGCGGACGGCGAGGGACAGAGGGGTACCGCGGGGCGTACGCAGGGCGCGGGACGGGCGTGGGCACGGTCAGGGGCGAAGGCGGGACCCACCTCGCAGATGCTGCAGTAGTGGGCGGGCTCGTCCTTGGTCCTCCCGTGCCAAACCACCTCCTTCCCTGCGGTCACCAGAGCCTCTTTCATCATCTGGCACTGCTTCAGCGTCCTCAACAAGCAGTATCTGCAGAAGCACAGGGACACACACAGACACACACACACACGCACACACACACAGACACGCACACACAGACACACACACACACACACAGACACGCACACACGCACACAGACACGCACACACACAGACACACACACGCACACACACACGCACGCACACACGCACACACGCACGCACACACGCACACGCACACACGCACACACACACACACACACGCGCACACACGCACACACACAGACACGGTTTGTATTCATCAGCCCTGATGAAGTGTGCTTTGCTCAGTAGTCTACACTCAAGCTCCTGCCCATGTTCTCTTGCGTGTGTCCAATCAAATCCCACAGTGGCATTCCACAGAGGACACAGCCCACAGGGCGGGTCAAAGCAGCTTAACCACTGAGGCAGTCTTTTCCACAGCTCCGCCAACAAATATGTATTATTACAACCGAAAAAGAACAAGCACATCTACTAGGGCAGCAGTAAGACAAACAGAAACCTTCAGACGGAACCAGTCAAATTCACGCAGGAACCCGCACTTGTTCACAGATGGACAGCATCACATCTGCACACTGACATCCATCCGTTAAAAACAGTCGACTCACTTGATCATTTCAAAGAGCTTGTGGTCGGAGACTTTGATGTTCCTGGCCATGTTCCAGGACAGGTGAATCATGGGGACGATGGACTTCACACTCTGCAGCTTGTTCCACTCGTATCGCTCCACTGCGAGTTTGTACTGGTACGCTGTGGGGGGGGGGGGTAAAAGCATGGGTTAGATTCCAGGACAGATCACACATCAGCAGAGGAACAACAGAGTCTCACAAACTACTCAACTACTGAAGACCATTAGCCCTTTAACCCTTTACGGTGCGAGATCACAAACACAGTACATGATTAGAATGTTCTTAACTGAACATTCTAACGCTGATGTAACAATCACTGCTGGTAAGTGAAAGCAGTGGAGTTCTAGAACACTGGATTTTGAAAAAATATTCCAAAAATCCTACTCTTCAATGGATTTTTAAAAAATCACAAATGTCCTCACAGCTGGCAAAGAATTTTTAAAGAAAGTGATCATCTGTTCCAGGTAGTCGTTGAGGCCGGAGCCCAGGTGTGGGCCTGGGGGGGGGGGGGGGAACACACGCATTAAAGCGTTAAAGGAGGGCGTTCCCGGGGGCGTTCCGGCGAGCCTACCCGTCAGCGGGCCCACGTTCCAGGCGATGTTGTTGCACCAGCCGATGGCCTGCACCCAGTGCACCGTGCCCGTGTTCAGCCACACCAGGTCCCCCGGCCGCTGGATGAACCGGTACACGGGCACGTTGGCCTCGTACAGGTCCTCCAGGTTGGGCCACCACGAGCCCATCAGGAAATTTATATTATTCCTGCGGAGTTGGGACACAGAGCAACGGCCAGTCACCAGGGGACACCAGGATGGAGCTTCATTTGAGAAGGACATACTGGCTGCCCTCCTTATGTATTTTTCTCTTTATTCAGACAGGGGGAAAGCAGACAGGGTTACAGATAGAGATCACAGTACAGAAAGTGTCATGATGGGCAATCGAACCCCAGGCCACACAGAGTTCATGTATGTTGAGAGTGGACCACCCTATTGGACTGCTCCACACAGTGTAAAATATGGCATTCACTTAATAAATATATTTAATAAAACCAGAAAGCCACATCTACGATAGCTCACTGGATCCACATGCAGTAGAGACAAGTTGGGGCACAACACCACCTTGTGAAAGAAGTCATATCGCAGCTGAAAATTCTACATTCGTAAGGCCATCAAATGGCTCAAATGCTTAACACAAGGGAAAAAGAAATTCACATGAACTACAATGTCATAAGGAATCAAGGGCAGATGATGTGGTTGCATACGCTCTTTGCTGTGAACAGTGATTAATCAAAGACAATATTTTTTACCCCAAGTATTTAAAGATGGAAACACCAGTGTGTTTGACGTTGCTCACGTACTTTTCGCAGAAGTCGTTCATGACGCCCCAGTACGGCTCTGGCACGGCGAACCACTCGCAGTCCCCGGGTCCGATGTTGACGTTCACAGAACAGAAGTTGTTGTTTTCTTGGTGACCTAAAAATACAGGCATGTGGAATCAGAGAGCGATAACGACATCGGCCTCCCGAGCTGAGCTTCTTCTTCAACAGAGTAATTCCGTTAGGGGCGTAATCTAGATACCAGACGTCTCTTCTGAATCCACCAAAATAAATTAACACCGCTTCTCAAAACTAGAATGTGTACCACTGAAAACAATACGTGTCCTATTCCTCACAGTCTGTGTGCTTGTGGGTGAGCATACGCATAGCTAATGTGTTTTTATGCAGGTTATATATGAAAGAGAGCCATGTGTCTACACACACACAGATGAGCGAGCAGGGCCTGCGTGCACACACGCGTGTAGGTAGGTACACACGTATGTGTGTGTAGGTGCACACGTATGTGCGTGTAGGTGCAGATGTATGTGCGTGTGTAGGTGCAGATGTATGTGCGTGCAGGTGCAGATGTATGTGCGTGTAGGCGCACGCGCGTGCAGAGGGGCGCTGACCTGGCGTGCGGCTCCCGGGCACCTTCATGTAGAGCTGCACGGTGTTCATGCCCAGGATGGTGTGGCCCACGTGACTCAGCAGGTTCCCCGCAGACACCACGCGGGCGAAGGCCGGGAGCTTGCTCAGCTCGTGCAGCTGCAGCTTCCACCTGCGACGGGTCAGAGAGAGAGAGAGCGCGCTAACGGGCACTGTGTGCCCCCAACCCCCTGCCCCCCCCACCCCCGGGCACCCCGCTGCCCACCCCCTACCCCAACCCCTAAGCACCCCGCTGCCCACCCCCTAGCCCAACCCCCGGGCACCCCGCTGCCCACCCCCTACCCCAACCCCCGGGCACCCCGCTGCCCACCCCCTACCCCCCCGCGGGCACACGCTGCCCACCCCCTACCCCAACCGCCAGGCACCCCGCTGCCCACCCCCTACCCCAACCCCCGGGCACCCCGCTGCCCACCCCCTACCCCCCCGCGGGCACACGCTGCCCACCCCCTACCCCAACCCCCGGGCACCCCGCTGCCCACCCCCTACCCCAACCCCCAGGCACCCCGCTGCCCACCCCCCCACCTGTGGGCACCCCACTCCCCCCGCCCCGGGCACACTGTCTCAGGCACCCCCGCTGCCATAACCCATTCAGACCACAGTCTACTGGCTCCAAACGGTGATGTTTAAATTTACATGAATTATCACTGAGCGCCAGTTTTTTCTGAAAGCCCTGCGTTCGGACCTACTTGAGATAACCAGAGACAGTGACAACATGGAGACTGGGGTAAACTGATCAGCACCAGGCCTGCAGAACAACTGCTTCTGAATAACAGGTCCCCATCTAACCCATCGCTTCCGGGGGGCAAAGCCAAAGCACTCACTTCCTCTCGTCCGACAGGTCGATGTTCGTCCCGAACTTGATGTGTTTGAAGGGACCTTTTCTCCGTCGCACCAAACTGGAGGGGGAAGAAGGGAGCAAGGTCAGATGAGAGCGAATGTTAGGCGTGTAGCCCGACGCTAGTCCACCGTTAGCGAACAGGACTTACTTCTCTGAGGATGTAGACTCTGTGTCCGAAAGCTCCTTCTGCCCCTTCTTCTCGTTCTCCTCCTTAGAGGACGCAAAGATTAAAACAAAGACACAAAGGTCAGAGAATGCAGCCCTCTTCTCCATTCAGAAGCAGAAGCTGAATTTTTCTCATGCAAACCTTCGATACGGCAAATCCCCAATCCTTCCTGAAGCCACCATAAAGGAGGGTTTAGTCAATGTCACCATACTGCATCTGCACACATCTCTACACCACAAACTGAAAATACTTTAAAACTTTCAGTGTTTACTTGGACAGACTCGCAGTACACCGGGGATATGGATGATTAAAAACAAACAGACGGATAGATGATGGCTTTCTGGCATGGTTAGAAAGGGACGTGGTTTCATCTCAGAAAGTCCATGCTATTCAGCTGAGCCAAGCCCTCAAGGGATGCTGGAGAACCTTCTAGAGATACACTGTGCTCTGTATTCCATTATCGACCTGCTGCCTCAGATGCAATTTAGCATGTTTGAGATGGCATCACACTGAGATTACAGGCAGGTGCAGAAGGCAGGTGGATGGTTCTCTGTAAAAATATGGGTAAAGTACTTTACAATTCTCTCTCTCTGACTAAATATCTAATAGAATTTCATGTAGATGTTGAGTTTTTTCCACCCATTATTCTTTCATAATGAACACCATTTTCTCACAGAAAACAAGAGTGACCATCAATCAGCAGATCAAGGAGTCAAAAACACAAGGTGGCACAGCACCGTCTTCCAAGGAAAGACCACTGACTCACAACCAAGAGACCTCTGTGAAGCCAACAACCAATGACAAGCTTTTAATAGAGCATCAACTTACATACAGGCACAGTGAAATACATTGTGGAAGACTGACCCAGGGGCAGGGCATACAGAGGCAGTGAACTGCATTGTGGGAAACAGACCCAGGGGCGGGACATACAGACACAGTGAAGTGCATTGTGGGAAACAGACCCAGGGGCGGGACATACAGACACAGTGAACTGCACTGTGGGAAACAGACCCAGGGGTGGGGCACACAGACACGGTGAAGTGCATTGTGGGAAACAGACCCAGGGGCGGGGCACACAGACACGGTGAACAGCATTGTGGGAAACAGACCCAACGGCGGGGCACACAGACACGGTGAAGTGCATTGTGGGAAACAGACCCAGGGGCGGGGCACACAGACACGGTGAAGTGCATTTTGGGAAACAGACCCAACGGCGGGGCACACAGACACGGTGAAGTGCATCGTGGGGAACAGACCCACGGGCAGGGCACACAGACACGGTGTAGTGCATTGTGGGAAACAGACCCAACGGCGGGGCACACAGACACGGTGAAGTGCATTTTGGGAAACAGACCCAACGGCGGGGCACACAGACACGGTGAAGTGCATTGTGGGAGACTGACCCGCAGAGACTCCTGGAAGGAGGAGGCCTGGTACTGCGCGTATTTGGCGATGGTGGTGAGCGAGCGGCTGCTCTCGCAGCGCCACATCTTGCGGGTGCCCGTCAGGTCCCAGTTCTCGTCGGTGGGCTGGGCCAGCTGTGTGCGCACCTCCACCAGGTGGTCCGGGTTGGCCTCCACCAGGGTCTTGGTGGAGAACAGGCCCAGGTCTGGGAACAGGGAACCAGAGCCATGTGACGAGGGGCTCGGCTCAGGGCCAGGAAATCCACAAACACACCCGCAATGCATACACATCATATCATACACAGCCCAACAGCATTAAAGAGAAAGCTCTTCACAGGCATGCAGCTCCAGCACAGTGGACCATATACTGCAGTATAATGCTTAAATGTGAGCTTCTTCTCCACGGACTGTTACTCACTCACTGGACCGGGCGATTCTAACAGAAGCCTCTGGCAAAAACCATGCAAATTCAGTCGCTTCACAGAAGGCTGCAGCTGCCATAAGCACTTGCCACTGCCCTCCCCCCAGACAACAGACCGGCCAGCACTCACCACCACCCCAAACTACACAAGCTGTGAGCGCTAGGCCCAGAACAGAGCTACTCAGTTATACTCTCTCTCTCCAGCCCGCACCCAGCCCAGATGAAGGCAGTGTGATCCTGTAACTGAGCTGTAGGACCCTGCAGCAGCAGTGGAGGCTGGATGCACAGGAGCGGATAAAGGAGTGCTTCTGTAATCACTGGCTTAGCTGGACACTGCAGCTTCTTACAATACCAGCCTGCAGGTGGTGCTGTTGTAACGTACATCGAATTTCGTCCCCACAAACAGGCATGTGCGCACGCACACAAACACACACACAGATACACGCACACACACACGCACACGCACACACGCACGCACACGCTCACACACACTCACACACACACACACAGCAGAATGGACACACAGAGAGGGTCTCTGGCGCACTGCTTTCTGCGAGACTCCCAGTGAGATCGGCACCGAGCCGCAACATCAGAGAAGCGGACCCAATTACTGCAGCAGAGGGGGGGGAGCCTGAGCTCAACGAGAGCAGGCCGCTCATTAACATCTCCCCCAAACGCGGGCCCATCGTGCTCCCCTGACCCGCACGCGCACACGCCCAGCACCTGTACGGGCCGCGGGACGCCAGGACGCGGGCGCGAGGCTCACCCAGCTTCAGTGCTCCCGCCAGCCCGCGGATCACGGTCACCGGGTTCGAGGGGTTGGTGCAGAACTGGTGCAGGGGAGGGAAGAAGGCGTCTCTCTTGTTCTCCAGCTGCGGGCGTTTCGGGGGAGAGAAGGGAGCGACAGAAATCAAACGCTGCGATAAAAAAAGGAAAGACCTCGCGGGCGCTGGAGCGGGACGCCCGCGTTGGGGCGGGTCTCTCTCAGGAGGGGAACAAGCCGCGCCACTCGCCTGCGAGACCGTGAGATTATTCACTTCATTTCACAAAACCCTTTTCTTGATTAATTTTTTTATTTTGCCATGGCAACAGTGTGACAAAACCTTCCAGAGCCTTTTCTAGGCTGTGACTGATACAGTGATAGAGCAGTGTTAAAACCTCACATTTTGCCAACTCAATAATTCCGATATGTCGGAGAAAACTATTTGATGTCTGCCACGGGTTGGGGGGGTGGGGGGGTGGGGGGTGGGGGGTGTGTGGAGGGGTAAATTAGGCGTACTCACATATATGCCGGGTGTGTGTGTGTGTGTGTGTGTGGAGGGGTAAATTAGGCGTACTCACATATATGCCGGGTATGTGTGTGTGTGTGTGTGTGTGTGGAGGGGTAAATCAGGCGTACTCACATATATGCTGGGTGTGGGGGGGTTGAGCTTGTCCTTTGGCAGTGAGGGGAAAGGCGGGGGAGGCAGTCGAGGGGGGGGACACTTGTCCAACAATATGCTGCTGTTAGATAAACCGTTCTTTCCCAGGTTCCTGAAACAAAACAACACGGTCATTAAAAAAAAGTCAACTTCTGGAATTTCACCAAGAATCAATTTGACTGAACAATGCACAGGGAAATCCATTCGCCAGAGGCAAGCATCACTGGATTTTTTTTTTTGTTTTGTTCTTTTTAAAATAGTATACTAGCAATTGGAAAAGCTGAATTAACCACTGCAATGTTACTGCACTATTAGAAAAGCAGGAGAGCAATTTTAAAAGGTTTGGAGACTTGGTCACATGGAGCTGACATTACTCCTAGGGACATTAGGTCAAAGTGCACATCTGGTGACACACAACCCTCAGAATGAGGTCCATGATCATGTGACAGCTGGTCTAGCCAATGAGAATTTAATGAAATCTGGAACAGAGAAAGGCTAAATTGAAAGATATCTGGCCTGGAGCCAACTGTGCAAAGCATTACTGAAAAAGCTAATTTTGGACTCACCCAGAGGGCATATAGTGTCCAAATGACCAATAATATCAGGCTACAGAATATAGTTTTTGATAGTTTTACCCGATTTGTACCTTTCGAAATTTCATTAGCTTCAGGGAGCGAGTTGCGCATGGTAAAGTTAACCATAGTAAACACAAATAAGCCCAAGAAAAACACAATCTGCCAGTGGCGTGAAAAATAAAAACACTAAATTAATAACAAAAAGAGTTATTGCTGATCCATCTCTTTTTCTCAGGGGGGGGCGGTGGGGGGGATTGACATGTCTGCTCGGCTGTACCTGTAACAGCTTTGCGGACCTGTTCTCGTCAGACACTGAACTGTGATACCTCAACTGTCATCGCCCTCAATGCATCGCTCCAAGCGAAGGAGACGGGGGCGAGAGTATTATGGGAGTCAATACCAGGCTATTACCACGGAGACCGAGCTTCATTCTCATCTTTCATTTTTCAGAATTCCTCCCTGATCCATTTCTAGCATTTCCATGGCAGTCTCGAGCACGGAGAGCACTATTCACACTGCTCACTGCAAGGCGCAGTGCATTCTGGGACAGCAGGAGGACTGACCTCCCACAGGCTTGAGGCTGCTAACCATAGACACCAGCGACCGGTGGCACAGGCAGCCACAGGTCTATGAATAAGACTACCGGTAAGCCAGGCATCACTTAGCCATCTTACACTTGGCCAACATAAGCATGTCCTAATTTTACAACAAATTCACACACAACTGTGAGTAAAATTAACCGCACAATATAACTCGCATTCAAAAGCTCGATCAATACCCAGTGTCCGAAAAAAAAAAACCTGTTTGGAATATTAAACTGTGAATGGCCATTGCACAGGTGCATTTTCCTTCCATATTCTGAGGTACTGCTGGGTGACAGAATGGAGCAGGCAAAGCAAAGGGCTCCTTCATCAGAACTGAACTGCTGCACACAGCGATATGTTTGGGTGACGCAAGCTAGAAAAACCGACAGGAACGAGCGATCGACTTGTGTTATAGCGTCTGAAGCACAAATAGCCCAATTCTACAGCGCTAGCCGCTGAATCAAAGCAGCCACAGGAGGTATCTGACAAACTCTGTGGCGTGTGGACCGTTCAGGCACACACAGAGGGAATGACAGTGAGCATTCCAACTAAGGCGCGTCCGTAGAAAAACGTAAGGGAAGAAACGGGTTAAAAAAAAACTGGAAAGAACTTTTTCATTAAAACTGAATTCAGAAAGTTAGATTCAAAACTGAAACGGAGGCTCGAGAATGATTGACTTGAATGCTGAATGAATGATTGCCATTACACTACACTACTGGCATTTAGCAGACACTCTTACCCACAGCGACTCGCACGCAGCTTATGACTCAGATCAGACTTAAGCACTTTTATACAACCAGCCCCAGGAACTTAATAGAATGCCTGGAGTCATTCGGGCACACTCACAGCAGACACATAACACGGACTGTGATTTAAATCACAGCTTCCTGCAACGTCAAACATTTACTGGTCTCTGTTCTGAGGGATTTCACCTCACTGAAGCTTAAACTTTTCTTGTGCTGCAATTGTCAAGACAAAGCAGTGTTTTCCTAAGTTTGTTTTGCTCAGACTGAGACATTTTTCAAGCAAAATGTACCTGCCACTGCATTGCATTTGAAAAAAAAAAGAAACTATCATCAATTATAGAAATATAAATTTTCCACTTGGAAACATCATAGCAAGGACTGTCTAGACCCTGTATTGGAAATCACTGATGCTAAATGAAATAAAAATAGGTCTCCAAACCAGAGCATAAAATACAGATCAGCTAGAGTACGTACAGTTCATATGAACTACAAATATCCAAGAACCAGAACTATAAACATGCACAAAATGGAGAACTACAACTCCCAGCCTTCACTTGGTTGACATGTCACAATCAGTATATATATTTATTCATTTATTTTTAAAAAATAACCCTCTTCAAATCTCAGCAAACCCCATTATTTTCTTAGGATTAACCAACACATGGAGGTATTGTCGCTTGCCATAAAAAACTGACAACATTATTACAGCTTTGCATAAATAAGCACCTTCGCTTCAGTCAAGCTGAGAACATTCCGGAAGGTGCAGAGCTCGCATTGCTGACGTCCGTGCGCATTGTGTGTGAATCCACAGCTCGCAGGGTGAGCAGGCCAGGCGGCCGGCCGTGTTCAGGCGCGATGTGCTCCTGAGCACCGTGGAGCAGAGCCGCGAGCGCATCGATCCGGAGGGGGTCGGCTCAACACGCCGCGTCGCTACGCCATACCATCGCCCCCCCGCCCCCGCGCGTCACTCTGGCGAGATCGAATGACCGTCACCGTCTCATATCTGATTCCTCCGTCTCCCGTGGGCTCACGGGACGACCGGAGACGACTGAAGGATCTGCGCTCGCTTACGGAAAGGCCCAGAATAACATCCCGCGGCGTCTCACGGGGACTGCTTCTCGCCTTTCACTAGGCACTGAGAGGGCAGCGGCGGCCCACAATGCAACGCTTTCCCTTCCGGTCTCTACACCTAGATCTCCACTCTCCATCACAGGACAGAACCGAAACTGTAAAAAGTTCACACAGTTCCCCTCACGGGGGCACCGCCAGTAAACGCTATTTCATGTTGCAGTTCTGAGATTTACAAGCTCAATGGACCATTACACCTCACCACGCGCATTCACAGCCACAAAGGGGGGGGGGGCGGGGTTAAAATGGACAGACTCCAATGAGGCCAGGAGGGGAAAGAAGCAGATTTACCGCAGGTCACTTAAGACACAGCAGAATTCAATAAAAAAAATAATCGCTGGTGCATAGGCCCTGTTAGTAATCTGCAGAGAATGGAAAAAGGCTCAAATGCGGGACCTGGGCAGTATCAGGTGTATTAATCAATCCCAGAGCCCGGATGAGCTCGGTTTACCCCGCGCAGCTCTAACAGGAATCAGTTCAGCGGCGATAGACAGCCGTCCCACACGAGCACATGAGCTTAGAGCAGGAGCCCAGGAGCTTTACCCCCTCTGCACGGGACTCTGAGACTCCCGCATCTCACATTTCATCTCAACGCCCACCGTCCTTCTCCGCAAGAGCATCCAGAGCAGGGCCAGAGATCCTTATCAATTTTACTGGAAGCGAGGGAAAACTTATTCGATATCTGTACACGTGATTATGGGCAGAGTGCATGGATTTTATATGCAAACTATTTTTTAAAAATACGCCCTGTTACAAGAAATGACATCTCTCCAAAGCAAGAAATAATTAACTGAATTAAACAGAGTCCGCTTCATTTATTGGGCATGCTTCTGTGTCAGCCGACAGTTTAACAGAACTACAGGCCAGCAGCGGTCTGAGACAACAGGCAATATAGGCAACTGCGCACGGTGGGAACTTTGTAAGGTCGCCGTAGCGCATACAGCTAGTCTTTCACTATCCATGGCGCCCCCACCAAAAACAAAAACAAATGCAATAGAGGAGAATCTCTGCAACACCGTTCATCACAATGGAAATTTTGCCAAGGGCACCGAGCAAGCTAGGATCACTAATGCTATAGGCAAAGTATTTCAGTTCCGGTTACAGAACAGAACTGAAATCAGTGGCACTGGCCCCATTTTCAATGATGTGACATCATAGCCATCAGGTTCTAAGCAGTTGACTGGATTTACATAGTAAGTGTAATATTCTTAAATAACCTATTTAAGTGTAGGAAAGGAAGCTTTAATTCTAGGGCAGAAGCTTTGGGCTGGAAAGTATACAGGCTGGGCGGTCAACATCTATAGGTTGAACCAGCAACACTCGACACCTTTAAAAGCCCCTTTCATAACCTACAGGCCAAGAACCCAACATCGCATCCATTAGACAATCACTGAAAGTGATGTTGCTACCACAGTGACCAAAACAACATGCAGAGAGCCAAGAATGGCTTTGGCATCAGCACCCACTGGCACTTATAAAACACACACAACACTAAACCAACAGCACTGCATTCATCTGACAATCATTAACAGTGATCTCTCTAAACAAAGAACAACAATGGCCAAAACTACAGGCAGTGAGCAAGGGCTTGTGCATCAACATCCTCCACACCAGCAGTTACCAACCCTGTTCCTGCAGATCTACTGTCGCAAAAGTTTTCATTCCAATGCTAACAAAAGCACACCTCATTCAACAGCAGGAGATCTCGTTGAGCTGCTAATTGGTGGAATCGGGTGCGTGAAATGAAAAGTTACAGAACGACAGACGGTAGAACGGGGTTGGGGAAACGCTGCCCTACAGGCAACACTAAGCCAGGAGCGCCGCGGATCGAAAGTAACCTACGTTGACCCCGCGCTACCTTCCTCTGCCTGAAGAGGGCGACGGTGAGACCGGGCGGAGGGCTCACCTGCAGGCTTTGAGCACGTCGCTGGAGCTGGGGTAGATGGAGACGGAGGAGGAGGGCGTGAGGGGCAGGGCAGGCTTGCGGCTGACTGCGGGCGGGTCCACCTTGCTGGGGCTGCGGGAGTCCTCCGGGCCCTTGCCGTTCAGCGTGGGCCCGGGCGCGGGGGGGCTGTTAAGGCTGGCGGCGCTGTGGGCTGGAGCGTGCTCCGTGGACTTTGGGGACGGGGTGGCCGTGGACATGGCCGAGGCGGGCGAGGACGCCGCCGAGCTCCCGGGGGCCCCGTGGAGGGCCGGGTGAACGTTGTTGACCTTTCCGCAGGGTCCGGCCGCCCCGCCGCTACTGGCTTTTCCCGTCAACAAGGCAGAGAGCGGAGGAGGATTGTCTGGACTAAGTACACCTGGTGACTCGGGTTCCGCGCGGCCGGGGTCGGGCGGGGCGTCGGCCGGCGCCGGCCCCGCCCCCGCCGCCGCCTGATGGACGTGATTAGGGAGTCCCTCCGCGGTGGCAGTGCTGTTGGGCGTCTCCCCGGAATGCCTGTCGCCGTTTCCTGATGGCTTGCTCTCTTTGGTTAAGGTAATGCCTTGCTGTCCGCCTGAGGTAGCAGAGTGGGGGGGGGAGGGGCGGTGATTGAGAGCCGCGCCCGGCGCCGCCGGCCCACCGGCCGGCCCGGAATGTCCAACCTGATTCTGAACGCCGGGTCCAGCCGCCTGGAAGTGCTGGGGCGTCCCAGCGGAAGAGAAAGGCCGTTCGCCATTGGGACCTGCCGAATGCGAACCGGGACCTTTGTGAAGGCCCTGGAACCACAGAGAAGAGGATTGTATCAGTCAGTATTCCCAAACGTCAGTCACCACGACTCTGGCAAATGTCTCATTAACAGAGATTTTAACCACACGCTATTCCAACCGCAATATTGATTCTGACCAGCAGGGGGTTCATGACCCACTAATCGATCAACAGACAGGTACAACAGGTCAGTCAGATTAATGTAGGCATGGCTGCATTCAGAATTAACACTGATGGTGAGGGGGGGAATCCAAGTCTAAAATGCCTTCAGAAGAATTCAAACATTCACTTCTGTCAGTACTATCACTTCTGCGTAGCTACATTCAGCAGTGCTCCCATTATAAGAGCATCTGCCCCTGAAAACCAATGAGTGCCAGCTGGAAAAATGATTTAGGAGCACATCTACTAACTGGGACGCATTTGTGCACTCCTAAATTTCTGAACTTAGCAGCACATATGCTCCTTGGGAAAAAAGTTAACAGAGCACCATATTGAGCAAAATCTCTGAAGATCCATCCACATCTCAGAAAAGACTCCTTTTTTTTTTTTTAGGTTTCAAGCGATTATCCTCACATTAACTTGCGCAAGATATTCACCTTGAAGCGCTTAAGTAAATAAACATAGGGTCTATATTTCACAACAACATGCACAACATCCATGTCAGAAATGTTTTTTTTATTTGTTCGTCTGAATGAGTAACTGTGGGGAGAAGGGGGCGGTTGCTCTGGTACCTGAGTGGAGTTAAGGTGTTGATGTTGGTAACCATGGGCATTTGAAAGTACCTGAGTGGAGTTAACGTGTTGGTGTTGGTAACCATGGGGATAAAGTAGCTGAGTGGAGTTAATGTGTTGGTAACCATGGGGATAAAGTACCTGAGTGGAGTTAACGTGTTGGTAACCATGGGGATAAAGTACCTGAGTGGAGTTAACGTGTTGGTAACCATGGGGATAAAGTACCTGAGTGGAGTTAACGTGTTGGTAACCATGGGGATAAAGTACCTGAGTGGAGTTAACGTGTTGGTGTTGGTAACCATGGGGATAAAGTACCTGAGTGGAGTTAACGTGTTGGTGTTGGTAACCATGGGGATAAAGTACCTGAGTGGAGTTAACGTGTTGGTGTTGGTAACCATGGGGATAAGGTACCTGAGTGGAGTTAACGTGTTGGTAACCATGGGGATAAAGTACCTGAGTGGAGTTAACGTGTTGGTGTTGGTAACCATGGGGATAAAGTACCTGAGTGGAGTTAACGTGTTGGTGTTGGTAACCATGGGGATAAAGTACCTGAGTGGAGTTAACGTGTTGGTAACCATGGGGATAAAGTACCTGAGTGGAGTTAACGTGTTGGTGTTGGTAACCATGGGGATAAGGTACCTGAGTGGAGTTAACGTGTTGGTGTTGGTAACCATGGGGATAATGTACCTGAGTGGAGTTAACGTGTTGGTGTTGGTAACCATGGGGATAAGGTACCTGAGTGGAGTTAACGTGTTGGTGTTGGTAACCATGGGGATAAGGTACCTGAGTGGAGTTAACGTGTTGGTGTTTCCACGGCTCCTCCGCGCTGCTCGGGGTTGTGCAGTTGTGAGGTAGTGCGTTTAGCTGCAGGTAAGGCACATTTCCGTTGCTCCCCATTCCTGTCGTGTGATTATTGCCTACAGAAACGGTGTCCGCGTTACCCAGCGTTCCTGCTGTGCTACAGGGGGCGGGGCTTGCCAGGAAAGGTCCGTTGGCCGTGGGCGGGCCGGTGCAGGGGGAGCGGGCTGAGGGGGACGGGGCGGCGTTGGGGGTCTGAGCGGCGGGCGGCGAAGAGTTGGCGGTTGGGCCGTTGGGCACGGCGGGTCGGGCCTGTCCGGCCGCATTGTGTCTCATCTGGTCAGGGGGAAGAAGAGGAGGGTCCGGTCATCTTCATCAGTTTGCCACACAAAGCAGACAGCTCTCGAGCTCAACGCGCTACACGTTTCTTTGAACTGCGTCAAGGTTACCGCTACCCGATCACATTTTAGGTAGTTAGGAGACTCTCATCCTAACTGACTTCTCACTTCTCTTACATACGAGCTATTTGTACAGCATTTACACTCATCCAGCTCAGGGCTGCCCAACCCTGTTCCTGCAAATCAACCTGTAGGCTGTTTTTATTTCAACCCTAATTTGGCACACCTGACTCTACTAATTAACAGCCCAAAAACATCTCTAGCTGTTGAACGAGGTGTGCAGAGTTGGGCCTTTAGCAAACTCTCATCCAGAACACCTCCCACAGCTCACAGTCTTTTATACACAAGCCATTTATTTACATAGCGTTCATTCACTTCTTTAGCTCTCTCAAACTGACGGAGGGGGTTGCCAGGAGCGCTGCAGCGTGATGAGGCACTTTAAACAGGGGAGAGAAGGGGCAGAAGAGGCGACCCAGGGGGCCACGCACCTGCTGCTGATGCTGCTGCATGAGGGCGTACTGGCCTTCCAGCTGCTCCAGGACCTGCAGCTGCGCCGGCTTCAGGCTCGTCCTGTTCGCCCGCAACTGCTCCAGGAACTGCGCAGAGGACGCAGAGGAACGCCAGTCAGAGACGGAGACCGCCAGCTTACCGCCATCAACCGCGCTTAACCCGCGGCGCAGCAGAGCCGACGGCGGCTCGCTCCGGACCCAACGCACCTGCAGCTTCTGCGGCGTCAGGTACCAGCTAGGGGCCTGCTGCTGGACAGGACTGCCCGCCCAGGAATCCAGAGAGTTCTGCGACTAAAGGTAAAAAATACAAAGCGGATGATGAACAAATAGCCAGCTACTGGGGCGGAGCTAGCACCTAAATGGTGCCTGAACCAATCACCTGCTTTAAAATAAAGAGAACACGACAACATTAAAGAACGTCTTCATAAGGCAAGGAAATTGAACGACAGTTCGTAACTATAACTTATACCATTTCGCTTTGCCATTCTGACACATTGGACAGCTTTCCAAAGGTCGACAGAGCGAGTGTGAAGTTAGCTCGTGAAGACGCGGGGCACTGAAATGAGGCACTGAAACCCGTGTTGTCGTTCGGTCCGGTGGGTACCGGCTGCACGGGAACTGGTGCCACAGCGGTGCCGGGTTTCGGGAAACCCAGCCCTCGTCGGGAGGAGCCGTCGGTACCTTGGCTGGGCTGGACGTCCTCTTCCTCTTGGCGGGGCTGGACTGGTCGTCGGTTTGGCTCGAGGGGCCCACGTGCTGAGGCAACGACTGCGCCGTCGCCTGCGGGGGCCGCAAACCGCCATCATTACTCTGATGAGCTTTACAGGCCTGCCAGCAACACAGAGCACAATCACCATTACAGCGTCAGAATTACCATTACAGCATTACACTGTACACTGTTACACCAGCCTTCTCATCATCACTCTGAACTACAGGCCTGCCAGCAACACAGAGCACAATCACCATTACAGCGTCAGAATTACCATTACAGCATTACACTGTACACTGTACCACCGGCCTTCCTCCTCCCTCATCATCACTCTGAATTACAGGCCTGCCAGCAACACCGAGCACAATCACCATTACAGCGTCAGAATTACCATTACCATGTTACACTGTACACTGCTACACCAGCCTTCCTCCTACCTCATCATCACTCTGATGAGCATTACAGGCCTGCCGTCCACACAGAGCAGGGGAGACCGTTACAGTGTTACATAACACAGCCTCCCTCCCGCCGACACCACATTCACACTCTGAGTGCCTGGGGGGTGGGGTGGGGGTGAGGGGTGGGGGGTGGGGGGGGGTGTCCACGGCCGCGTCAGAGCACCCTCACACAGAGGCAACCGCAGGCCCACAGCCGCTACAGCAGAGAGTCAGACACACGCACACACACGCCTCCATATGAGCCTCAATCACCGCGAACCAATTAACAGGCAAGAATCACAACAGCAACAGGTGCAGAGATAACACTGATCAGAATCACAAGAATTATAAAAGCCGGTATATCAAACGTACATGCTTTCCTTACAGGTGTTGTCCAGATCAAAAAGGAGGGTATTCTCCAAAGTCAGCACATGACATAGTTCAACAGCACTTTTTAAAAATGACATTTAATAAGTTTGTATGAAAACTTTAATTCTAGACTTGTTTTTTCCTAGGTTTCTTACTTCCCAAAGTACATCATCTCAAATAAATAAGTAAATAAACACTTTCCTGCTGGACAAAAAATACATGTCCTTCTAATCAAGAGACTGATTTTCTGATTTTCAAGGACAGTTCCTTAGTCATAAACTCTCCGATTCTGGCAAAGAATCTTTCGGCACAATTAATCAGCCAATGTGTTTTTCTTGGCATGAAGGATGAGAAATTAAAAAAATAATAATAAAAAAAAATGAACAAACAAATTCTGTCTCGCCACCGTTTGCCATTAAAGCATTTTCTCGCTGAGAAGCTCTTAACGTCAAACGGCTGCCCAAGAAAACAAAGATGGAGTCATTGGCGGCCAGAGAATTTATGACCAGGTTAATGTCGCTAAAATACTGACACTTCCAGAACCTTCCACAGGCCGCTGACAATCGGTCAACCTCCAACGGTCAATAAAGGACAGGTGATAAACAGGCAACCGCACCAGATACATTTAAGTAAGCAGGAATATACAGTCACACCTCAGTGTTACCGGGAGACAATTTAAATAAGTTATCCACCCACAGTTAGCAACAGTTAGCAGTTTGCTGCATGTTGACAGAATGGATGAGTGAGAATTACATTATTGGGAAACTGATGCATGTGATGGTTGTTGCCACGGTAAAAACAATCAACCTCTCCAGTGTTTAAGGCTACATTGTACTGCACTATTAAATAATAAAAATACATTTGAACAAGCCGCTAAATGATGTTTAAACTAACACGGCCAACCTTAAACAGCCTTGGTCTTAGAATCCACAGAAGTCATAGCAGACACTCCTGAATCTCAAACACAACCACACAAATTATATGTCAGTGCATCTATGTGTAATTAGTTCATTTTTTAATTAGATTTTTGTGTGCAATTTAATCAATATTGTTAATAAGGTACAAAAAAAAAACAGAAATGAGCCACATTCACTAAACATTACTTTCAGTGAGCATTCATTCATTTTATTCTTTTTAAATTGTATCTAATTCTTTCTCCAGTTGTGAAAGGAGAAGAAAAAAAAAGTCAAGCATGGCAATCACCGTAGCACTAATTAAGCTAGGCTGCATTGACAAAGCGCGTACAGATACGCACAGTTTCTGGTGTTTTTTAAAAACACCCCTTTTTAAAACTAAATCTAAAAAGGAAATGTCAGCTTGTGTGAAAGGATGTTTTATCTAGGATCCAAGGCCAGTGATATTAGCACTTTTTGTTTTTCCATTAGCACAAGGAAGGCCAGGGGAAAATTTTAGAAGGCGTCACTGGTGTAAGTGTTTAGCGAAGTTGGCGGCAGCGGGGGGGGGAGGGAGGGGGGGGGGGGGGTCTACAGGACAGGCTAGCTCCTCTCACCTGGTGTGCTGCGTTCAGGCCTCCCTGTCTGGACGTGAGCTCTGCTGGGATTGGTAGGCTCCACGCCTCCTCAATACTAGGAAGCATTTTACTTTTACTCGGTAGACTACCTTGTTGAAGGTTACACAACTGAGCCTAGGAGAAATTGCGTAAAAACACATTCAATGCTGACCTACGTGAATATACGAACTCCAGTGTTCTACTACAACCGTGTCTTCCGACTACACAGGTGAGACACTGCACTTAACATTAACAAGAGACGAAGAGGCTTCATCATTACATATTTATAAATGAATGAAATGATACAAATTATAACAAAAAAAGGTCAAACAACTCAGTGGGGAAATAGGCTGGTGGTCTCAATGGTGTGAAAATATGTTTACATGCTACAGGTGATAATGCCCTCTCCACTCATACACATTAAACACAAAAGCCATCCAGCTCAATTACTTTGGCTTCAAACGAAACGGGCAGAAATGAACAGATTGGGCGTGGACGAACGCAGCCTTCTCAGTGGGTGAATACACTCAGGAGCACTGATCAGACGGGCCCTATGACAGCTGCAGAAAGGCACACAGGCCCGCCGTAGACAAGGCCGACTCAGAGTGCGCCGTGACTCAGCGGGGAGACCCGCCGCGGGGGGGGGGGACGCGCGGCGCGGACAGGTACCTGCAGGCATTTAATGCGCGTGGTGAGGGCGGACGTGTTGGCGCAGGACTTGCTGCGGGTGGCGTTGATGTAGCACTTGATGGCGTCCTGAGGCTGGTTGCAGGACTCGTACAGCGTGCCCAGGTCCATCCAGGCCGCCGCGTGCCCGTGGTCCAGCTGCACCGCGCAGATGTACGCCTGCAGCGCGTCCATGGGCTGGCTCTGCTGCTGGTACAGCACACTGAGGGGGGGGGGGGGAGAGAGACGGGAGGGAGAGAGGGAGGAAGGGAGAGGGGAGAGGGAGTGAGGGGAGAGGGAGAGAGGGGGGAGGGACGAAGGGACGAAGGGAGAGATGGAGGGGTGAGAGGGAGAGGGAGAGAGGAAGAGGGAGAGAAGAGCAGGAGGGAGGGAGAGGGTGAGAGGGGGGAGGGAGGAAGGGACGAAGGGAGAGATGGAGGGGTGAGAGGGAGAGGGAGGGAGGAAGAGGGAGAGAAGAGCAGGAGGGAGGGAGTGAGCAAGGGAGAGAGGAAGATATAGGGAGGGAAAGGGGGAGGTAGGGAGTGAGTGATAGAGAGAGTTAAATGGATAATGAAAGACACAGGAGTATCGGGGGGTGGGCACAGAAGAGGAAACACTAGCCTTTAATACCAGGGCATTTAAAAATGACATTTTACGAAACAGGCCTGGAAAAGGCGCATAAATGACAGGCCAGGGCCCTTAGAGAGGCGTCTACCGTGGGGCCCGTTTAGGGTCTCCCCGTCAACCACTTCCTCAAAACTGCCACGCTACAGTGAGGTCCAATTTCTCCCGTCCTCAGCTGCGCAGAAGCATGCCCCTGCGCTGCTGCAGTATAGAGATGCGCAGATTCGCCTGGGGTTGGGGGGGGGGGGGTGCCTGACAGCAGCAGCAGCAGCAGCACTACCCGCTTCCCCGGTGCCAGGCCCCGGCTGAAGATTTACAGCACATTTATCTGCGCACTGAAAACATCACGGTGACAAAAGGAGCCGATTCTGCACACAGGAGGGTGTAAAGCTGCAGAGTAAACACCGCCGTGCCGTGCCGTGCCGTGCCGTCCACTCTGCACTCCTGAGCAGTACTCCACAACTCCTCCAGCGTGGCTCGGGCAGAGAGCGGGCATCGAATGGGCAGAGAGCGGGCATCGAATGGGCAGAGAGCGGGCATCGAATGGGCAGAGAGCGGGCATCGAATGGGCAGAGAGCGGGCATCGAATGGGCAGAGAGCGGGCATCGAGCGGCTGAACCCAAGCACCCCGCCATCAGCTGTGCACAGACGCGGGGGTCCGCTCCTCCTTCCAGCGCTAACCCGCGTTCAGGCAGACTCCCTCAGGGTTCGGCCGCCAGCGCATCTCATTAACACGTCACCGCCGGTGAGAGCAGCCCTACTTCCACACGCCAGCGCCTGCCCTGCTGACGGACTCAACACCGCGGGAGAACAAAGGACCCGACGATTCAGAGAGCCCCCTGAACGGGCCTCTACAGCCCTCGCATTTCGGGAGCACTAGCCCCTGAACACCGGTGCGTGGCGGGACCGGGGGAAATAATCCAGGAGCACGTCGGCTAATTGGGATACATTAGCGTGCTCCGAAATTTTTTCAACTGAGGAGCACAAGTGCTCTTTGGAAAAAAAAAACTGTTGGCATAGAGCTTTGCTGAATGAAAAACTGGGGGAGAGAAGAAAAGACTGAAATGTTCAGAGAGATCTTTCAATCAAAATTGGGGACAGTAAAAAAAAAAAAAAAAAAGTAGAAAAAGAAGAGAGTACAGAAAAAGAAGAGAGAGTAGAAAGAGAGAGAGAGCAGAAAGGGACAGAGCAGAAAAAGAAGAGAGCAGAAAGAAAGATGGCGGTGTGGAACGGACAGAGAGCAGAAGGCCACTTACCCTATAGAGCACCAGGTGTCTGCGCTGGCCTCGGACTTATCAATAGACTGCCTGTAGGAAATGAAGGCATCCTGGACCCGCCCAATACTGGAGTAGCACCTGCAGGAGGAAGGACAGGAATGAGCACAACATCAACAAATATTACGCACACAAGCACCTCTGCTCTCCTGCCATTGACATAACACCAACAAAAAAAATAACCTTGATAATATAAACAGAGTTTCATAAATACGAATTCCTGAAACCATATTCACACCCATCAGGGTGCAGTACTTCCAATAATTACATCAGGAACCAGGGGCTTGACCAGAACACTAACACCCGCTGGCTTAGCACTATGGGCAGCGATGCAGGGGGAAAGAAAAGAATGCATTCTGTGCAAGTCGCTCTGGATAAGAACATTGCTAAAAGCCCAAAAAGGCAAATGATACAGTCAGATAGAAAAAAAAACACCACGGTCAGACTAGGTCTGTTACAATATGATGAGCTGCAGGATCTACCAGACACAGGCATTGACTACAGCAGAAAATCAGCAAGTGTAAATATTTTTGCTAACCTCCCCCATTATAAGGATGTTCTCCATATTACAACACAGTACAAACAAAAACAATTTAAAAACTAAAAAAAACTCTGAAACCTAGGTTAAGCGTACACAATTAAAAGCACTACAAGGTTCTCGGGTCAAATCATTCTGAAAGGAAACATTGTGGGACAGTGCACAAAAAGGAGAACTCGCAGCAAACCCTCTAATTACTCAGTTCCCTTGTCAGCCACTATCGCTTCCGAGTTCACCAAAGAATGAGCCCTTTTCAAACGAGCAGCAGCAGGGGTGCTAAAGACCGAGCCCCCCACCCCACCCCACCCCACCCCACCCCAGACTGGGCGGCCCGAAATCGCAGCGGGACGGGCCCGAGGGGTCTGCAGGCACGACGTCCACCAGTCCAGCTTCAGCTACCCGCCACCAAATCCAAGGCAAAATAAGCAGGACTGCACTGAGCTAACGTTTCATGACATCCAAACGCACTGGTCCTTCCGCACACAGTGAGCAGTTCCTGAATCATTCAGACAGCCTTTACTGAAGCACTCGTCCTGGCCCCAGAGCCCAGCACACATGCAGACCTGTGTCCCACACATTCAGGCACACGCGCCCACACCGCACACACCAGCACAGGCCTGTCCCCCACAGTAAACAACACAGTGTCACACACTCTTTAGCGTGCCACAATTGGGAGACCATACCCCATTTTTTTAACGCAGTAGTACTTCCAAATGAACAGAGACACAACGTTTCTTTCTTCTTTTTCTTTTAAAAAAAAAACTTACCTGCCAAGAAAGTACCAAGACTGGCCAGAGTTGGGATCTGCCTCTAGAGACTGCTGCAGACACTGGATAGCATAGCTGTCCTTGTTGGCTTTATCTCCCAGCTGCTCCACCGTGTGATGCATCCAGCCTAAAGGGGAAGGCGGCATGTGGGCGGGGTTTAAAAATGCAGACATTTCTTCACAAATCTTCCCTCAACCGTCTTCCCCCACTGTCCCTGATTAAAGCACACTGGGGCTGGCGGTGAATCTGACTCAGTTAAAGCACACTGGGGCTGGTGGTGAATCTGACTCAGTTAAAGCACACTGGGGCTGGCGGTGAATCTGACTCAGTTAAAGCACACTGGGGCAGTGAATCTGACTCAGTTAAAGCGCACTGGGGCAGTGAATCTGACTCAGTTGAAGCGCACTGGGGCTGGCAGTGAATCTGACTCAGTTGAAGCACACTGGGGCTGGCGGTGAATCTGACTCAGTTAAAGCACACTGGGGCTGGTGGTGAATCTGACTCAGTTAAAGCACACTGGGGCTGGCGGTGAATCTGACTCAGTTAAAGCACACTGGGGCAGTGAATCTGACTCAGTTAAAGCGCACTGGGGCAGTGAATCTGACTCAGTTAAAGCACACTGGGGCAGTGAATCTGACTCAGTTAAAGCGCACTGGGGCAGTGAATCTGACTCAGTTGAAGCACACTGGGGCTGGCGGTGAATGTGACTCAGTTAAAGCACACTGGGGCTGGCGGTGAATCTGACTCAGTTAAAGCGCACTGGGGCTGGCGGTGAATGTGACTCAGTTAAAGCGCACTGGCTACAGCGCGCTAGCGGGTAAATAATTTGGCGTGTCCAAGGTGTCCACGGTGTGGAGGGTGAAACTGAAACAGTGTAGCTCGAGCGCTAGCGGGACTCGGAGGAGTAAGAGCCGCCCATAAACAGAGCAAATGGCCGGTCTGCAGCCCCTCAGCGAGGGGGGAACAGGGGGTGGGGGAAGGGCTCTTCAAAGGTCCCGTCCCAGCCCAATCTGCCCAAACCCCTTCCCCGCCGTCAGAATTCAGACGCCAAAACAGCTGTCAGGAGCCGGAGACGGCAGAAATAACCGCCCTGCGCTACAGCTACAGACCCACAGCCACATGTACAGACATGTACACATGCACATACTCTCTCTCTCTCTCTCTCTCTCTCTCAGACACACACACACACACTCTCACACAGACACAAACACACATGCAAACATATACACAAGACCCAGGACACACATGCAGGCGCAGGCGCACACACACACACACACACACACACACAGGCACACACACACACTGACACACTGACACACACACGAAAACACACAGGCACACACAGACACAAACACACACACGCACACACAAGGCCCAGACAAACACACAGGCAGGCAGGCAGACAGACACACACACACACACACAGACACACACACACACACACACACAGCTCGTTCTCCTGACACCTGTGGCAGGCCGCCCAGGAGGAGTTCACCATGGCAACCGCACCAACACCAGCAATTCGGCACAGAATGGAAATGGTTTTATGACCGAGTGACATTCTGCCGGGAGGGCCCTGAAACGAGCCCAGGGTGTTTTAAGAGGAGGGCTGGGGGGTGCTGGGGACGGCGGTGTGTGTGCCTGCATGTCCCACGGTCATGAGGAGTTGCATCATACAGATGCAAGCAGAGGCTGGAGCAGCACGGGTTCGGGATCAGGGAAAAGCAGAGGAGGGAACGCACGGGAACAGGAACAGAACCCCGAGACTCCCACAGCACGGCCACCGACAAAACCTCACTCCACTCCTTTATTAGACTGACCCTCTAAAACAAAAACCCGACCTCACAGAGAACACTGAAGGGCTGTAAAAACCACACACAACTCAGACCTTGTCAATGTGAAAATAATGCAAACAAAGAAATAGCAGTCCCAAACAATCATGAAATCATCACCGAGACAGATACCTAACACAGTAGACTCCTTTAAGCAAAAGGCTTTTTTCGAACGCCAAAATATACACTTCCATTATTTAAATATGCCCCAGTCTATAACAGGTTTTTTAAAGCAGTACCCTTTTATAATTTCAAGGACATCTAGACAGTGCAGTTCAGTAAAGGCGCTGTGAGGGTGTGCGGGTCCAGGTTCACCCAGCACGGCTCACCCCACACACACACACGCACACGCACACGCACACGCACACGCACACACCCGTGGCGCTGTAAAGGAAGGACACGGCCGGTGGGCTTACCCAGCTGCTGCAGGGTCGTCGCCTTGACTGGAGAGGGAAGGTTTTCCGTCTGCAAGAGGGCCTCATAGGCTTCCTTGGCCGCGCGGTACTTCTTCTGCGGGCCGGAGAGGAGGGGAGCAGAGGACAGCGGTTTGGCGGACGGGAAAGGGGTCGCGCGGTTTTGTTTTTTTTTTTTTTACGAGCGCTCTCCGCGGGGACAGACAACAAAGCCAGCGGCTCCGGGAGCTCGCCAGACGGACACTGATAATGCGGAGCTTTCTCAGAGCGACTGGGGGAAGGAAATGACAACGTTAACTAGCCTGTGAAGAAAAGGGGGGGGGGGGGGGGCTAAGACCCACAACACGCCCTGGGGGAGGGTCAGTCTAGGAGACCAGCCATGCCAGACTCAACAAGTCCGGCAGCTCTGTCGACCCCCACCCCCCCACGCCCCCCACCCCGCCGGCCCCATTCAGCTCCGGCAGCCGGCAGTATCAGTGAAACACGAGAACTCCACTTCAGACGTCTGTGTTTGTTTTCTCTCAGCAGCCCGAGGGCCACGCTGTCTGTCCTCCCTGAGCCGGGCCCAAGGCTGAGTGCCCCCGCGGCCCCAAGCGCAGGGGCGAGAACATCCCCCTCCAAGGTCCGGCGGGGCGCAGGTGACCCGCGAACGCGTTTTTAGGGGCGGTCGAACCTCGGCTCGCGCCAAACGCCAGGATCGGGTTAAAGGCCAACGATCTGGACGACAGACGTCGGTAGATACGATACAACCTTGAGGAAAACTAAACAATAGACAGATCCTGTCTGCGAGGGCGTGTGTGTCTGTGTCCACGAGACGGACAGAGACTGAGTATGTGTGCGCATGTTCGTGTGTATGAGTGTGTGTGTGTGTGTATGTATGTCTGTGTCCACAAGACAGACAGAGACTGAGTATGTGTGCGCATGTTCGTGTGTGTGAGTGTGTGTGTACACGCATTTGTGTAGATGTGCAGTGGCATGCTGGCAAATACGCATCTGGACACGGCTGCTCAGAATCAACCCGCAGAACTGCACTGGTTCTGTGAAATGACACGCGTGCCATTCGCTGCACAGCTCTACAACACAACCCACTTACAGTCTGTGCAAGCCTACAGCACTGAGTGACACGTCGACAGCTCGTAAAGAGAAACAGCACAGAACACCAGGAGAGCTTGAGCAGTGGCTCGAGAGAAGCACAGCACACAGCCCAATGAGGAAACAGGAGCCTGATCACAGGACACAGGACAGCACAGCTGCACATTCGGTACTGAAATATAGCTAATTATTGTAAAATCGAGGTAGCTGTGTCCACCCCAGATTCAAACCGGCAACACCCTGACTATCGAGCAGTTTCTTGACAGCGAATGGAAACCGCTGGCCATGCATTACTACTGCACACGGCCCGACAGACACAGCATTTCAGAGAAATGCGAAATAAACAAAAAAAATGCCCCAAAGGCACACTAATGTGTGACGTCACTAAAACCTGCAGCCGCACAAACCTCTCTATGAGGCACTGCGAGTACTGCGCTCAAACGATACTATCAACACAAACGCTGGCGCAACGACGCGTTCGTAGCGGGAGATCGAGAACCAAACGCCGAGGGCAACAGCGGCTGTTACTCATTCGCCCAGAGTAAGGAACGCTTTGATGCGTGCTCTATACAGACACCTCTCTCTCTCTCTCTCTCTGTTCCTGAAGGCAAGTCCCTATAATAAGCCGAGTGAAGGAGGCCTGCATGCGTCCCAGTCAGTTACATTACCATTAACGGCACATCTGGGTTTGTGCGGCTTGAGCGGTTGCCATGGCGCCGCCGCGCGCTGTGCCAGGATTCCGCATGGGAGAAGCGGCTAATGAGCGAGTCCATGGCTGAACGCCCGGGGAACGGGGGAAAGTCGGCCCGAAAGGGGTGTTCCTGGGGGTCCAGACTCGAGCTCGCAGGAGTTAACGGTCCGCCATCTTGTTTATCGCCTGAGCTGACACCGGCGCTAGGAAGGGGGTCGAGAGAACGGCACGTAGGCAGGTTTCCGCCCAGGGACCGGGGGGCGAGCCGGGGGGCGGGCTGGGGACCGGGGGGGGGGCGGGCTGGGGACCGGGGGGGGCAGGCTGGGGACCGGGGGCGGGGCGGGCTGGGGACCGGGAGCCAGGCCTCCCCGGAGCGTCTGTTACCGCCAGCTTCATTACCGCCGTGGGTAACAGGTGGCGCACGGGCGGACTAAACGCGCCGCGGCCCAGATCCCCGGCGCCCGCACACACACGGCGCGCGCTCGGCCCCGTCTCCCTCCCCAACACCCCGGGCTCAGACGCGGGAGCGAGGCCCTGAACACGCACGCGCTCCCGCAGGGCGTCAGAACGACACGCAGCGCAGCTACGACACAGGGAAGCACAGGCAGGACGCTCATAGCCCAGGACACAGGGAAGCACAGGCAGGACGCTCACAGCCCAGGACACAGGGAAGCACAGGCAGGACGCTCACAGCCCAGGACACAGGGAAGCACAGGCAGGACGCTCACAGCCCAGGACACAGGGAAGCACAGGCAGGACGCTCACAGCCCAGGACATAGGGAAGCACAGGCAGGACGCTCACAGCCCAGGACACAGGGAAGCACAGGCAGGACGCTCACAGCCCAGGACATAGGGAAGCACAGGCAGGACGCTGACAGCCCAGGACACAGGGAAGCACAGGCAGGACGCTCACAGCCCAGGACATAGGGAAGCACAGGCAGGATGCTCACAGCCCAGGACACAGGGAAGCACAGGCAGGACGCTCACAGCCCAGGACACAGGGAAGCACAGGCAGGACGCTCACAGCCCAGGACACAGGGAAGCACAGGCAGGACGCTCACAGCCCAGGACATAGGGAAGCACAGGCAGGACGCTCACAGCCCAGGACACAGGGAAGCACAGGCAGGACGCTCACAGCCCAGGACACAGGGAAGCACAGGCAGGACGCTCACAGCCCAGGACCCGGTAAAAACAGCCCGTCACACAGCGGGAAAGCCCTCCCTATTAACCCCACTTAGCTAACAGCAGCCCATGCACGCCACTGACCTACCACTACCAATTCAGCCCTTCACAGACGCTAGCAATTAAAGCGCACGTTGACAGGAAATGCATTAACAGGCGTAAAAATACAGTGAAAAACAGAATAATAAATCCACCCACAGGGGAGGGCTTACCTGAATTTCATATAAATGCGCAATGTGAAACTGAACTGTGAAAAGAAGGAAAGAAGTCAAGGATGAGATAAATCACAGATAAAAACAACTTCACAGGCAGGAACCGTGAGGGGGCAGCCATTGAGAAGATCCCCACATCGTTCATTGTTCTTACTGGCGTTATAAATGCTGAAATTAGTGCGGTGCCAGGGGTTTAATGGTATCCCTCTCTCTAATAAACCAGAGGAGTGCACATTCAGATGGAAAAAGGAGAGAGGTGAGGCTGCCCTTCTTCTCCCGAGAGTCTGGGGAAACGGCTATTGGTGTTTCCTTGGTAACCACCGTCTCAGGCAAATATGAAATGGCAATGCGAGGAAAATGAAAAAAACGGAAAAGGAAAAGAAAAAAAAAACATTATGAAAAAAAAATTAAAATCCGGTATAAGTGCATCCACTTTAATTGCAAAAAGAGGCTGTTTATTAGAGAATCGTCGGTTTGGAAATGAAGCCCTTTGTGTGCAGTTTGTTCCATGCCGAGTACAGCACAATAATCAGTTTAAAAACGGAAGCTGCAGCAGGGAAATGATTTTTATGATTCGGGGTACTTACTTTCAGCTTTGGACAAAGTGCAGGGGGTCGAGTCAATCAAAGCCAGCTGAAAATGCTGCAGAGAGAGAGAGAGATAGATAGAGAGAGAGAGAGAGAGAGAGAGAGAGAGAGGGGGGGGGTTGTAAATTTCCATCTCCAGTAGCTTTATGTGTTCATCACAACAGAGAAACCCAATGAAATTCATTTTAAACCACGCTGCATAATGACTGTCAGAAGAGAAAGGTGTGTAATGCACACAGAAAGCACCAGTGCGTAGAATTCATTTTCTGCGGATGAGCGATCACACTGAAAAAATGACGAAACTGGCCCATTAAGAGGCACAATACTATGAGCACCTCATGGTAAAACCGGGATTTTCACAGCTACCAGCTTTAAATATAAAATTAGCTAACAATAAAACATAATTAACCGATGTGATCATGCCCTTTAAATGCTTTAAACTAATGCACTGCAGTTCATGAGAAATCAAAGAGAGCCAGTTTCCTTCCGCCAAGCTGGTCAATGGAGTGTGATGCTCATATTCTGCCATGCACCTGGTTAGAACCAACCACCCTACACACAGCAGAACCTCAGAAATAGCAGCAGAGTCGCGTGCTGATTGGTCAATCGGACGGGATAGGCAACCAGGACTGGCACGTGCGATTGTGCCTCATCGCGCTAATCCAAGGAGAACCGTGTAGGTTATCTCTGGTGCAATTGTTCTACAGTGTTCTACAGCACAAGCAAAATGCTCACATTAGCTCCTACTTTTTAAATTTTAAAAAAAAAAGTGAATTACATTTTACACACAGTCCCACTATGTTTCTCACAGCATGTGTCAGGTTAAAAGGCTTGGGCCCATACAAATCGCACTGAAGGCTACATTAAGACTGGCAGCCATCCGAAACTGCCAAAAAATAAACCTTTTTAAATCACGGAAAGCACTAAGGATGGGGGAGATCGCGGAAATTTTCAAAAAAAACCAAAGAAAAAAAAACCGAAAGTCACAGAACTGCTTAAAAAAAAGGTAAATAACAAAACCTGCGACTTCCATGACAAACAGCCGGCCACCGTCATAACATAAGATATATCTAGGTCAGTAATGGGTACACTTAATACTGAAAGCCCATGATACTCAGGCAATATTGTTAACCAACGCAGATGGGAAATATCGCCTGCGAGAATCTGCATTGCCTCAAAACGTTGCCCGTGCATCACGATTCCTAATGACTGGCAATGGCAATGACAATGACCTTTAATAGACTTAAAAATCCCAGCCACTCATCGAGATGCCTACTGGGAACATCTAAAGTGATGAACTAATGCTGACAAACTCATGTGCCTTCTCCAGTCCTCTTAGCCACAGAAAAAATGCATACAATAGAATTTAAAACGCACAAAAGCTGAAAAATTCATAAACTGGGACAGCGTCAGTCTATGCCAAAAATCGGCATCTACCCATTACATTTATTTACCCATATCAAAATGTAAAATTGGAATATAAGGCGGAACAGGTGTTAAGGTAGCCACGACGACAGAGACAGACCAGCCACACTTAGGCACCATCTAAGCCTCTTTATGAGCCAGGGAACACCCAGAACCAGTGTGGACTTTTTACACCGTCTGGCCCTTGGCACTTTGAGCCACAAAATAAATATGAGCTCTCTGGAACATGCCAGTGAATAAACTCATCTGTATTAATGAGGCACGACCACAAAGTCACTCTCGGAAATGATGAGAGCACACGTCAATTCTTCTGGAACTCGCCATCTAACGTTAGCGTGGTACCAATCGCCAACAGTAGGTTAAGCTACTTTTCTCAAAATGAAGAAAATACGGCAAGTTATTTTTGTTCAGCGGAATATGCACACGATGTGCACATGCATGAATGTGCACACGAGGGGCAAATGTATTCCAGAGACGGGACGAGAAGGTTTGAGCACCCCCTGAAATGCACAATGCACAGGGTGTTCCTGTCATGAGGAGTAGAAAAAAAAACCAAACTGTGTATGCAGTTTGTGCACCTCTATTTGCTTCTAAATTTTCCAGATCAGGAGCACCTGCGCTCCCTGGCAAAATGCTTACCGTAGACCCTGAAAAGCATACAATAGAAACAATCTGCTTTCTATTGAAAACTCTATAAAATATTATCACAATGTAAGAAAGGGTCATGTCTTAGGACTGGTACTGAAGAACAAACTGAACAGCCTCTTTGAAAATAAGAGTACCCTAAATAAGGTTACAATAAGTATACAATACAGAAGACCACTTAGAGATATAAATAACTAGATACCCCCTGTCTCTACTCACATGGCATTCGGGGTGTGTAGAGGCAGCATTTTTCCAAAGCAGAAATGACAACAGGCTAAGCTTCAGATCAAGGTTAATGATGATGTTTACCAAACACGGACTGTTGCCATCTGAAAGCTCAGCACATCTTTAGCAATGACACTGCAGATCCACTCTGTTATCACAACTCAACACCGAGGATCACATCTCATCCTCTGAACAAACAAGGTCAGACATGACCCTTTAGATGACAACTGATGTGTGTCCACACTTAGGGGGATTTCATATGATCATGCATGGCTGCTTCTTTCTGTCCATAACTGTTCTCTTATTCCACCCACTCTGACAGCTACACGCTGGATGCAGGTTGACCTTTAGAGGTGAATTCTGGATACAGGCCTAGATTCACCAGAATACGATTGCTACTGAAGTGCACTACAGTTTGAGAGCAGAGCTGAAGATTCTTTTATGAGCAGGCAAAATTTAGGACGTAAGTAGGAAAGTGATTTACAGTTTAGTGGCAGAAACAGCGAGCCCCAACCGCCATGCTTTTGAGCATTAAGACTGACATGAGACACCTAGCCGTGATATAGCCAACATGAGACTGGCTGCCTGAACAGGCTAACACGATCCTTTCAACACGACACTATTCCAATGCAAAGGCATGTCAAACACACAGAGAAGAACATGTCACTGTCCCGACAGTGGCAGGCACATCTCACACTACCCTCCATCTTCAATTGCCAAAAGTTCTCCATTCGCTATAGTTAAATGGTGGTCCAAAAACCATGGCTTTCCTTTCTCCCAGAGCAGTATGGGATGCCGCCAAGCAGCAGTGGCTTCATTCGCGCAAAGCTTGAATGCTTTAACACAGAAACAGCTCAAAAGCCACCGCCCAGTGACCTTCCGCACAAGATCTCATCTGACATGAAAGCAGCTCCGCCTCCCACTCCTCTAATCTCCTGCTGGAACACCACCTCTGCTCCGCAATGTCAGCTGGGCTGGACGGAGGCACCTTCCTCCTCCAAAAAATCCCCTTGATTACACCCAACCACTCAGCACCAAGGCTAGCACATGACCCTGGAGGTAAACACAAACAGCCCTCCGCCCACAACCCACCCACACTGACACCAGAGCGCGTGCAGCCTTCAGCTGGTCTGGGTCACCCGGTGCCAGTCATACTGCGACCACCAGCGCTGTGGCAGATAGACTGAATGAACCCCCCTCACTACCCAAAGGGAGAGAAGAACTGCACAGCGGGAAGCGCAGAGGCCGTTTTTTCTCTGCCACACTGTACACGGCTCTCACCCTGATCACAGTGCAAACGCGCAGCGAGCATCAGACTGGCGCCTCAGAGACAGGAGGCATTTGGATTCTGATCTCATCCCGCTCGTGAAACGCCGCCGACAGACACGCCAGCGCTGCTTCACGGAGGAGAACCAAGTTATTCAGCCGCACAAAGAAAACGCAAAACAATAACGACAACAAAATTCAACACATCTTACACATTTAAATCCACAGCACCAAACCGACAGGAAAAAAACACAGGTAAATAAATACATTTCAGAGATTAAAGCAGAAAATAAAAGGAAACGTTTTTTTTAGAAACTGAAACGAAGCTAACGGCATCGGAGCACGTCGTCTCGCACCGTAGACACCGCTGCCCTTCCGCGGCGCCGCCGCCGCGACAGTCAACCCCAATTACGACCGGAGCCGCCGCACGCCGAGCCGCGTCCCCCACCCGCCGCCGCCGAGCGCCGCTACCACGGAGACCAGCCCAGCGACATACGTTACCAGCCTCGCGCAGCGCCGCGCGGCTCCTTCTCCTCAGAAGCAGAGCTGGCGGGGTGAGAGGGAGAGAGAGAGGAGGCGGGGGAGCCTCGTGCCGCCGCTCAGCCCGCAGTCGGGTCTGAGGCAGGATCGCCGGCTCCTCGTCCTGCTCTCTCTCTCTCACCTCCCCCAGACACAGACACACGCTGCTTACTATTCAGGGGAGCGCTGCAGTGGAGAGATCACACACACACGCGCAAGCACACGCCGTACCTCACACACACACACACACACACACACGCCGTACCTCAGACACACACACTCACACACACACACACACAAACACTCACACACACACGCGCAAGCACACACCGTACCTCAGACACACACACTCACACACACACACGCAAGCACACACACGCGCAAGCACACGCCGTACCTCAGACACACACACTCACACACACACCGTACCTCAGACACACACACACACTCACACACACACACACACACACTCACACACACACACACACACACGCACACACACACACACACACGCGCAAGCACACGCCGTACCTCAGACACACACACTCACACACACACTCACACCATACCTCAGACACACACACGCACACACACACACACGCGCAAGCACACGCCGTACCTCACACACACACACACACACACACACACACACGCGCAAGCACACGCCGTACCTCAGACACACACACTCACACACACACTCACACCATACCTCAGACACACACACGCACACACACACACACGCGCAAGCACACGCCGTACCTCACACACACACACACACACGCACACACACACGCGCAAGCACACGCCGTACCTCAGACACACACACTCACACACACACACACACTCACACACACACGCGCCGTACCTCAGACACACACACACACACGCCGTACCTCAGACACACACACTCACACACACTCACACACACACACACACCGTACCTCAGACACACACACTCACACACACACACACACACACCGTACCTCAGACACACACACACACACACACCGTACCTCAGACACACACACACACACACACACACACTCACACACACACGCAAGCACACGCCGTACCTCAGACACACACTCACACACACACACACACACACACACACACACACACACACACACACACACACACGCGCGCGCAAGCACACGCCGTACCTCAGACACACACACTCACACACACTCACACACACGCCGTACCTCAGACACACACACACACACACACACACACGCACAAGCACACGCCGTACCTCAGACACACACACACACACACACACACACACACCGTACCTCAGACACACACACGCGCACACACACACACACGCAAGCACACACCGTACCTCAGACACACACACTCACACACACACCGTACCTCAGACACACACACGCACACACACACACACGCAAGCACACACCGTACCTCAGACACACACACTCACAGTACCTCAGACACACACACACACACAGTACCTCAGACACACACACACACAGAGTACCTCAGACACACACACACACACACACACAGTACCTCAGACACACACACACACACACTACCTCAGACACACACACACACGGAGTACCTCAGACACACACACACACACGCAGACACAGTACCTCAGACACACACACACACACACACTACCTCAGACACACACACACACACACACACACACACTACCTCAGACACACACACACACACACACACACAGTACCTCAGACACACACACACACACACACACACACACAGTACCTCAGACACACACACACACACACACAGTACCTCAGACACACACACACACACTACCTCAGACACACACACACACGGAGTACCTCAGACACACACACACACACGCAGACACAGTACCTCAGACACACACACACACACACACTACCTCAGACACACACACACACACACACACTACCTCAGACACACACACACACACACACACAGTACCTCAGACACACACACACACACACACAGTACCTCAGACACACACCGCCTTTCCCCCCCAACACTGACTGACACTGACTCCCCACTTAAAGCAGCACCACTACTACTCTAGTCTGCACAGAAACAGCCAGAGAGAAACCCAATGGCGAGGGAAAAAAAAGAAAAATAAAAAACAAAAGAATAAATAAGTAATGAACGCAAATGAAAAAGCGCAGCAGCAGCAGCGGTGGCAGGCTGAGGCAGCGGGGCTCTCCAGGGGTGCGTTCGACACCCCCCTGCGCCCCCACCGCGCTCTCACTTCAGCATGCGCCGCCCTCCCCACTAAAATTAGCACACCTGGCCACGGGGGGGAGGGGGCCCTCGAGGGAGGAGGAGGAGGAAGAGGAGGGGAGGGGTCTGGAAATCAGGTTCCCCTGGATGTGAGCAGGTAAAAAAAAAAGGGCCGTTTATTTCTACAGGAGCGCGGCTGCAGCTCGGCTCGGCTCAGCTCGGCTAGCTTTCCTAATTCCCCAGATGAGCGCCACTCCCTGTACAGAATGCGCGCTGCTGCACAGGCAATCAGAGCGCTCACAGCAGACGAGCTCTTCACGGGAGAGGAAAGGGGGAGGGGAGCCGTATGAAGGGGGGATGGCGGGGGGGGAGGAGGGGCGCAGATTTTGGGGAGGCGGTGTGACATATTGCTGCTGCTCAGAGCCGTGTCTTTGTTCAGAGAAGTGGGGCGGGCGCTCGCAGGGTCAGGCGTAATCAAGGCTCGGCACGCTGCCAGCGCACTGCTGGGTCTGCGGGGGGGGCAGAGAGGACGTGCCGCACGTGCAACTGGAGGAACCCGTTAATGCGTTCTCCAGGGCCCTCGCTGCGTCCCCTAAGCGCACGCGAGCACACACAGAAACGAGGGTGCATGCACGCACACAAACGTGCACATATGCACGCGCACAAGTGCATGCACGCACACAGACGTGCAAATACGCATCCACGCCGACCAGCATGCTGGTACAAACGCACAAAAATGCGCGCACACACAAAGGTACACGTACATCGCACACACACAAACATGCATGCATGCAAATGCACTCACGCATGCACATGCAACACATACAAATGTGTGAATGCACAAACACACGCCCATCCAGGCACACACGAACAAACGTTTACAAGCACACACACACACGCACGCACGCGCATATACTTAAAGATATTCTTAAATGAATCGATTAGAAAACAATAATGAGCAACAAGAAAAGGCTAAATACATTTTTCCACTTGAAGTTTAAAGGGGGCATTTATACTCCTTAATTTAAAAAATTCATATATTTTTTTAAGGTGCTTACTTATCTTAATTCCATTTCTTATCCGCAACTCAGTGGAAAACCCAACGGCACACCCACAGCCTGCATTCTCCCCAGCGCTCGTGCGCCAAACACACTTCCTTAATTGTTGCCACTGTAGCAGAATCAGCGGGTGTGGCTCGGGGCATACATCAGATGCATATGTACCCACGCAGAAAAGATCCCTTATCAACAGCACCCCTATCACCAGCCTTTACAGCCCATCCTCCAAGGACCTCAGATACGAGGCGGTGCTGAGCGCATCCTGGCTACTGCACATCTGCCGCCGTGTCTATATATAGACGGAGCGTTCTCGGCAATTGCCCGCCGTCCTCGTGGCGCTGAAGGAGGATAAAGGAGTGCGAGAGGAAACAATGCATCAAACGCGCTCCGCGCGGACTTCTCTCTCCGCTCTCAGGCTCTGCGCACAGATGGCTCCCCCGCATGAACGCTCCCACACCGGGAGAGAGAGAGGGAGAGAGAGAGGGGGGGGGACACAAATAATAAAATAATAATAATGATTTTAAAAAAGAAATGAAATAAAAGAAACGCTGTGACGCCTGGCTTTTTAAAAGCCTCCTTTTCCGTAGGAAAGGTTCTGTGGGAAGCGCTGCCAGTCGACACCGAGCCAGCGGATTCACGAACACGCCCAGCAGCGACGCACCGGGCACAATGCACACGCAGCGAGAGACGCCTCTGGGATCATTCATTTCACACAACACACAAGCATAAAAGCTGAAAGGCCAAGGTTTCCTTTTGTCTCCCCCGTACGGAGGCTGAAAGGGCAGCCCCAGGGCCCGGGGCGTGCCTGAGGTGGATTAAAAGAAGGCCCGAAATGTTTCATCGCCAGGGCCCGAAACCGAACGCTCAGGAGATAACGCACGTACTCACAGACGAAAAAAACGAACGACAAACTCCCCTGACGCCGCGGCAGCGATCACACAGGGACCCGCCGAAGCCAGACAAAACAAAGACGGAAACGCCGCAGATCAACTAACCAGATCAGGTTTGTGTGCCCCGCCCCTTATCGCAGACGCCTGATGACAGATGAGGGAGAACAGGTGTGCGCGCTTACCTTCAGGCTTGACTCGTAGTCTGTGTTAACTTTGAACATCAGCCCAAGTCGCAGGTGGATCTCCTTGGCGCGAGAGAAGCAGGGGTCGATGTAGAGCACCTCCTGGAAGGCCTTGATCGCCCTGGAAGACACACACGGGGCAACGCCACGGCGGTTACAGGCCAGGAGGGTAAAACCAGAGGAGCAGATGAAAGCAGCCCACAGGACGCAGGTGGCCCAGAGGTAGCAGGGATCAGCTACTGCGCAGGGGGGGAAAAAAAAAACCCAGCTCCTCTCATCAAACTACAATTTACCCTTCTATTTCTGAAGCCCTGGACTGACAGCGGGATCGGCACACAGATCCCCCTCCATCTCATTTCCTACGACGGCGCTTCCACTGTGGAGTAGCCGTCAGTGTTGCCGTGGCAACACTCCAACACCACCATCCCCCTCCCCCCCGCCCAGCCCCCCACCACACACTTTGATATCAGGGCTGGCGTAATGACTGCAGGTTAAAAACACTCAGCCAACAGGTGTTCAAGCCCTGAGCAGCCTGCCTGCTTCACGCTGCCCTCTCTGGAACAAGACATGCTGTACATTCAGCAGGAATGAACTCGCTGGCCCCTCGCTCTCTCTCTCTCTCTCCTGCCCCGCCCCCTCCTCCGACTGCAGAGACTCCCACTGTTAGCAGTGCTACTCTGCTGGCTCTGTTCGCAGTACTGTTCTGCAGGGAAACGGGTTAGCTCTGTTAGCAGTGCTAGTCTGCTAGGCTCTGCCAGCAGTACTATTCTGCAGGGAAACACGCTAGCTCTGTTAGCAGTGCTACTCTGCAAGGAAACACGCTGGTTCTGTTAGCAGTGCTACTCTGCAAGGAAATGCGCTGGTTCTGTTAGCAGTGCTGCTCTGTAGGGAAATGCGTTAGCTCTGTTAGCAGTGCTGTTGTGCTGGCTCTGTTAGCAGTGCTGCTCTGCTAGCTCTGTTAGCAGTGCTGCTCTGTAGGGAAACACGCTAGCTCTGTTAGCAGTGCTACTCTGCTAGCTCTGTTAGCAGTGCTGCTCTGTAGGGAAACGCGCTAGCTCTGTTAGTAGTGCTACTCTGCTGGCTCTGTGAGTACTGCTACTCTGCTAGCTCTGTTAGCAGTGTTGCTCTGTAGGGAAACGCATTGGCTCTGTTAGCAGTGCTGTTCTGCTAGCTCTGTTAGCAGTGCTGCTCTGTAGGGAAACACGCTAGCTCCGGAAAGCCTCCAGATGTATATAAAGGACCAGAAATCCTAACACCACTGCTCACAGGCCAGCCATACTTCTTTCCATTGACTGAACACCTTTGTCTAGCATTCCAAACTCCAAAGGGTTATTCAATTCATTTACTCTTTCATTTGCGCATCTATATATCCATCTACCTTTGGCAAGAGAGAGACAGAGAACAGTAGACAGATAAAAGCACAAACACAGATGGTACAGGGACACAGGTGTGATCATTTTTTAAATAATGCCATCAGAGAATATTTACACCAAACATCTGCACCAATTCTCAGTGAAAGTGTTGCTGCTCGCAAATGTTCCCACCTTCACAGTTAAACAGCTTTTTACAGACAGACTGTTTTAGAACATGTATAACTCAGGGAAGTAAATATTGGTTATGAAAATTACAATAATTAACTGTCTAGACACGGTAATCTATTTTCATACAAATCCATTCAAATCTGATTAAGAAGTAATAAAAACCATAGGTTTTGTATTGCGATACTAATCGGGTCCCATATGCTGTCATTTTGATGAATTAACACGCTTAGGGGATTATATATCAACATTTTTAATTCTTTTTTCTTCCTCTAATGTAGCTTCAGTCAAAGGAGAGCCATGAGTGAGTTCAAAACCAAGGCCACATTGACAATTAGAGCATTTTAAAAACAACTTTAAATACACTAGGACAGGCAAGAATAACCATCCCAGTCACCATACTGATTTCAGCATTGCTAGCATCTGAGCTGCCAGACAGGGGACAGGGTAACACACCTGCAGATGTAGAGAAGGGGATTTCTGTCCTACTGAGAGAGCACAGACTGGGAAAGGAACAGCAAAGGACACTGAAAGAACAGTTCAAAGACCCGCTGTTCCTCTTCTCAGAGGAACGCGAACAGCCCTGTGTGCCCACCACCTCCACTGACCGCACGTGCTACTTTACTGGACTACTGACATCCTCACTGCGCCAGCCACTTTACTGGACTACTGACAGCCTCACTGCACAGCCACTTTACTGGACCACTGACATCCTCACTGCACCAGCCACTTTACTGGACCACTGACATCCTCACTGCACCAGCCACTTTACTGGACTACTGACAGCCTCACTGCACCAGCCAATTTACTGGACCACTGACATCCTCACTGCACCAGCCAATTTACTGGACCACCGACATCCTCACTGCGCCAGCCACTTTACTGGACTACTGACAGCCTCACTGCACCAGCCACTTTACTGGAATACTGACAGTTAGGCAATCCACTGCACCAGCCACTTTACAGGACTACTGACAGCCTTAGGCTGTCCACTGCACCAGCAACTTTACTGGACCACTGACATCCTTAGGCAATTCACTGCACAGCCACTTTACTGCTATTTCTTCTTCTTATAAGCTACTTATATTGTATGGTGATTTATATACTTCTATTGTGATCTTTTTACTTTTTTTATTTTGTGAGAAGTACTAGTACATGTTAAACATGTCAAATAAAACCTGAACTTGACCCTGGCCCTGGCTGATAAAAAGGCACTCCCCGCCATCATTCTCCACTGACTCAATATCAGGTACTCTTCCCCCTGCACACGACCGAGGGTAAATACAGCCGAGCTGCAATCCTGACGAAGCTCCAGTCTGTAGATCCCACAGCAAGCCCGTGCGGGGCCACGGGCCTCACCGACTCAAAGCAGCAATAACCGCTGCCTCAACACACGCACAGAAACTAGAGCTTAAGAAGCAGGCAAAAAGGGTTGTGCAAGGACAGGCTAAGCTATCCATCATCTCCGCTCCAATCAAAATCATCTTATTTATATTCATGAAACAAGAATTTCATTACCAGATCAGCACAAGTTGGCAATGAAAAGAAACAGCTAATACCGAGACAGGCTGCAATAGCCGTGGAACTGAGCAGGACTGCACACAACCTGGTATGGAACTGCTTATGTAACTTTGGTCATACAGCCAGCTACCATAGGGTCCTGGCAGGCTGGTAGCCATTACTCGAGGCTCACGCAGATTTCCTTGTAATAGAAACTCTGACATAACCTTCTCCAAGGATACAGGAAAACCATTTAATACTGAGCAGCCATTGGTGGAGGACCACATGAAATTTACCAGTATAAGAGCCACTGTGATACTGCTAATCTATGCCAATCATATCTAATATCTGAATATATATTATTTTACAAGATTAACAGGTATCCAGGCTGTGAAAACACCAATTGAAGTTTTTTTTATACAATAAAAAAAAATATATACATATATATGCCTTTTCAGTCACATGTAGCGATAAGGCTGATGACTGACTAAAACGTAATGCATTACAGACACTTAGCAGATGCTCTTATCCAGAGCGACTTACATTGTATCCAATTATACAGTTGGATACATACTGGAGCAATGCAGGTTAAGTACCTTGCTCAAGGGTACAACGGCAGGGTCCTACCGGGCAATCGAACCAGCGACATTTAGGTTACAAGACCAACTCCTTAGCCATTATGCTACACTGCCAGACTTACTGTCTGTTATTTTTACAAGAAAATAGAAAAAATAATGAATTAAAACTCTTAACAAAAACAAAAATAAAAAATTAGCAATGTCTCAAAATTTAAATTGCCAAACACCACCCCCTCAAAAACAAGGTTTTAATAATCAGCAATACAACCACACTTGTTCTGAACAAACTTTTGAGAGTCCTGTAAAAATTGGCTGGAGTGTCTCTTTAAGCCCCAGGCCCAGGACACTCTCCCACAGTGCCAGAGACCAGAGGCCCTGCTGCAGCCTAGTAACGGCATTCCAAAGCCTGACTCCGCCCCTTTGGCCTTGAAGTCTCCGGCGTTGTCATGCTGCCAAGTTTACATAGCAGTGCTCATTCTGGGTGGCGAGTTCCTGGTGGGGGCGGGGGAGCCTAATGGGGGGGGGGGGGAGCGGGGTCATTTAAGTTCTTCTGCAAGCATATGGAGACAGAGCTCATGCACTGCTCAGGAAGAGGAAGAGAAGAATATGAAAAATTACAGGCCAGGAAGAGGAAGGGGAAGAGAAGAATACGAAACATTATGGGTAACTGTACCATAACTACTAACGTACTATAGTATATATCAGCAATGGCACAAGCCTGGTATTATAGACGATGCTTACAGAAATCCTTGTTTTTTTTAAAATCTTTTGTGGTGAATGAACTGAATGACCATCTCAGAGCTTTGAAATGCACTCTGATGCTTTACTCTTCACGCACATACGCAGGCACACACACACATGCCCTATTGCGCATCAGGCCAAAAGATATCAAATGGAATAATAATGAGCCAATGAAAACTCCCGCTCGTGGCAGGTCGGTTACCTTGACAACAATCTACAGTCTGGTTTGTCTAGTTTCCAGCTTTCGGACTTCAATCCTCGCTACCCTGTCTGTGAAAGCCACATACGCACAATGACTCAGGACAGCGTCCCTCAGACTGATGGTCAAATAGCCCACGTGTAGCCTGTGCGCGCGGCATTGAAACTGTTGACTTTAGAAGCCGATGACCCGAAAGAGGGCCAGCTTGAAAGAGCAGGCAAGACGACAGCACAAGAAAATCAGCACATTTCAGTAGAGAATTCAGAAGCAAGGTAGACTGCTGCAGCTCTTCAGCAACAAAAAGCACTTCAGACCAACTTCAGACTACAAATTCAAATACAGTGTAGTGTCTTTGTAACTGTGTTTCATGTCAGGCCCCCCCCCCCCCCCTTGCAAGAGAGATTTCGATCTCAATGGGGTTTAATTCCCGATTAAATAAAATGTTTTTTTTTTAATAATGTCAACATTATTTTTGGATTCCAGGTGCACTAGACCCCTGCTGCTGCTCAGGAGCATCCTCGAGAGCAGCCTTAAAAATGTACCAGCTTCCCGGGCATCAGCACGGCGTGCCTACCTTCTCTGTCCTGAGTGGGCATCAGCTGAGGAGGGCTGCACTGGCCTAGACAGGGGAAGAGGGAACCTACAGTAGTAAATTCCAGGAAATGCAGCAGGCAACCTTCCTCTCCAAAACCTCAAAGCATCAATTTGCCATCATTTAATTTAACAGCTGGGTAATGTACAACAATATCAGGGGCCAACTACACAATTCTTAAAAAACAAAAAACACATCACAACTTAGATTTACAGGACCTAGGCTAAACTATTTAGGGAAGCTGATCCAACTGTCATTCAGTCTGACCCTAAACAGCTGACATTTTCCCCTCCTTTATAAAAGGTTTACACCGGTGTCTGTAAAAAAGGACGTGCTAGAAAAACTCTGGCAGTAGCCAACACCACACAGTACACCACCTGTCGAAGAGTTTAAAACTATATCTAGGGATACAAATAAAAATACAAAAACTGTTTGTTGACCCACTTGTAAGATTATCTATAATGTCTCAAAACATCATAAATCATGATTTATACCACTATCTATAACTATATGTATATAGTTGTATGAAGTGAATTCATAACCAAAGTAAAACAAAAAAGCACATAAAAGCACATTTACTCCCGGTCACATCTTATCTGACACCATTCACAGCGACAGCCAATCCCAACACAGTTCTAAAAAAATAACCCCTGGAAGGACTGCATTTATTTACGTAAAGAAAATGACATTTAAGTAAAAAAAACAACCTAATAAATAAATAAATGAGATGAAGCTTTGGTTCAGCTGTGGCCAGCCTTGCCCAGCAGGGCACGCTGATGATTAATCCTACGAAGTGCCGCTTCAAATGTTTGCGGAAACAGATGCTATTTCGCCAAAAAGCACTTGACTTCAGCATTTTCAAAGGGACGGCATTTTGCAGCGATAAAATGCCGCTGCTTTAGGCGGATGTGGGGCCCTTCAGTAAACAACCGACAAAACGGGCAAATGTTCTTTAAGCTCTTTAAAATAAATAACTTTCTTTCCCCGTCAATACAGCGGAGTCCAGTGCACCAAATTATGGTAGCCTCTTTTAATTAGAATCCAACGTAGAATGAGATTGGATTGCTCCAATTCTGTATTTGCATTTTGACAAAGTAATGATAAATGTGTGTAAGGTGGAACCAACAGAAATGGGGATGCCACTTCACGGTTAATGGTCCATAATCTTCCATTCATCAAATACTCTAACACACGAACAATGGTGTAACGTTAATGGATTGTTTGCGACCAATTATTGCTCAAACAAAGCTACATTCCTGCGTCACTTTAAACCAAGGAGAACACAAATCAGGCTCCGGTACGTATCGCCTCACCTGGTACAAACGACGCTTCGCCCCATACGAGGCCTAGCCCCAAACCATGAAAAACAGCCCCAGACAAAGGGGTTGCCAGGTGCTTTTGATCGCAAATTGTACACTCATCCCGCTACAGTTTCGGTTTTGTTAGCCCTTTTGCATTAGCATAGATTACAGTATGTATGAGCCTCTCAGCTACACCTACATATCCGCAGTAGAACACCCTAAAGAGGTGACTAAGTTAACTGGGCTGAATATGAAAAACTAACATAACATATCGAAGTGACACAAACACTGTAACCAACGGCAACGATATCTACTTTGACACAAGTAACCAACATTGATTTCTGCCGTTAAAGCTCCGCATCACTACTAGCTTCGAAGAAAGACATTCATCACGAATATGCAAATCTAAGCCTTTTACAGCACAGACGTATTCAGTGACATTGAGAAGTCGCAGCAGCCCTACGGATCGATAAAGCCTGTGCTCAGTGTTACAGCGGGAGTTACACAAAAGACGCTGCCCAACGACTTCTGACTGTGTAGCGAGAAATAAGTTACTGCTGCAGAAAACCGGCACTGGGAAGTGTACACGAGACAGAGGGGGGAGTAAACACTCAGAAATAAGCTCTCGCTTCCAATGTCCTTATTTAACTTTCTCGACTTCACGGCAAGCGAAGCAACAGTTTCGCAGCCGCCGAAGTGAGAATTCCTGAGACACAAGTGCAAATAAGGACAACTGAATATATCAAACCCATCACTGGCATTTGCAATATTTCTTTTTTTTAGGGTGAAAATTGTTTGCTCAAAAATGACGTGCCCCACCCAGAAAAACCAAACCGCAATTGATAAAATGCGAAAAAAAACTCTGGAGTTCTGCCAAATTCTCCTTCTTGAAGGTTAAGCAGTGATATGCCCAAGATAACAAATCCTTCGTTTTTTTGGCATTTAATCAGATCTCCTGTAAGTGCCACCTCACCACTTTACTGCATTAGCCCCCCCCCCCCCCAGCTATGAGGGGAGGGGAGACATAAACGACAATGAGATAGTTATGACAGAACACTGTACCCGGCTCAATCTAACCTGATTTCTGCTATAAATTGCTTTGCCTTTTCATTGAAAAATTGCCTTTAAAAAAATGATTTTTAATGGATGGAACATGAGTGTCAATAAGAATAAATGCTACAAATTTATTTATTAACATTCGGTGTGTGATTTAACAATAACAAACAAGCAAGACAGCGGTTATAATTTACCGAAAAGAAAAACACGGCCCAAAAAACCATGCGACGTAGAACGCAGACTACGCGGTAAAACCACACATATGACCGCCTATACAGAGAGAAAGCAAATGAGACCCATCTACGGGAAAACCAGAGACTAACCGCAAACTCTGTTAGCATGTACAGCAAGCCCTTTCACACAGCCTTGCCAGAAAGATGAAAAGTTAGCTCTCACAAGGAAAACAGCCAAACTATTACAAGGTGTGTCAGACTCAGCTAACATCCCATTGCATTTTAGAATCAAGCAAATGCTTTTATTCAGATAAAATTCCAGATTACAACGTTCGCTAAAAAAAAACCATTTATACAAGCTGGATATTTTACTGGATCAACTGTCGTTAAGTGCCTTGGCTTAAGGAAACAATGTCAGTGCCCCAGTCGAAACCAAGATCAAAGTTTCCCAACCATTATACTACACTGCAGCTAACAAAGCCAACCCTTTTTCACAGCTACACTGCACCTAACACAGCCAACCCGTTTTCATAGCTACACTGCAGCTAACATAGCTAACCCAATTTCATGTTCTGAAAATGTAACAGATACAAAACTACGCATATATAAATGTTCTAAACAAAGAATAAAGGTTTCATTTTAGCACCATGGGACCAATTTAAGGTTAACTGACATCTATTGGCCCCACTAATGGATAAGCACGTGAGCCAAAGCACATTCCTAATACACATTCATACTTTTAAGAGACGAGATAGTAATCGGCCCAGATGACATGCTCCATGGGGAGGGGAAAATATGCTATAATACGCCATTCATGTTCAGATGAAACAAAAGCCAAAACTATGCCACATTCACATGCTTCCTATGAAGGTTCATTTATGGACATGTGTGAAAATTAGGTCTTTATATTTTGCAGGGGAACCTAAAAAGCAAACAGGCTATTGACTAAAAAGCCAATAGAGGGAATAACCACATTTGAATATGCAAAGTGTGCATTCATAAATTTAATTTCTGGTGTCCCTTGGGATTGAGGGCTTGTGAAACACTGAACTGCCGTTTACCCAACCTGAACGTGTTGCGCAAGACCTGCCAGCCGTCACGCTTGAGAGGATTCGATGAGAAGGTGATGACATTCGAGAGAGTTATTAATCTAAGAAACTCATCACAGGATTGAGTGAAAATAAAAATGCAAAGAACTGTACGAGGCGTGTCTTTTCTGAGGCACTGTTTCAGCGTCACGTTTCAGCATGCCGATTCTATTCTGTGCTGTCAGCGAATGCTGGGTGGCAGTGTAGTATAATGGGTAAGGAACTGGCCTTGTAACCTAAAGGTCACGGGTTTGATTCCCACCACCGTTGTACCCTTGAGCACGGTACTTATACTGCATTGCTTCAGTATATATCCAGCTGTATAAATGGATGCAATGTAAATTCTCTGAAAAAGATGTTTAAGTGGCTCTGGATAAGAGCATCTGCTAAACGCCTGTAATGTAGTATAATGTTAATTTCACAGGAATCAAATAAAGCATCTGGACCCTGGTTAAATTTAGGAGCATACAGGCTTCAAAATGTCCACCACAATGCGACCGAATGACAGCATATGGGAAGGAAAAAGTATCTGGTCCTCTTGACTGGCACCCAAGTGCCTTGCATGAGTTATTATGACTTTTGCATGGTTTGCATGACGATTTTGCAATAAACCCCCCCCCCCTTCCTTGATTGGCATGGTCCGATAAGCAAAAAGTGTTCATGCACAATATTCAGTCAGTCAAACTGCAGATGGGAGTGTACTTACCACTGAAATGCATTGTAATAGAAGTAAACCATACCGAGGCCGTATAGAAAGGCAGCATTCTGCAAGAAGCAAGAGAAGGGACATGTTAGAAAGACTACCAAAAAAACCAAACGAATAAATAAACAAAACACTGCATTTCACACAGCCGCATTTAAAACGTTAAAATGACGATTTTCATTTGGCTAACTGCACTTCCACCGCAAGGGGAAGTGGCTGACACCGGGGAAGTGGTCAAACTGCAGTGACGCACCTCTGCACGAAAACGCTCACAGCAGTGCCCGCGGAAACCCACAGTCCCTCGGCGTGTGCGTTTTGGGTCATGTGACGCGACGCCGAAGCGCGTGTGACGCGTCGAGGGTTCTCTGGAAGCCGAGGGCTCCTTCGCGGGCCAAGAGAACTCGGGCGCGCCTGCAGAAAGCAGGGAGGCGCGCCTGGAGAGCGCGCCAAAAAGCCCCCGGGCGCAGCGAGCGGTCAGGTACGCCGCTGCGCTTATCTCGAGCGATCGCTGGGAGCCGATCCGGCCCCGACAACACGACGAGCACTCAACAGAATTAAAACAAAGCCGGTTACCCTTACAGACACGCAAGCGGCAGGAATAAATCAGCACCACCATCGCTCCCGTCTCCCAGGCAAGGGCTGCCATAAATCAAGCGCCCGCAATGTTTTGCAACCAGAAATGTGTTGAAACAAGCACGGTAGGGCCGTAAATAAAATGTTATATACGGCGCAGAATGTTAATAAATCATACAGATGAAAAGAATGAACGGAAGGTCTCTACCTCCCATAAAAGGGTAACCAAACATGGGGCTGGTCAGCACGCCGCTTGGAAAAGGAGACAAGGAGAAAATCACCGCTTGGAAAAGTTTGATGATTAATATGGATATGTACAGACATATACTCAGATAAGTCAAAACGCTGTGAAGTACACACACTGGTGTTTCTCCAGAGGTTTCACAGTAAAATCGAACACACTGTCCTTAAATTTGTTTTTGTTTTTTTAATGCCAGCTGCACATTGGAGAGCACACTGCTCCAGATGCCGCTGGCTAACATCCAATCAGAGGGAAAACAGCACTTCACCCCATCACCACTCCATCTTCAGCTCTGTTGTTTTTGGCTTTCAAACAGCAGGTAAAACGGGGGGAACGGAGAAAAGCAATTAACACAAATTTGAGGTAATAAAGGAGACAAATTAAGGACAATATTGCAAAGAAAATTAGAAAAGAATCATCAAAGCAATCGAAGTTCGCTCTGATTTCCACCGAGAATCCGACAGCATTTCGCGCTGCGATCGGCAAATCAGACGCGGGCCTGCATCGGCGAAGAAGACATTTCCATGACAACATCAAAAGGCAGGTCTACGGACCGAAACCTGAAAACGTCAAACGCCAGAAGCTCTGATGTAAACTAACCGCAGGAGCTAACCACCTAGGTCTGGCCCCGCCTACACAGCGCAGTCCGTGACTCAAAGCTAAAAGCCGCAGGAACATCGACCACAGCGCTCGCAACCCTCGCCCCTCGCCCCGAGGCAGTTCCTACACAACCAACACTGCGAGAGATGCCTTCGAAAACAACACATCGAGTAATGAATCCGCCTTTTGGACAATAATAACCCCGCTGCAATATGCATGGCCGAGTAAGCAGTGCACAAAGTTACACTGCATGAGTCTGGGGTGCGGAATAAAGCAAGTGTTTATGCTATATAAGTGGGTAAATGTGCACAGCAGTATTAAATACAAACATTAGTAAAAATGGACAGGTGTAAGTCCAACAGCTAAATAGCAATGGAAGCATAAACCCCTGGCCATTTTCACATCTCCATCTGTTTAAATGTCTCTTCCGCTGTGAGGCTCTGGGTTTGCTAATGTTTTTCTAATGTCAAATGAAGACTGTGGAGGGGAACATACCATAATTTTTGGCCATACAAATACCTTGGTCAGTACATCTCACTTTGAAACTTATCATCAGGCCACCCTAATTCAGAAAAAGTCTGCTGTGAAGACAACAGCAGGCAAGCAAACCTTTACAGGATTTATCCTAATTCATCAATCTGCAATTCATCAGTCGCCTCCTAATTTCGCCCTCGGGGAGAAAGTGCCACGTCTGAGACGAGCCTCCAACCCTGCATCATCAGCAGAGAAATAAATCCAGCGCGTGGCGTCTCCTCTGGAGAGACGTCCCTGTCACAGGCAGGCATGCGCAGATCCGTCACCAACCCCTAGGTGTCACTGTTCGTAGAGCGCGAGGCCAGTCTCCTCCTCTGTGCACCAGCAGGCAGCACCAGACTGCAGTTCCATGCACTACGTTTACATTTCAGCATTTAGCGCAAGGTCTGACCTGTAGAGACTAACACAGATTCATCTTTTATTTTACATACAGCCCATTCATAGCTGGATATTTACTGAAGCTGTTCAAGGTAAGTGCCCAGCTGAATGGCACAATGGCAGTGCCAAAGCTAGTATTCTAACCCACAACCCTTCAGCTAAAAACCTAAGTCTGTAAACACGAAAACACGCCACCTCCGTGTACACACTCATAATTCCACAGAAGCTTGCAGAGTCAACACAAAATACAAGGGGGGTGAGGGTTAACCCATTCTGAAATGGCAAAAAAAAAACATATTGTGAAAGGGCCATCAATGCAAAGAGAGGTTCTAGCACACTTGTGGGATAAGGATTACACAGTTAATGTATGTTTGAGTCCTAGCACATGAGGTAGATGATTAAACAACAGTGTAATGAAAGAACATCTATGCAAAGAATATTTATTTCTTTTAGGGATTATTATCTCATTACACTTGACTTAATCATCTAGGGATGTAAACAAACATGCATGTAACCAGTTAACCCAAGTATCGAAGCATTCTGTGCAACGGGCATAATTCCCTGAACACATAATGCCCTCCATCTCACCTTTGTAAACAGTCTAATGTACCCGCCTACTACTAAACATGTTCTACTGTACATTAGACCGACAGGTAACCAAATTCATTTTAGGGAACGGCATGCCAGCTAGACTGTCAACATGAAATACCTGCCAGGTATGCCCTGAGAATCCGTTATCTGTGCTGCACAGCGGTGAAATTAAACTTAACCGGCTTCAACAGACACACTGGGAAACATGGGAAACCCTTCACTGCACACAGGGAAATGGGTATAAACCACACACACAACAGACAACAGACACTTCAAAAGTCCACTTTCAGAGGCGCAGGTGCAGCTATGTGAGGTGCTGTATGTGCAACCTTACGCAACCCTTACACATTCAGAATCCAGGAGGGAAAAGGGGGGACATGCGTTTATTTTTAGCTGATGTCACTCACCATCGGTTATATCTAATCACTTCATTAAAGAAAGCTTTTCACTGCCAGCAGCGGGAGACTATCTATCCGCCAACTGCAGATTTAAAAAAAAAAAAAATGTTTTTTTTTTTTTATCTACCACGCTCATGTTTCCTGTGCTATATTTCTGCCAAAGCTAACTAGCGGAGCCTCGTCCAATGGCATAATTCACAGCCCTCGTAACGGCCCTGCACCAATCAGTGACATGTGGACCGGCTGCAAACCTGTTTGCACCAGCTTACCAGGAGCAGGAAGAGGAAGTGGGTCTGCTCGACCACGGGAACCTGGATGTTAGCAATCAGACTAACGGCAGACCTGTCCTCGGCTGACTGTTTGAGCGAGACCCCTCAGTCAGGTTTATAGGGCATAAATTATTATTAGGTACAGGTAAGATACACAAGGCTTAGAACTGTACGAGTCTGGGAGACGCACCACATGAACATCTACTGCATTTCAACAAAACCTTTTCAGGCAAATGTCTGTGTCAAGATTGACTGAAAAAATAAAGATCACTGGATTGTTGCCATGACAAGCATATCAACTTTATTGTGATGCGTGTCATCCGAGAAGTTCCAACACGCAAAGAATGCCCCCCCCAAGCCTGTTCCATCACCCCACATGTTACAAAATAAGGAACTATCGTCGCATTGAGATGGTAAACTAGTTCATACAGATAGAACCGTAAGTTTTAAAGCTCCCAAACAGTTTATCGTGTGATCAGGCTGACTGAAAATTTCCCCGTAGAAAAACTGAATGAATGTAAATAAAGCCACTCGGGCCCTGTGGGTTAAGGGGATAGCGCTGACGTTTTGGGTGGTACGCAAACCGGGTTTGTTTGTTTTTCTTGATTAACAACAAAGCAATTCCTTATTCGGCTAATGAATAGCTTTATTAATCAAGAAAAATACACAAACGGGTCTGGCGTAACACCCCACAACGTCAGTGCTTAAACGCCATTTGGTGGCTTTAAAAGGCTCTTGATCAGTAGAGAAGTTGGCAGCGCCGGCCCATTGCAACAGATGCCAACGCCCTTCTGTGAAACACTTGGAAAGACGGCAAAGCAGCCACGCTCAAATTAGCTCGAATAATTAAAACTGCATAAATCACCAACGGTCTGACTTCCCAGTCACATGCAATATCCCAGCAGCCCGTTATGCAGCAGAACATGGTACTCCCAACTGAGATAGAGGTGCATGTGTGAATGTGTGTGTGTGTGTGTTCACACGCATAGGTGCATGTGCACATCTGGGGGGTGAGAGCGTGTGTGTGTGTGTGCGTGCGTGCGTGCGTGCGTGTAGGTGCATGTGCACATCTGGGGGGTGAGAGTGTGTGTGTGTGTGTGTGCGCATGCGTGTGCATGTGTGTGTAGGTGCATGTGCGCATCTGGCCGCTTGGGGGTGGGCGCGCGCATGAGTGTGTGTGTGTGTGTGTGTGAGAGAGTGCGCGCGTGTGTGTGTGCATGCGTGTGTGTGAGAGAGAGTGCGCGTGTGTGTGTGTGTGTGCATGCGTGCACGCGAGCAGGCAGGTGAAGCGTGATCCTGTGTATGGTAATCAGCCTCTGAGCAGAACGCTGGTAGGAGTAAACACTGAGAGCCTCTGACGACGACCTTGCGCCACTCCGCCAGGCCTGCCATACAGGCTACAGCGAGATCACACACTTCCTTCTGTAAAGGCAAAATGCATTTCTGCACCTGCTTGGATTTCAGACTGTGCCATATACACACATTCAAAAACCACATTTATCAAAATGAATAACTGGGAGTGTGCACACACACACACACACACACACACACACACACACACACAGGCACGGATATACGTACGCACAACACAGCCCTTCCTTCACCACCAAATAAAGCAGAAAGCTTCAGTAATAAACAGGCTATGACGGCTGTCCCACTGGCGCTCTGGTACAGGCCCAGTTCAGCTCCCAGCACACAGTCTCCTGCAGAGGGGTCCAGCAGCTGCAGGCCGCAGAGGACCCCTACCTGCCACGGCCCGTCACCTGTTCACCTGCCCCCCCCCCGTCAGACTCCGCTAATACCCCCCAATCCTCCCCTCACTCCCCCATCGCCCCCGGTTTCACCAGGAGGATCCGGGGATAACCGGGTTACTGCAGCCCGCCCACGCAGGCAGAATCCGGTGTTGTGAATGGACCGGTATGAAATGGTACTCACCTTCCAGTAGTCAGACTGTAAACTGTAGTACCTCTGGTATGCCGATAATGCTGCAAGAGACACAGGGAGAAAAGTAAGCGCATGGAAGTGTGTGTGTGAGAAATGTGCGAGAGGTCTTTGTGAGGACATATAATTGCATTTCATACGGGCATAGGTCCTCATAAAGACCCTGTGCATTGCACGGTCACAGCGCTGGACTCCATTTGTACACACACCAAAACAATCTTTACAGTTAGATATGAAAGTATATGGTTTTTTTCCCCCCATCTCCTTTGACCAATTAAGACACTGCGTTGAAGAACCATCCAATAAATACAGAGTACCGATCTGGAAGGCTTGTTTTTAGAAAGGTTAAATATGCATGATGGGGCAATACTTGGTGCCAAAACACACAATCAAGACGTATCTCTTTACCATCCACTCCATAAAACTGTCGCCCTCGGTTCCCGCCCCCTATTTCTCACCACCAAACTTCCTCCCATAGGAATCCACTGCATTTCAGCATCTGCCCACGAGCTGATCAACTGCATTCAATTTACAGGGGAAATGGGAATACGCACCCATGCCAGCAGAAATGAATAAATACGCATTGTTGCACCTGACAATGTCAAAACCTGCCAGCAGGAGTTTTATTTGTTTGTGAGAGATACAAGTGGCTTAACCTTTACGGTCCTGATCAAAAGCAGCAGCTACTCCCAAATCATTCCCGTGCCCAGAAAGAGCTATATGTGACCCTCCACTGTTCGCCACAGAAATGCTCCAGCTACCAGCAAAGTTTTAAAAGAAAACCTGTTACTTTCTCGCTTAGCTCATGAGCTGGTGGGACGCACGTTTTCACCGAAAGAGCGTTGGGTACACCCGTAAAGCCACCTGGGCGTATTATAATTAACCTGTAACCCTGTGGCAGGTTCAAACCAGGATGTACAAATCAAGAGTAACAGACAGGTACAGACAAAGCTATTTACAAAGATTAAACAAGCAAAGCTGAAAGCAATCAAAAGAAAGGATGTATGTACAGTACAAAATTACAGTCATTAAATTCAGTCAATGTCTCCTACCAACACATACACTCTTACACTCTCATGTGACACATGCTTATTGGTGATTTGAGCACTACCAGAATTAAATGAGCTTTTTGCAATAGTTTATCATTAACAATGAAAATTGGCAAGATAGGATTGCCAGGGTCACTGCTTGCTATTTTACAGAAATTGCTTCAAGTAGACCTTGAATATTGACTAGACATTTTTCCCTGAATGAAAGTTCACGAACTAGCTGAGAAAAGGTTTTTTAAAAATCACCTGGAGGAAGATGGAAGTTTCTTAGTTAACAAAGGTGCACGCCCACGCCCCTGCCTTTGTTAGGCCAAATTTTAAAGCATTTCCATTTTCTAAGCCCAGAAGACTGAAGTCAGCGATTTTTGTTTAGAGACAAAGATGCGCACGGCCATGAGAATGCAGGCATTTTGCCATTCAGAAGTGAAATGTCAAACCACATCGCCCGCTTTGGGTTCATCTGTGCATCCTCAATAGAGTGTGCTTAACCTCCACACACTGAGAAAGAGTGTCCTTGAGTCCGCTCACAGCACACAGGCCAGAACCATTCAAAAGGGGCGGGGGGGGGGGGGGGGGGGGGCGGAGAAATAATGAAATAATGAAATAATGAAAGTGTTGCAAAACACAGCTGCATACGATTCAGACGATCAGGATGACAATCGGGCGTACTTGAAATGCCATTTTATGGAGCAGGCCATTGCTTTTTTACCCTCTTTTTTCTCTCATTTATTTTTTACAAGCTTTTCTTTTTCAGTTTGCAGAGGGGACAAAGCGCACAGGGAACGAAGGGGTCAAGGCAGCAGCGGCTGCAGCAGGAAAGCTCACTGCTGTTGCTTTCGTTTTTCAAACAGACACTCAGAGACGAGCGGAACGGCAAAGCTCACGACACCAAGAACCGCAGAGAGCGTCTCCAGGGGCCAAACAGCGGTTAAGCACGGGGTAATATTTGGGAGTGCAAAGCCCCCGGCACCAGAGCAAGCACACCTGTCTGATTAACCTGTACTGCCTGGCGGAATAAGGACTGGAGAAAAACTGCACATGCAGGCTACATATCGTCCCCAAGAAGGGTTCTGACTGTAAGAGCTGACCACACAGAAACGCAGCCATGGTAAACACTATGACGAATGCCATACTGAAAATGCTAATTGTCGCGTTAATTTTTGACAAGACGCAGACTTAACACTACTGAGGATATCACAATAGAATACAGTAGTTTTTTTTTTAGTAAAGCTATTTCAAGACTTAGCCTTACTTCCTCAATCTCCTGTTCACAGAGAGTCTGAAAATAAACCAATGGGGTCTATGTGGGCATGAATAGCCTGCCATGCATGTGAAAGAACAAATACTTCTACAGCCAAGGTGGGACTGCATCATTCTTAGATTACTATTTTACTCAGCCAGTTAGCCAGCTACCTAGATCTTGTCATACAATTATTTGTGAAGCTCAAAGTTAAATATGAGCAAGGTTTGGATTTAACGGGGCTGGTTGCAGTCAAGCCTGGCTATGTTCAATCAGCGGAATCTAATTATCAATTAAAATTGTACTTCTTAACAAGAACGGTATTTACAAAGCATCCATACAACAACACGTCACAATCGCCCGAAAACTGGCAAATACTATGACTATACTACTTTTAGGCCGTATGACCCCCCCTCCAATCCATGCATGATCCAACCTTTCCAGCTAAACCAAAGAGCTTTTTCAGCCTTCACCACTGAACGGAAACACACAGCCCTCCCAGCCGTTACCCCCCACAGCCTGGGGGTCCCTGACCGCGAGGCGGGCAAACTGTTTATCCGACGGGTTAATCATGACACACGGAAAATCTCTTCCCCCCCCCCCCCCCCCCCGTCCTGCTGATTTGAGTGCCTCAGACAGGATTTTCACTCATTTTTAAAATGTCTCCGTGGGTCCAATTAACCGTTTTCACCTCATAAGTCTCCACTATGCCAGCCAGACTGTACCTGCCTTGAGGATAAAGCAGACTGAACAGTAAAGTGGTGTCCTGCTATTTTAGACCCCCAAACGCGGGCAGCTAATGACAAAACCCAGAGCAAAGCCTTAAACTCTGGGAACACACAGCACAGCCTGTATATGCATAAAGATTTAAGAATAAAACAGACTGAACTGTATAGTTACACTGAGAAAAAGTTTTATGTTTTTTTTCACAGACCTATCTTAATGGTCTCTTGAAATAAGTAAAACACAAACGGAGAAACTGGAAAAAACAAATGCCCTGAGAATCATAAATAAATTAATGAATATTCATGCAAATAAAATGCCCTGAGAACCATAAATAAGAGAATATTCATGGAACTAAATACCTTGAGAACCATAAATAAGAGAACATTCATGGAAAAAAATACCCTGAGAACCATAAATAAGAGAATATTCACGGAAAAAATACCCTGAGAACCATAAATAAGAGAATATTCACAGCCTGTTCAGTTTGGGATGAAACCAGGAGGGGAGCTCACCTTTTGGATAATCCTCCAGTAAGAGGTTGAAGTGTCCGAGCTGGCAGAACAGCTCCGGGTCCACCTTCCCTTCCGCCTTCAGGATCAGAGCGTCGTAGCAGCGAACGGCCTGCGGGGGCAACGGAAAAAAACAAAACACAAATGAATAACATTCATTCCCTTTTAACGGCTCGCTAACCCGACCGTTTAATCAGCCTGCCGCTTTAACTCGGCCAGCGCCTTCGCAGCCTCGTGACTCAAGGTGAACTTAAACTTCCAAGCGCAAATAATTGATAAACCGACAAGCGCCCCCCCCCCCCCCCAACACACATAAAACACTCGCGCTCGACTTTCCAGGGAACCGGGATGATTAATTCCGATTAAATTCTGATTAACTGGCCCTTACGCCCGACACCGACGAGATTTAGGACGCCTTATAAAAGCAACTCATTTAACACCCAAGGCTATAACCGCAATTTATACATTTTCAGAAATATGGCTTGAGCAGCGCGGTGAGCCAGTGCTGTACCGGAGAGTAAATCTCGACGGGCGGAGACGAGCCAGAGCGGATCTGTTCCGCCTTGGCGGTCATCGCTGGCGTCTTGTCTCGGGAACACGAGCGTGTGAACAAAACGAGTGAGGCTTAACTGTAGCTAATGTCTGCCGGGGTCCAGCTCAGCAGGGGTGCTGAAACCCATCACGTCATCCATTTTTATCATCAGGACAACACGTCTATGAAACCACATGCCACGTACAAGACTCATTTCAATGCAAAATTCCCATTTCTTTCATGTTACGAAAATCCAGTATACCAGTGCTACAGCTACATTCAATTTCACTTGTGCCAGAGAGGAGAGTGCCTCCTACTGGCCCACCAGCTTACTGAAACAATTGCTTTGCCGCTATTCCATGTACAAACCGAAGAATCACTCCAAGTAACTTCAGTATAAGACAGCTTTGAGGAAAGGGGGGGGGCATGTCACTGCAATTTACAATGAGACTTCAGGAAGTTTGCACACCTACACACATAAACCAAGGTCAAATTACATGAAAACACCATTCAACTTAAAGCTACACAAATCGCTCAACAGAAAAGGTGAGAGAGGGAAAAAAAAGTGTTTCAGGAGAAGGATGATTTCAAGCGGTTGAAATGGTCTGTGGTTCTCAAAGGAGAATTAATGGGCATTTATTTCTGTCGCTAAATTGCCAGTTGCTAGAGTCAGTTCACCCTTTGAAGGGTTCAACCCATTACATTTTGAATGTCAGTCGAGTTGGCGCCCTGACCTCCAAACAGTCCTACTGCATCCGAAGTTTCAAGCCCAAGTACACGCCCTGCATATTGCTCCTGACCTCCGCTAATGAAAACTGAAAATGCTGCTATATGCAGAGGTCAGGAGGCAGAGCTTTGTACTTCTCCAGCTTTTAAGGACTGCACTCAGAGACGCTGGCCAAGTTTTACAGGGTTTACCCTGAATGGGTCTCACACAGTAAGGTCACGTCCAGGATTAAAGGCATCCACACAACACTTATAAGACACCTGAGAAAATCTGTATCTGAAGGATGAAGGAGGACAGCTCAGCCACGCAGTCTGGCTGCACGATGAACACGCCGGAAACTCATTTTCTCCAGTCCTAAAATTCTAATCTCTATTCTACAGCAACCAGCCTCATCGCAGGACGTTAACAAAAACGGATGAAACCCTGGGAGGAGTTCAAAGGTTACCCATTACAGGCTAACAGGGAGAAATCCCTAACCATCTCATGCACATAACGAAATCAACCCAACATCCAAGGTTCAAATTAATGATTTTTTCCCCCCCTCAGTTAAAACAGATACAGAATAGTCACAGTTTAAGCAGTAACTCGTGCTGTAAGGATTCTGTCGCTAGCAGCTGGTGAGAAAATGAGCAAATCAACATGCACAGAAAATAAATTTTTAAAAACACTGAAACACCTATGATTCCCATGACTGATGTCATACAAATCCTCTCTCATATGGTTCATACACGATTGCTATATGATACAGTTCATACGTTTCTTAAGATATATAGCTACGAATCAATACCAGACCAGTCTGATCCTTTCAAAGTTCATTTACAAATTATACAAATATAATTTACTGGAATGCTCTGGGGGTAATGGTGAGTGCAGTACCATTTCCTACATTTCTCTACTCCGGAGTCTTTGGAAGACAAAGTGGGGGCCACAGGAAGGAGCATAATGTCAAGTATCAACACTGGTCTACTTCCATAAATCTGAAATCTGATTGGATGCAACACGGCTGCCCAGGAAGGCAGAAGGGCAGCGTCATAGAGCAGTGTGTGTGTGTGTGTGTGTGTGTGTGTGTGTGTGCGCGAGAGAAAGAGTGTACGAGGTGGACTGTTTGAGAATGTGTGTGTGTCTGTGCGAGAAATCTAGAGAGAAATGTGTGTGCGAGAATCTTTAACGTGTGATCTGCACGTCTGCAAGTGTGAGAATTCGTGTGTGAAAGACAGAATTGGGGAGAAAGATTGTGCGTGTGTGGGCGTGCGCGTGTGCGCAAGGGTGAGACTGCTTGGGGGTGAGAGACAGCGTGTGTGTGCATGAGTGTGTTCATGCATGTGTGTGTGCGTGCGCGTACATGAGAGTGAGACTGCTTGCGGGTGAGAGATGTTGTGTGTGTGCATGAGTGTGTTTATGTATCTGTGTGTGTGTGTGTGTGTGTGCATGTGTGCGCATGCGTGCGTACGTGCATGGGCCATGGTCATATCGCCACTCTTCTCTCCAAAGATGAATGCAATTTAAATTGAAGTGCAATTTCTCATCAGGGCCAAATAGTCTTACTGATCTTTTAACATTTGTGGGCAATAATAAATTTCAGGTCAGCCTCTGCCCAGAATGGAGAGACCTCTTACGTTATTTAAATCAGTGGTTCTCAAACTCGGTCCTGGGGGACCCCGGTGTATGCTGGTTTTCATTCCAACCTCAACAGCAATCCCAGAATTTTAACAAGCTGTTAATTTTTCTTAATTAGGTGCTTTTCCTGTTTTAGAGCTAGGGTTCCAGAAAGGGCCAGTGTGGGTGCACACACCTGATTCTACTAATCAATCACTAGAGTCATTGCTAAGCACCTTGATTAGTAGAATCGGGATCAGGTGTGTGCACCCACACTGGCCCTTTCTGGATAAGACTGGGGACCCCAGCTCCAAAACATTAAGAAAAATTAACAGCTTGTTAAAATTCTGGGATTGCTGTTGAGGTTGGAATGAAAACCAGCATACACAGGGGTCCCCCAGGACCGAGTTTGAGAACCACTGATTTAATTAAATGCCAGCGAAGGATTGCTGGGCTTTTTTAACGGACTCCCTCTCACACACTACTACAACTTCAGCCACTCGCCTGGCGCCTGTCAACAGCCATTGGTCATAAGGGAAGGAGCGTGATGGTTTAAATAAAACCATTAAGACGGTTTCAAGAAAGAGTTTGAGAAAGTTCGAGAGAGACAGATGGAAAGGCCATTTTGAAAGAGTTTTCTGGACCGGCACTAGACCAAGCAAATTATTATCGGATTAATTAATACTTCCACACATTAATGAGTATGAATACAGTGAGCAGCTGGCCCTTTACCAAGCTAGAAAAACCACCATTTGTTAAAAACACATTAGTTCAGAATAAGACCAAAGCTGACAATTACATTGTATCCAACGGTTACAGATCGTACATGTCATCTCGGTTGGATACTACGGTGAACCGTAGCTCTTGGTACGTTATGCAACCCAATTTAAAAGCGAACCAAGGGATGGTTTTTGTAATAAAAACAGTCATTTATTTAAACGGCAATATGGCTGGACTGAATATTTTCTGTAAAAAAACAGAGGGTATTTTCAAAGGGTGCATTAGGCAACACTCTTTAGCGGGAGGAGCTATTCATCGCTTCCAGCGAAGAATGCCAGCTCACACTTCCTGTGGGACTAGTTACCCGAGCCCCACTCCAGACTCTAAAAGATGACCTCTTCCTAAAAAAACACACAGGCCGGCCTCACTCGCCCCTTCAAACAGTCCAAAGACTCAGCAGCTGGGGCAGGAGGTTGCGTTTAGCGTAGCGGCGTTCAGCCCCGCGGTCAGGCTAGCAGCGCCGCTCACTACGCCGTGCGTTTAGCGTAGCGGCGTTTAGCCCCGCGGTCAGGCTAGCAGCGCCGCTCGCTACGCCATGTGTTTAGCGTAGCGGCGTTCAGCCCCGCGGTCAGGCTAGCAGCACCGCTCGCTACGCCGTGCGTTTAGCGTAGCGGCGTTCAGCCCCGCGGTCAGGCTAGCAGCGCCGCTCCCTACGCCGTGCGTTTAGCGTAGCGGCGTTTAGCCCCGCGTCAGGCTAGCAGCGCCGCTCGCTACGCCGTGCGTTTAGCGTAGCGGTGTTTAGCCCCGCGGTCAGGCTAGCAGCGCCGCTCACTACGCCATGCGTTCGGCGGCGCTTCGCGGCGGGACGGACAGGTTTCTCGGGGGGAGACCTGTGTGACATCAGCGCCGGCGGCGGGCCCGAGGGAGGCTTCGGCGCTGAATGTGATGATGAGCGAGGTGTGTGAGCGGCGCCGGACCCAAACCGCAGAGAGACAGAGCAGCGGTGCGGTCAGGGCGGAGCTCACCGCCCACCAAACACTTCTGCAAAAACACACGAGCTTCCACTCCGGCTGCTGAAGGAGACGCGCCAAACAGGAGGGTCATATATGGCACAGGAAGGAGAGCTTGGCTGCGGCCCACCTGCGGTCCCAGTACCATCCCAGCTACGGTCCTGCTGCGGTCCCACTACAATCCCGCTACAGCAGCGCCTCATCCGCCGGCGTGAGCGCGGAGGGTCTGAAACTGAGGGGACCGTCGGAACTGCCAAATCCTCGACACGCACAAACCCAGGACCCGGAGTTCAGCTCAGAGATCATGTGACCGAGACCCTCGCCAGTTCCCTTCCCCCGTGACTAATGAAAACACACAGAGCGCTGCACACCCTCCCACACGCGATACAAACGCTTCTCACGCAGCACGCTCGCTTGCCCGCCCGCCCGCCCGCCCACACACACACACACCACACACACACACACACACATACACACCACACACACGCGCACACACACACACACACACACACACCACACACACACACGCACACACGCACACACACACACACACACCACACACACACACACACACATACACACACACACATACATACATACATACATACATACATACATACACACACACCACACACACACACACACATACATACACACCACACACACACACACACACACACACACACACACACATACACACCACACACACACACACACACATACATACACACACACACACACACACACACACACACACACACACACACACACACACACACACACACACACACACACACACACACATACACACATACACACATACACACCACACACACACACACACACACACACACACACACACACACACACACACACACACACACACCCACACCCACACACCCCCAACATATACCCGTAAACAGCACTCGCGCGTTTTACATGACTCAAGAACTTCCCGGACTTCACAGATGTGTTCTATTGCCGCTCAACCCCTGCTATTTGTCAATGCTCATTATGTGCACTAACTTGACGATCAAGAGTAGCTGAATGAAGAGACCTTCCTTCACATGCAGGTCCATTGATATTAGCTATATGAATCAGCCCAGTACAGCTGCAAAACACTCGTATCCGGTACAGGGAAAATATTTCTTCCAGCTAATACCCTGACTCATCAGCTAGCGGGGGCTAACAGAAGACACAGGCCGGAATCCGGTGCCCGTTGAAGAGCTAGCAGGAAACATCGGCTCCTTGTTTGCCCCTTGTTTGCTAATAATGTGACTCAACGACGGCCCTGAAACCTCCTGCCGCAGAACCACACACAACAATGACGCACTTTAATCGGGCAAACTGCAATCTGACACCGACGGCTGGTTCGGTCAGAACCCGATTCCATGGAAGGACGGCTGGCCAGACGAGGGATGGCACAGCCAGTCAGCACCCTCTCCAGCTATGCCAGTCTCAGGCTGATGACCAAGGCAATCCTACCTTTTCCTGAGAATCGGTGACAGATTTTACAATTGTGTTCCTACCGTCAATAAATAGATCAAACATTCACGGTCCACCAGGAATTAAAATAAGTACTGCAGGTCCCCACTTAATAGGATCAACTGATTATATTTACCCAATGTTATAATGTTAAATCTCAGAATAATTTAAAATGCATCTGACTGGCAGAGGCCATAACAGAGTGCAGTGTTATGAGAACATATAAGGGTGCTCGCGGATACTGGAAGAAGCAAGTTGTCTGATTAAATCTAGCAAGCTACTTCAGAGGAAGGCAAGTCAATCATTCTCTGGGTGTCTGGAGGAAGCTATGGAGGATCAACAGGCGGAGCAGCAATGGTACACCTCCAATTTGAAACCACAAACACATGCACAACAACGTGAATGTTCAGTTACCAAAACAGGGTTACCAGCAGTGGCACACAATTTACTGCTGAGAGAGAAAGAAACTGCTCGTACGACAAACCGTCCAATCGCTTTATTAGGTCAGAGGCACAACTGAGCGTGTCAACATGAGCTCATCGGCATGCTGGCAGTTAATTATGCTCAGGGTGATTCCCCCTAAAATATAAAATCAATCTCAAACCGATTCGTGTTTTAATTAATGAGCTGGTCAATGTGGTCTCCCGCCTGCACTACTGCACGTCCCTCTGCACTCATCTCCCTGCTGGCTCCGCTAAAGCCACGCAGCCAGCACAGAACGCAGCTACACGACTTTACTACAACACAAAATGCAGCTGCGCAACTTTCCTACAACACAAAATGCAGCTGCGCAACTTTCCTACAACACAAAATGCAGCTGCGCAACTTTCCTACAACACAAAATGCAGCTGCGCAACTTTCCTACAACACAAAATGCAGCTGCGCAACTTTCCAACCATGCAGAATGCAGCTACATAGGATACAGAACCCAGCTACACAACTTTCATACAATAGAAGAGAACATAGCTACAGAACTTTCATACGATGCAGAATGAGACAAAACAACTTTCCTACAACACAAAATGCAGCTACGCAACTTTACTACAACACAAAATGCAGCTATGCAACTTTTCTACAACACAAAATGCAGCTGCACAACTTTCCAACCATGCAGAATGCAGCTACATACAATACAGATCCCAGCTACACAACTTTCATACAATAGAAGAGAACGCAGCTACAGAACTTTCATACGATACAGAACACAGCTACACAACTTTCATACGATACAGAAACAACTTGAGACAACACTTGAGACAAAACAACTTTCCTACAACACAAAATGCAGCTACGCAACTCTCCTACAACACAAAATGCAGCTACGCAACTTTCCTACCATGCAGAACACAGCTCCATGTCTTTCCTGCACTCTACCCAAGTGTGCTGATGTCACTGCCCTCCCCAGCTCCCGTCCCTGGCTCCCCGCTACGGCATCGAGTTTCAAACCCTGGCGCTAGGAGATCTCTCTGCTCCGTAGCCTCACAGCGACTGGCTCTCCCCTCCCTGTGTGGTCACCTCTCCCAATCAAAGCACCTGTCTGTCCTCAGCCGCCACCCCCCGTGCCCATGCCCGCGCCCCCCCCCCCCCCCCCCCCCCCCCCAGCCAGAGGAACCAAGTTCAAGGCCAGCAGAGTCATTGGCCATCGTGGATCACAGACTGAAGACCCACCTCTCCAGACTGTATGTTGGTTCCTCTCCCATTCCCACACTCCAGTTCCCCCCACCCTTCGTACCAATTCAGGTTATGCTAATATATAGGTTATGCTCTTATGGTTTTATGGTCCTCGTCCTATGACTGATTACACATTATGCGTGTTTAATTGATATGCATTTATGCTCTTGGCTAGCATAGGTAACTCGCACTGGTGCTTCTGTCATGTTGCATCTATACTGGCTGGTCTGGGAATGTCGTTAGCCAGGTCTGGCTCTACTGCTCACATTAATCCGGTGAATGCACTTGCGTTTCTCCTGCACTGTAAAATGCTCTGGGTAAGAGTGGCTGCTAAAAGAATGTAATGTAATTTAATGTAATGTACTTATGCAGGATTTCTGATGGGTTTAAATACAACTTTCCCAGGCTACAGTAATCCACCACCTCAAATGAGTGCCCGTCTGGCCAAATCTAAAAGTGTCTGCTTGATCATTAATCCCCCAGCCATAATAAAGGGCTAAGACTTATCAGATTGCCATAAATAATGCGATAAGTCACATAAGATCAGTTATGCGATACCATAAATATAGGGGAGGCTGAACCTAATGAAGGCATTTAGTTGCGCTGCGTAAGGACACACTACCTGCTTTAATGAAATCATAATTGATCATACCAGTGCACTTCCCAGCTCCTCACACACCGCTCATGTTTGGCCCTGTTGTGGAAGAGCAACACAGGCCCTCCACACAAAGGAATCTCCATCTGAGACATCAACTGCGCCTCTTCATCCCCAGCACACACAGACATCTCCATATGAACCGCTGGCCTACAAAATGGACTATACATCAATTGTTTATAATGCCTTGCTGTGCTATTCAACAATTGACGTATGCATTCTGTACCCCAAAAACAGATTTATCAAATAGACTGATCTTCAGATGTTTGGCGGCTGTGTATCAGGTCTCCACGTTAACATTTTCTTCCAAGGAGCACATGTGCTTCTGAGTTTCAAAATTTAGGAGCGCACTAATTTAGGACCAGACTAATGCGTTGGCAGATGTGCTCCTAAATTATTTTTTCCAGTTAGCACACATCAATTTTCAGGAGCAAATGCTCCATAAAATGGGAGCGCTGTAGTGCCCAGTGTGTAGATGCTTCCTCCATGAGCAAGCAGCAAATAAGGGGTTAACTGGCCGTGACTGTCTCATTTTCAGAAGCGCAAGGGGCGCCGATCTGTTGCATTTATTTAGAAATTTATGTGTGCGGAATAGCACCTTCTTCATTTTGCTGACAGAAAGCTCTCACCCAGACAAAATGATCCATCGCACCCGCACTGGCATAAAATCCCCACACACAACAACCACAGCTGCCACACCGTCCAAGTGGAGCTAAAAGAGACAGAACTACAGGACTAGATCAGCTTCAAATGCATACGGAAAGGAACGCGCTGGGCTTCGGAGTAGTAGGACCCCGATATGATGCGCCAGGAGCAGGTTGGTTACATTACATTACAGGCATTTAGCAGACTTCTTATCCAGAGCGACTGACGCAACTTTTTAACATTTGCATAGCATCCATTTCATACAGCTGGATATATACTGAAGCAATGCAGATTAAGTACCTTGCTTAAGGGTACAGCGGCAGTGTCCTACCCAGGAATCAAACCTATGACCTTTCGGTTACAAGCCCAGTTCCTTACCCACTATGCCACACTGCCATTCACTAGACATTATGCGTCACACCTTTTTGGTTCTCGACAAGTTTAGCCAGCTTTTAATAAACGAACAATTAATGACCCATGTTCCTGCAGTGCCACTCATGCTTTTAGTGTGCTTATAACAGAAGGTAAATAGCATTAGTGAGTGGAAGGACTCCCAGAGATTTAGAGGCCTAAGTACAGGCAGTCTACGCTGAGCAGTTTTCCTTCATGCAAAGGGGAGGGACTAGACGGATAACAGTGGTGACAGATGACACCGCTGGATACATCCAATTTACACTCAGATCACCTCCACTGACAGAGCAGAACACTGCACCGGATCAATACCACATTAATACAAAAACAGTGCTATACAGAGGGGGAAGACAGATGACCTCATGCAATCTCCGACCATGTTCTAGCTACAATGCTACACTAAATAACTGATTATTCAACATGAAACCTTTCATGAAAGTCCTTGCTAAAAAGATGGCCACAGAGCTAACGATAACATTTAGCCTTCTAGCAGTCAACTAGTCAGCAACCAGCCTGCCCGTCAAAATTGGAAAAGCCATATGAAAAATTCTAAAAATAATGACACTAATTTTAGGATTGATTTTGTACTCAAATCTCCAGCTGGATCGTCACAAAGAATGGGTCTGAACAACCTGTGTCCTAGTCGTTTCAGGTAAAAAAAAAAATTTTTTTTAATTAAATAAAGTTATTTTTTGGTGTTGGGTCCAAAGAAAATTTGCTGCGGTTGGGTCAGGGCGGGAATTGATATGAAGGAGCGGAGCCCTCGCCTGGAGCGGAATGAAGAATGGAAATGAGCTTTTCTGATTTGAGCGAGGAGTCCTGCTTGCGGACAGTGGGCAGTAAACGTGTCAGACGCGAGGGAGAGCGCCACTCCGCAGGGTGAGAGATTTGCTGAGGTGCAAATGTCACATCTTTCATCCCCAGCTCCTTGTCAGGCTCACCCAACCGGAAAGCAGTCAGGGACCGTCAGGGACCAGCAGAGACCGGCAGAGACCATAAAAGACCAGAAAAGACCAGCAGAGAGTAGCAAATACCGGCAGGGATCAGCAGGGACCAGCCGAGACCAGCCGAGACCAGCAAAGACAAGCAGAGACCGGCAAAAACCGGCAGAGACCGGCAGAGACCGGCAGAGACCGGCAGAGACCGGCAGAGACCGGCAGGGACCGGCAGGGACCGGCAGGGACCGGCAGGGACCGGCAGGGACCGGCAGGGACCGGCAGGGACCGGCAGGGACAAGCAGAGACCGGCAGAGACCGGCAGAGACCGGCAGAGACCGGCAGAGACCGGCAGAGACCAGGACTCCGGATCAACACAGCAAGAGGCAACGAGACACGCGGCAATGTATTGCCAGAAACAGGAAATTTCATTTTTATCTTTCTATTTTTAAAAAATTGTATGGATTAGCGTCCCCTTTAACCATAAAGTTTCCACATGGGTTTATTTCTCTCTTAAATGGCCTCCTGGAAACAGCGAAGTGGAGATGAATTTTGAGCGGAGCACTCTGCATAAAAAGCGTCCGGTCAGCTGGCAGGAAGTCTAGCGGTGCAGCTGCCCGCTATGCTCCACACCCCCAGCCCTCCAGCCCCCACCCCCAACACAAACGTGCACGCTGCCTGCAAAACATGTCAGAGCATCAGCATCAATACCATTCTGATCTGCCTTCCTGTGTGGTCAACTTTGGCACCGCTAAGTGAAAGATGTAGGCCTACACAATTCAAAAGAACAGAAATGAATGTACTCTGAGGGAGAAATTGAAGCAAGGTTCATGAGAATGGCTGCTCCTAGAACAGCAGGGGGTAGAAAAATATATTTTCTTCCTCTTTTTCCATCTGCCAGGTCACACTCACTTGTTCATGCAAACTTCTGAAATGGGGCTGAAATATTATATAAATATAAAGTTATGGAACTCGAACCCTTGACTGATTTTGATTCAACTCAAGGCCTCAGCCTATTTACACATTTGCAACCTAATCTTCTTATTAACTCCTCCCAAAAATAAACTATCTTCATGTGTGTGACTACAAACGGTGGCTGTACTAATCTATCCTTAAGGGAGTTCTCCCAAATGCAATATCATTATCATTTAGTTGCCTTTCAATACAATGTACTACACACCCGAAGAAGAGTTAAGCACATTTGCCACCTACTTGAAAACACATCAATCAACAGCTAGCATTTATGTCTGAAAACAGTGGGAGTCTATGTAGCCGCAGGTAGCATGCTCAAAAGTGAAAGCTAAAATTACATCCCATTAAGCTCAAAAAAAGTCTCTCAGCCTTGTGGTTCATTTGAAAGTTCAAATACCAGATAGTACTTAAATAACATGCTGTGTAGACCGCTTTCAATTCAGGTCACACAACCACAGCTCTTTTTTTCTGCAGAATACCAGATCGAAGCTATTTGCTTATAATTGGGGGGGGAAAAAATGAAAATAAAAAATAAAAATAAAAAAATATATATATATATATATATATATACACATACACACATATATATATACACACACATATATATTTATCACAAAGACAACTACAACTTGCAAATGAACCGCATCAAAGGTTTGTCGTAAATTTGCTTTTTGGATATCTTACCACTTAGACAATGAGATTGATACCAATATCCTCCCTGTGCATCCAGGACAAAAATATTAGACAGTATCCATGGGCTCCATGCTAACCGCACAACCTGTGCGAACGGCTTCAGACAGAAGCAGCGTTATCTCTGCTAAGTGAAGTGATGGAAACACAAGCACGAGAGGGCTCACTGCTGTTGTGACCTTGTTCCGACGCAATCGTGTGTTTCAACAAACTTCTCAGCACGTGCCGTTTGCTAAGTCATGTCGCGTTTGTTAACAAAATTCTGTGCGTATCATTCAAAAATGGACAATTCACTTCAAGTGTACGTCGCTGCAATGTCCAATTTTTAATATTCACTGGATGAAAAACAATAAAACACCATCAACAAAGAGATGGGGCAAAATCACATACCGTTGCATGAATTCATGCCGGTATACCTAGAAATAAGGCACAACGCCCTAATTTAGACAGATGCATCTTTTTACTCCACGGGAGAAAAGTCTTGGAGGTCTACAAGCATGATTTAAAGAATAAAAAACAGACGAGGTAAAATAACACATCTCCGCTTCTCCTATTTCTACACGCTACAATGATTAAATCCACAGATGAAAGCAATGCTTAAATAGTAGATAAGAAAACTAATTTTCCAAAAATAACACCAATGTGAATCTCGGTGCACCGCAGTACAGTTAAATATTTCCATTAGACCGTCTAAAAATAATAAACCGTATACGAACGCATTAATCAATTGCTGCCTGGGGTGAATAAACAGCTCTGCTGATATCTTTGAAGCACGCTAATGACCAGATTTAATGAGTACTGTACGAAGTGAGCCATCACCCATTACCACACAACAAAGCGCCTGTCTATTTAACCATAAAACCTGATAAAAATAGAAGCTGCTCATTCTTGCAGGCTTATCTCAATGCATGTATATTTCTGGTTGAAGAGGAAAGCACATAAACGTACAGCCTACATACTGCCTTGTGAATTCCCAAGGCTCGATAGACAGCCAGTACCACAGCTCTTCATTAGGTGCTTTTATTGTTGCCAGATTACAATACAATCAGTACGTGCGATTGGAAATAAAATGGATTGTTTTTTCTACTTCAAATAGCTTTTGGAGGACATCAAAGGGCCCCCGAGTTGCATAACACGATGATGCGATACGAAGCGATAACCACATTCACACAGGCTCTGTCCCTGCAGCAGCTACTCCTCGCGCCAGCTGAAGTTTCACGGCCTGAAGATTCGAGAGTGCCAAAATCAAAAACAATCAACATAGCCCAAGTCTCCCTCTAAAATCTGAGCATAATATGCACCGGACATGAGAGAATTCACAGAAGTCAGCTTGACCAACAAGCCTCGCGTTCTGCAAAAAAAAAAAAAATCTAGAGATAGGTTGTTGCTGGTATTTCATGCCACCTTCTGAAACCAAAGCCAACACCAGATTTGACAGAAGCCCACACTAAATGCCGTCGGAGTAGTGCTGCTGCTGAATCGCTGCTATGCCGCACGTAAGAGCGGCAGCCTCGTCTCACATTCTGACGCAGTGAAGCACACCTTCAACAGGCCGTGCCGTCACAGTGACCCACTTTCGCCAGAAGGGTCTAGCCCTGAGATATCTGAAAGAAGGCTCTGCTTTTCCCCGCTCGCTGAGCGATCCGTGTAGACGCTGTGAAAGGCCCAGGTCTGCTCGGTGTAAAGTGATTAAAGTTCAAATTGGGTGCATCGACAAGAAAAACCCCGTCTGGCTGTCTAGCCAAGCTCCACAGGCACGGTTGTTTGAGAGTGAATTATTTACAAATGCTCCATGGCACATTAGCTGCGATAAAGTCAATATTTGGTGTAACATATAATACATATCCTGCTCCCAGTAGGAATACACACTTAAATTTTATTGCACGCCCATTTATTATATTTTCAGGAGGTGCACTACCAGCCTCAAATCTAAATATTTACAGCAACAGGCTCAATGCTTCAGATGCTCTTACTTGTCCTTGAAAAGAACCTTCTGGAAGGCATCCAAAGGCAACCTCAACCACAACATGATGAATGCGATTTGCCAAACGAAAGAAAACCTGAGTAGAGGCGAAAAAACTGGATGAAAAAAAAAAAACAGGAAAGGCAAGTACATGAGAAATGTTTCTTCAACGCTCCTCGGATGTTACGAAATCCCGCTGACTGGTTCTCTCTTGGCTGCTACTCAACAAGCTGCCACAACAATAAATGAGAATTTCCCTTCCATTTTTCCTCAATCCTCACAAGGGGGGGGGAAACAGCCAATTAGGAAGGACGAGTGACAGCCTCAAACCGATTACGCAACTGATGATTAAAAAAAGGTTCCTTACAAAGCAAGCAAGAGCAGTGCAGCGTTTTTTCCGGTCCTTTCCTTGCACAGTGCAGCACAATGCGTATCATTTTTCCCGCCTGAAAAGCTACAAGTGATTCGCACAGAGGCAAGTTTGCATTTTAACTGGTTCCCTACTTACTCTACATTGCGAGAAACTTCTGTCCAGAGCCATAGTTACGCAATCATCCAGACCTGCAAACTGTCTAGAGCCATAGTTAACGCAAGTTAAAGGGGCAGTCCACCCAAAAATTGATGGAAATTATGATGGAAATTAGGATCCATCCAGATTGTTTTGCTAAAACGTGATATTCACAGCAACTTACAAGGTCACCCAAATTTTGGGCGCGTTGAGGCCACACGAAGATGGACCCGCAAGGTCCGTTTAATCAGGGTGAGCTGCGGCGAAAATCTAGAAAACGCACAACATTTCAGGAAGAATACCTGGATGGGCAAGGTAGTGGATACAAAACTTGATTTAATTTTTAGGTGAACTGCCCCTTTAACTACACAGGGTATATATGTAAGGATGATTCTCATGATAGATGCACACTATGGTATGAAGATGGACGTTACCTCAGATTTACACACTGGGAATGACAGCAAAATATGTTAGCGTAAGTCAAGTTCATGTAGATGTTAAAATCAAGAACACGCTTTTTAATGTAGAGCTAATGTTAGCAAGACTAGCTAATTCAATAAATTAGCAGCAAACCAAGTACATACTGTATCGCAGGGAGCTTGCACTGCCAGGGTAAATTGGTTACATAACATTAACCAACCCAAACTACCTATTACGGAGACTCTACTTACTTTAGTGAGTTGAGGCAGACAACAGATGACTAGCACTAGCTAGAGTGCGAACTAAGCCCTAGCTGGGTATTCCCAAATTAACTATGCGCCTTAGGAAAGCTACAGAGTCAATTTGTTTACTGCCAGAAAAATAACTACGCGAACGATTTCACGTAGTAAACAATTTAGAATATTTGATGACAAAATTTTGCAAGCTAGTCTAAATAAGTTATAGTCATCATTTCATAGCTTCAAGCTGGCAGGCTATACTACGTTAAAAAACAGCGGAAATCATGGTTGCAGGAGTCGGTTCTGCTCTTGTAAAAAAATATTTCTGCAAGGTGAGCAAAGGAGTCCGGCTAATTTTGCAAACGCCTGCACGGGCTTTCTGATTAGTTGTCCTGAAACGTCATTTTTTGTAGCATAGCAGATATACAGACGGGCTGCAGTGTCCATTTGTTCTAGAATTCAGAACAGTGTTTTAACAAACTAGGAGCAGCACCCCTCACTGGCTTCCAGAGGGCGCTTGCATTCAATTCAAATCCAATGGGTACCACCCCCCTTGCTATATTCAAACTAACCTTTCTCCCCCTTTGGCTTGCAGGTCTTGAGCCAAACACTAGTGGCACTAAGTTCCTATCTGCCCTACAGGCGATGCTAGTGTCCCTGTTCTTATATTCCAATCTGCCCTATTGGCAATATTAGTTCCAGTATTACAGCAAACATTATATAACCACAGTAGAACTCATCCAATCAAAGAAGAACAAAACCCAAGTTTTTTTATTTATTTTTTAAAACCAACTTCACTTGATTGGCCAAAAACAGTGGCCGATATCCAGGCTCAGCATTCAGCTCTCTCAGTTCTGAAGCAGGAGGGATAAAAATTCATTTACAGCACTTTTTTTTGTACGAAAGACAATTTTGGTACTGTCATGGTCACTAGCATTGGAAGAGTGCCCTGTACAAAAGCGGAACAGATATTACGGTCACTCGAAAAGCTAAACCGATAAGAGTGGACTCTTAAGGGCCCTCTCTGGCAATACTAAATAAAAGGCTTATTTCAACAGTTTCACTGGGCATCCTTTCTGTATTCCACTAAGCAGTCGCCCGGATTTCTTGACGGCCTCCAATGAGCATATTTCACCACATGACAGCAACTCAGGACTGAGCACCCTCAGTGTGTTCCCTCTCCATAGCAACATGACTAAGTCAATCTGCTAAAATCCAGTGTAGCCAGACATAAGTTTAACTTTTGAGAAACCAATTAAATGAGCAAATACAAAACTGCATACTGCAAACTTTGAAACGGTGAAATAAAACCAATTCTAAAATGAAATCAATGAAACCAAATATAAGAAATTTGCTCCTCGGATACTGGAAAGAAATGATTAGACTTACTCAAGAGTGGATTAGATCAGGGCTTCCCAAAACTCAGTTGTGTGGCTTTGGTGCATTTGTTGGTTTTCGTTCCGTCTAAACTGAAAAACTCTGAAAAACATGAGCCTTTTGTTTGACTGAAGCCTAAATTAGCCCTTTAAAAATTATCTGCCCACTCAAGCCAAACTATGCAAATATATGCAAAAATAAATAAGTTAGGCCTAACTAGTACTTACTGATCTGCTAACCAATAAATTCAGCTCCCAGATTGCCAACTGGCTAATCTTCCCATTAATGCTACGATTTAAGTAAATGTATTTAACTAAATGTAACCGTAATCTGTATTTCAGTTTAGTTTCTTTTTTATGTTTATATGCCATATTCCAAAGTAGGTGCTATTGAGACAAAGATAGAATTAAACAGCCTTTAACGGAATAATCTACATAATGTACTGCTTGACATCAATGTAATAAACCGTGCAAAAGGAAAGAGTTACAATGTAGCAGTTTTTTGCTACAAATTTAAATAAAACACCATTATGTAGTCCAATGCTTAATTTACGCACTCAGGTTTATTATTAATTCATCCAGCTGTTGTGACCGTTACCTACCTCTGTTAGGTTTTTGTCCCAGTGTCAACATTTTACACGTTTTCTGGGAGAAAAAACTAGCCTGTCAACTCTCTTTTGTAAATGCTGAATGATGGGAGATGCCAGTGCTTCCATCAGTAATGATGAACACTTTCGGGGTGCACTATGGGCAGGTACGAACAGAGAGTTCAGGGTTCAAAAGATAACTAATAAGATTAGCAGAACAAAGCAGTTCAATTATGCTTTTAATGAACACAAGTGAACATAAAATCTAGCAGCATTTTAGATGTCAGACCTGGGCAACATGCATCGTATCACTACAATACTGTGCAAAAAATGTACCTGGTCTTAACAATACATCAGCATGTACCTACCAGATTAATGATATTCTACATATGGCACTCATTTTGCAGATGCATAAGTGTTCTACAATCTCAGCATCCTTCTGTAATTGCTGTTCCTCATTCCAACTGACAGGTAAGCCTAATACAGACTAAAGTATCCGGCTACAAGTGTGTTCATGAGCATGTTATTGTTCTAAATGTTCACACGGGGTGGGAGGGATGGGGGGGGGGGTCACTAAATCAATACTATGATCATAAAATAAACCGCAGTCCACAGCAGCATTCATAAATCCACATAGCCCAGTACTAAGCATGCATTTTTCTTTTAACAGAGTCAGGCTAATTCAAATGGAAAAGAGATGGGATTCCAACAAGAGCACTACGGCTGGTGTTCACGAGGCAGGACAAGGACTCAGAAAATCACACAGGTGCACAACTACAGTCTAAAACACTATCGCCACAAGGCAACACTTAACTAGCCACAATTCAACAGCACTTACTGAGGACTGCTATCAGCCTGACCTGGGTACAGACTTTAAAGGATCTTTTTTAGGAGGCAGAAGTACGATATGCAGTGATTTACCGGCTGTTTCTTAACCATGGTCTCACGTTCGACCATTCGGAACAGGAGAGAGCTGCATGTGCATTACATCCTGTATCTCCCCAGTTCTCCATCAGAATAAGCCAGATACAAAGGCCATAAAGCATTGTGATTGCGAGTTATTTCAATTTGTGCTTCCTGCATATTGTGGGCATACATGCCCCCACCCCCCGGCCCAATTTCCAGCATTTCAACAGTGCCGGTTACCATGGCAGTTGGCACGCCACAGTAAACTTCCATTTCATTCACTTTGAAAATTTTAATTCTGTTTTCAAAGGTGAATTCCGTAAGTCTGTGAATGATTCTTCAACTGCAGAAACTCACCCAGATCACACCTTTGCTCTTGTACCAAGTGACTACAGTCAGCAGCCTCCAGACATAAAAATGCCTGTGACAAGACATCCATCAACTGGACTTCAGTTCAATAGACCTTCCTGTCTAACTGATGACATGGCGCTCATGTGCACAAAAGAATGACAAGTATCATCTCAAACTAACAGGAAATATAACATGAGCTTATCTATCGTATTGCAAAATGAGAAATCACACAGACCACTAGCTACAAAAATGCCCTGCTAAAAAACACATAATTGCATTAATATGGGCACACGATTCAAAGAGAGCTCGTTGGATTAGTCTCCTGTCTAAACCCAGACAGGTTTAAGCACATTGCTTTTGTTACCCCAGCCTCAATTACAAAACCATGCTAGGTATGGCCTTATCCAACTCAAAGACTAAATAGTAGCTCTAACAGTCTTAAGACACTGATAAGTCCTATGAAAGCAACAATATAAACACATTGGCTTGAGGGTCTCGTCAAATGTATTACTCAGGAAGAGCATGTTTTTCTTTTAGGGCTAACTAAGGGCCTCGTCCTTTCAGATTATGACAGTGCATTTGATACAGGCAAAGCAGCAGAGAATGAACTCAGTGACACGAAGTTTTGCCTGATTCATAATCGGTACATTGTTCTTCGTAACCTTGCATGTTTGCACACTTTTTGTATCCTGAGACAACAAATATGGCTGATGGACAACAAATGTAAATCCACGGATTCGACTGACGATCAATTCCAATTGCTGAACTTCAAACTAAAAATAATTCCCAACTTGGGTATGCCAACAAGCACATTGTCCGTTTGCTAGGCGTACTGATATTGTGTTATCCTATTAACGCCAATGTTTATGTAAACCCTTTGTTTGTGCGTATCCCCTCCCCCAAACCCCAAAAAGATCATTGCAGATTAAACGGAAAACGTTTCGCTGTTGCAGGACCTTAACTGAGCCATGCGCGCGGTTTACCCGGCAGTGGCTTCCACATACAAATCGGAATGCACACTGCTGCACACATCGGAGGAACCTGGCAAGGAGAACATACGTTTCGTAACAGTCAAAAAACTTGATCCCAAAACCGAGTGTAATAAACGAAGCCTCGGTGACAAGTGAATGCTTTGTTTAATACAGCGCTAGCGAGCTACGGTTAACCAGCTAGCCTACCAAGCCAGCCTCATCCAGTGATTTTGGGGACACATAAGAGGCCGTGCTAAATCCTCGAAAATCTCCAGCACCTTGGAAGTGAGACGCAGAGTACTGTGCGGCTGAAATACCGTATGCACTACTCAACACAATACAAACAAAACTAGCTACGATCTTTTTGTGGCCTTTGTTCAGTGTCCAATGTTCTACAGGTTGATGATGATGTGATGCAGAAACGGAGGGTGGAACGCATGCCAAAACCCCTGTGCCAAATCTACAAACAGCTGACCCTTGGCATGTATAATGAACATAACAAAATAGTACGAAATGTATTTAAACCGACACTGTATTTCGGTTTATTCGCCATAACGAGTTACATTTGCTACGTGGGTCTCCTGTATTACCCACCGATGTTTCTCACTTTTCTCCTCCCTGTCCCGCCATCTTGGGCCGATCCAAGCAGCCATTACTAACGTTAGCTACATTGCTAGCCATGTTTAAAACCACGAGCAAAAACTAAATTTCAAAGCCACTCAAAACAGCGTCATGCGGATAATCCTTATCAGCATAGAATAGCTCCGTATATAAAGAATCATGTGCAATTTAGCTGTTCTACATAGTAAGGACTAAGTTAGTTAGCAATTACCCAGCTAACTGACATTACAGTCGAAAGAAGCTTTGGGTCCAAACTGCATGAGCGTGAAACTTAGAAAATAACATGTAAGCAGCAAAACGCAGATGGGTAGCCAACTTGCAACGATGGCAAAAGTAAACATGGTTTCAATCCACGACCAAGCATGCCGCACAAATCAAACTTCAACCTCCAATGCCCAGTTCAACTCCTTGTAGGCTATCTGAATAGCAATTCTTGCTCCTTCTCACAACTCAGTAATCGCTCATACGAGAGACATTTGTCCAAAAGCTAGTTAGCAGCAGACGATTAGATTCATTGCAATTTGCCGAACTGTCAAAATCACAACTAACCATTTAGCTTGAAAGGTACCTAGTCTACTCTTGCAAGTCTGCCTGCTAGCTAACGTTACTCAGCCACAGCTGGCACTGCAGAGCGAGTGCAAATTAACGGTATAGAATTGTTATTTATCTTATCGCTGTATTTCATATCATGCATATCCATTCAAATACTAAAACATGCCACCACGGCTAAAAAGTGAACTTTAATTAGTTTTGTGCCTCGACTGAGCCTTAGCTCTATGAATCACAATGTGTTAGCTCGCTGGCTACGTGGTGCTGGATTAGGAACTGAGAATGGTGCGTAAACGCAGGTTCACTGGCTAACGCTAGCTAGCTGTCTATGCGCACATTAAGAAATCTGTCTTAATTATCCACTGTCTTGTGTACTAAGTGAGTAAACAAGTTTCCAAACAAACATAATTATCTATCCATAATCCAGGTGCTAAATACACGAGAACAGCTTTTTGAGAAGAACCGGCAAGGGTCCCATTATTGACACAGCTAGCTAGCTAACTGGCTAGTTACCTTTAACAGCAAGGCCTTCGTTCTGGCGCCATCTTCATGAAGCCTCTGAAATCCAAACAGTCGGCTGCAAGGCAGAGAACAACACAGGCGGCTCCGTGTTACTTTAAGTGCTCCACTTTGAATTTCTATGTGTTTTGGAAACAGGAAAATGTGTACAAAGACATCAGAAAACACAACAAGTCCGTGCCAGGTCGGGTATCTAACCTGTCAATTTCGACCAAGCTGTCCCTCTCCTGCGCTGTCAGCCTCGGAAAGTCCTCTTCGGTTTCACTCGCTTTTCCCGCCGCCATTTTCTTTTCCTCATCACCAGCAGCGCCGAGACTTCGAGCAGCAACGCAGGCAGCAGCGGCGAGCGACACTCCGCACGATTTCATGGAAACGCAACGGGTTAGCAAACCAGAAACTCCACCAAATTAAAAACCCGAACGAAAAATAGAACGGGGAAAAGCAACTTTTTTCCAGGATTAAAATGTAAAAGAAGCGTAATTCCGTAAGAAGAAACTTCTGCGATCTTCTTTTTACATTTTTATTCAAAATATTTTATGCCGCCAATACCGTGTGGTGCATGGAGTGCTGATGATGTAGGGTTGTTAAACAGGGCGTTATTTGGTAATATCACAAACTTCCCCCTAGCCACCAGCTCAAAGTTGTTGTAATTGTGTCACACAGGCGAACCCACGCCGCCGCCGTCGGAACGCCCTCTCCTCCTTTTCCCACCAATGGTATCGGTTGTAGATCGGCACGTGACTGTCCTTATCTTGGGGGTCCTTTCTCTGGAGCCTCGTTTCTCATATAAACTTTCTCGAGAAGGATGAAAAACACTCAACTTTACGCACCCGTGCTCGCTGTTACGATTGGTTTGCCCTTCTATAATAACGTGACGTTAGTCGGTGTTCAGATGTCCTATTGGATACAGCAGCTGTCGGTTGTAAGTACTGTTAGCATACTCAAAGTAAGAAGCAGCATGTTTGGTTGTTTGGCCTGATATATACGAGCAATTTGCAAAGGCTGCGTCTTTTATTGGCGTGTTTGTGGGAGCTAGGTACGGTAATAATTGATTGTGGTACGGTATTTGTTGTTACAAAGGCCAGTACACAAATAACACGTCGCTACGGTGTCTTGATCGTGCATTCTCATCAGAACAGTTGCAATTATGCGATTTTCTAATTTGGTTGGTTGCATTGATGTTGGGCACAGCACAGATCCAAGAAAGGTTAAAAACGGGTTTAAGTTGCATCTTTTAGTCTTTAGATTTTTGCTTGCTTTTGGTTGTGTTTCTGTTGATGATGTTGGTAACCGTGACAATATTCTCATACAGCCCTTACTGCACTACACACGAAAATGTACAGTTTGCAAAAATGTAATTGAATTAACCATTCTAAAATGGACTGTTAATCTGAAGATTGTCTCACAGTGCTTGGGAAGTGCTGAAAATATGTTTGAATTTGCTTGTAATCATTCAAAGCCTGCTTGTTTTAAAGGGGCTCCACTGCCTAAATTGGTACAGACCAACTGAACAGTAAATCTGTCATGGGTGTCCATGGGAGAGATTAATGGCTTTCTGTCATTACTTGTGGAAATTAACCTGTGAAATATGAGGGAAGGAAGATGAGGGAAAATGATCACACCATTCTCTTTGGCCTTTTCCCTCAGACGGCAATGTCAGTGAAGCGATATAAAATTAATATTGCGGAACCAAGTTTGCCATTGTGAATGAACATCATTATTTTAAAAGAATTATGAACATTACGGAAGATAACTTTCAAGCATGATGGTTTTTATGTTTCTCTATCATGGTGTTGCAGGATGCCACAAATGTATAGTGCCACCCATCTAGTGCTATACTGTATATTTGTCCGAAGTCAGTCTGGGTATACAGAAAGACACTACTTCTATATAAACATTTTTTTGGTGTTCTTGCACACAGGGCTCCTTGGTCCAGAAAAATGCCCTTCAATTTTATATAAGCTTTTCCATCTCCTTCAGAAATGCAAAATCCTTACACTGGTTATTTTTAGTTTATCCAAGGTGTACATTCCCAGTTAAAATGGACTACATACCATGTTTTCTTTGCTCAGTATAGGGTTCTCCACCATTTTGAATTTTTTGAGAAACCTCTTCTTTATGCTCAAACTTAGGGCCTTTTCCTAAAATAGTAACAGAACCGTTTCTGAGTCAGCGGATTGCTTTATTTGGAGCCAGCCAAATGAATGTTCTCATTTTACAACATGACTGTTTTATTTTTGTTTTACTTTAGATTTGCTTTCATTGCTGGAGCATTGTTGGTCATCTCTTAAAAGGAGTCAAATTCAGGTACAATTGTGGTGCTGATGTACTGAGATTAGAATATTTATATATTTAAATATTCTTAAATTGATAATTGCATTTTAGTTAAATTGCCATCTGTATTTGTGTGAACTGTAAAGTGAGACTGCTGTATTCATAAAAACGATGATGGAAATAAAAACTAAACCATGCAAATCAGTCAATGAGACAATGAGTTCATATTCTTAAAATAATATAATTAGTCGTTGGAAATGAGAGATAACAAAAAAATGTAACCTTTACGTGCGACTGCTTATGCAAGTCTCCATTAAGTTAAGCTGACAATGTTTACTCGAAGTAAACTGGCACATTGCCTCTGATCAGGGCATGCTGACCTGCTGAAAGTGGTTTTAAGTAGGCTAAACATAGCTTAAGCTATTGTAATATTGTAAGGATTGTAGCATGAATTCTGGAAGGAATCAGCAAACTTAATTTGGTTCCATTCAGGAACATTTATAAATGATTTGCACAAGTATTGAATTTGTATTCACTCACAATTTAAAGAAAGTGCTTGAAAATGGTAACTGGCCCTGTGCAATGTGATGGAGGCTGTTGTAGATGTTGGTTTAACATGAAAATGGTAAAAACAGCCTTAAATGTTACCTTTACCAGTTGTTGGCTTTCTGCATTTACTATGTCAAATGAACGTAGACTTAAATCTGCAAGGTTTAACGAAACGTGTGGTTTTGCTATGTAGCTCAATTTTTATCTAAAAGGTCTCTTGCTTGTTATTTGATACTTTAATTATGAACGTGATGATTACAAAAAATATATTGTTTGTCATCACCGTGCAGTGGGCCTTATTTTTTTATATAATATATATATATATATATATAACGTTTAGTCGACATTTCAACTACTGGGCGTACTATTGAGTTTATTAGTGGTACGACCAGGCGCTGGGCTGGGAACTACTTGTCTTTTTAAATGGTGACGTAGCAGAACTTAGTGGGCGGTATCAGGAACGGCTACATTGTCAACATACTGCAAAATGGCCGGTCGCAGAGAAGGTTAGTGAGGTGTATATAGCTAACTAGCTGTGTGTAGGTATCGTAGTGTTACATGCCTCAAACAAAATGACATAATTACAGTATTCCATTAAGTTTCTTAACCTTAAAACCGTAATGTACTACCAGACTACGTGCTACTGAAATTCCATTTTGTGAATGTATTTTTTGTAGCAAATGCTAGCTAGCTACTACCTAGCATGTCTTTGTAGCTACCTGACTTTAGCTAGCTTGCTAGTTCATTTAACATTCAAATAAAATATGCTGGTCTTTAGCTTGCTATTACTAGCTCTACAACAAGGAACAACATTAACACATCACAATCATTTGTTTAGATATATTAATCGTTAGTCTACAGGTTGTTGGTGGTATGCTGCCAAATAGCTAGTTGACAGAATAGCCAACTAGCTAGCTACATCAATAACCTATATAGTATTAGCCAACGAAACTGATCGGAATGCATTAGCTAGGACCATGTACTGTTGATTTCTATATGTAGCTGTATACTAATATTACTTACCATGCCCACATTTTGCGAAATTGTGCTGCTTGTTAGAAGTTAAAATTAATGGTTCTGTCAATCACTGCCAAGCTCACTGAAAGCGCGTAGTTTGCATATGGGCATTGTTTAATTTAGCTAGGAATAATTTTTTTAAAGTGACAAACCAGCACTTTTGTTGACGTCGCTGGGAAACCATATTTGTAGCACGTGAACGTTTTTATTCAAGAAGTTTTTCTAAACATGTGTTCCATTGTAGTGTTCGTTTATTAGCTACTAGGTGCAGGGCCGATTGATCTTTTTCAGTTTATTTCTAAATTTGATGAAGCTGTAGGTCCTGCTGTGAGTTACTAACGTAATCCAGAGCTATATTGGTTCGCACAATAACACAGGCAGGTGTGGTATAGCGTATTACCCTTGCTAACGATATTTATTTGTGCTCCCTACAGTTAAAACAGACTGCGTGGGTAGGTTTTATGCAACACCAGGTTCTTTCAACTCATAGAGAATATGGAGATTCGTATTGTGTCATGCCATTTATTCCAGACGATTGATCTTTTCAATACTACCTGTTCAAAGTATTCTGGAAAGACACTTAAAATAAATAATACATTTGGAGGTCTTTTCTGATCAAATTTATAAACTGATGCCAGTCTCTTCATTAAGATCCAGAGAGTGAAGATGACTCGTATGAAGTGTTGGACCTTACTGACTATGCCAGGCGGCATCAATGGTGGAGCCGTGTTTTCGGGAACAATTCTGGACCAATCGCAGAGAAGTACTCTGTGGCCACTCAGATCATGATGGGGGGAGTGAGCGGCTGGTATGTAACGTTTGCACAGGTGATCTTGAGGCACAGAGGGATAGTGGGGGTGTGACCGTGAGGACTGTTCTTCAGTCACAATGTAATGGCTCTCCGTACAGCCCTATGAACGGCAGTCATTTATAGCACCAAGTGTGAAGTGGGACGCTTGCCATTATTAAAGTCTCAATGCATGGTATTGGTAAGCCGCTAAAATGGAAATTCTGTTAAGAGACCAAGGAGCTTCTGGGAGACTCACCCGATTAAGGCACTATTCTAGTGTGTGCATATGACCCAAGGTCTGATATTGAACCAGTCCAGTTCTGTCTGCAGCTTGCTGTTCTGCAAAACCAGCACGCAATTGGCTGTGATGCTGTTCAGGGAGGGCAAGAGTGCTGTTAGCGCGATAGCTGTGTCTCAGCATTCCCAAAGTCTTGCAGTGCCCTTTCAATCAGTGCATATTTAGCACAACCAAACCTTTCTTTCAGCTCTGATTTCTAATGGGTATTATCTTTTCCACAGTTCAGTATACAGTGAGCTCCATAATGTTATGGACAAAGACATATTTTTTCTTGATTTGGCATTTGTACTCCACAGTTTAAAATTTGTAATCAAACTGTTCTCATGTGGATATAGTGCAGATTTTCAGCTTTTATTAAAGGGTATTGGTGGTGAGCTCAGTAATCACATAGGGCCTGGTAGGCCAAGGAGGACCTCTACAGTCGGTGACTGAGGAATTCTCGCCATAATGAAGAAAAAACCCCAAATACCTGTTCGATAGATCAGAAAGACTCTTCAGGAGGCATGCCTGGATGTGTAGATGACTACTGTCTGCAGAAGGCTTCACGAACAGAACAGAGTGATGGCATGAGCAAAGTGTGGGGGCCAGAAGGAGCTACCCAAGATCCAAGCACCTCCTCCATCTGTGAAGCATGGTGGTGGTGGCATTGTTATGGTTTGGGCATGTGTGGCTGCCACAGGTACTGGCTCACTTGTCTTCATTGATAATGTAACTGCTAACAGCAACAGCAGAATTAATTCAGATGTATACAGAATTATCTGCTCAAGTTCGAGCAAAAGCCTCCAAACTCATTGAACAACCTCAAGCAGTCATTGCATACAAAGGCAATGTGACAAAGTACTAAACACGACTACTTTCATTTACATAACATTAATGTCCCAAACGTATGGTAATGTTGAAATGGGGGAGTCTGTGTATAAAAAGTGTTGTAATTTCTACATGGAGAAACCAAAATGTATAGAAATACCCTTTAAAAAGCTGAGAATCAGCACTGCACTTGTTTCAATTAATGCAGGGAACTCCGGTGCTAACAGCTTTCCTTTCTCCTGAAAGGTGTGCAGGATATCTTTTTCAGAGGGTGGGAAAGATCGCAGCCACAGCGGTTGGTGGAGGATTCCTCTTGTTGCAAGTAAGGCTGTGTAATTTCATACATCGTACTGTAGAAGCTAAGGCAACGTCACTTCAGGAAATGGCAATGTATTACCAGGAACTACAAGGATAACCCCCCCCCCCCCCCCCCCCACCAATTTGTTTGCTCTAGATCATTCATAGAATCACTGATTTTGTTTTTCCTCCTCTGTGTTCTGGGAACTTGCGAATGTTTGTTAAAACCGAGGGCGTTCATATGTTACTGCTTAACATTTAAAATAATAAAAATGCTCTTAATCGTAACATTCTACGTTTTAAAGCTTGACTAATGCTCAGTAAACCTAATAGGCCTGCTTGTGTTCATTTTATTACGCCTGAGTAGAGATGGCTGCATTTCAAGCTGACCTTTAGGAGCAGTAGAATGCGCTTGATTTTAGTCACTGTCTTATTTGGGAGCTTGTTCAGAACTTGGCCTACAGTCTAGAACTCTTGCAGGGATTTGAATGTACTCTTCCTCCTTCACGACAGAGCACATATTGTTGCTCAGGTTGGCAGCTAGCAGCATCTTTGCTTTTTTTTACTAAATTCTCTTTCATAAGTGTGATTCCTAATGCATGTTAGTTATTTGCATATTTTTCAGTTTAGCTGATTGATATAATTGCGATACTTAAAGCAGGCTGACCGTTCTCCTTGTGGAACTGACTGCTGCTCCCAGATGGCCCTCTCCTATCCAGATTGCAGATCGCATTGCATCTTTCCCGCAGTTAGAAACCAGCTATGCCTTATTTGAGTTCCTTCTTCGTCCTCCCATTGCTGGCTCTTACAATGCTCTTACAAAGTCATCTTCTTCCACTTCTGCTTTTTCAATATATTTATTGAATTTTCAATTAGACAGTATGCATTTGTAATGAATTGGTCAAGTCCATATTACAAAATGAACAAGTACTAGAAAAGTACTCAGGGCAAGGTAACATGCAATTGTGTTAAAGGCGATATTTAACACCAAATGTGCAATTTTATGTATATATGTATATATTACAAAATATATACGTCTAACCATTTAGTACCATGTTAACCAGATAAATTGATGTTGATAAATTGAGTATAGAAGACAAACACAGGAACATCTTTTCCAACTGTCCGGAACACTTTCTTTGCTTTTAAAAGCATCGTGCTAATCTCAAACCAAAGTGCAAAATAACTGATACAAAGCTAATTGAGAAAGAATGCTTCTGTGGTGGTAAAAGTTGAATTCTAAGACTCTGAATTTTGAAAAATATCCAGACTTCGAATAACCGAAGGCTCTGTGAAATCACGGTGCTTTGTGAACTGTGAAAGGTTCCGCCAGATGAAATGAAACTGATATGTTTTGACTATCGCTTTTGACTTCCATTTACAGATTGCATTCATGTCTTCCTGCTGTTTTTATTTTGCAGATTGCAAATCACAGTGGGTATGTGCAGGTTGACTGGAAGAAGGTCGAGAAGGACGTGAACAAAGCAAAGAAACATCTGAAGAAAAAAGCCAACAAGGCAGCACCCGAAATCAACTCATTCATTGAAGAGGTGAGGCCTTATGAACTAGGGCGTTGTTTTATACAGCTCTTACGTAAAAAGCGTTTTGAATTAAAATGCTGTATTGACTATGATACCATGACATAATCAGTTAGCTGTTTCGCATCTGTGAGGACCTTGACACTTAAACTGTCGTGTTCTACTGTTCCATTTGTGTGATGTTGGAAATGGGGCCATGGCTTGCAGATTATATACCAGATATGCAAGTGGTTTTTTTTTTTTGGGGGGGGGGGGGGGGGGGGGTTTAACCGTACATCCCTATTTACTTATCCAGGGGTTTGAAGTTGGCATCTCAAAAAAACAAAAAAGCCAATGGATCCTGTTTTTTTCTTCATTTTTTTCACACATTCCCACAAATGTGGCTCTTGCCGTATTAATAAATGAGTCCTTCCAATGTTGCAGCAGCAGGGTGTCCTTATAATGGCACAGTTGTCATTGCTGCTGGTCCTCAGCCGTATCTCCCCTAGGCATTCTGGGAAATGTGTGAAGTATCCTGAGGAAGTACGAGGCACCGATAATGTGATGATGAAAGTGGGCTGCGGAGGCCACACAGCTTTCATTGCAGACATCATTAGCTGTCGTTATGTGTTGTTATTGCATTCACACTCATTAGCTTCTGATCTGAGGTGTCATTATTGTGTGCTAATTAATTTATGGTGTGTAGTAATCCCTCAGTTTCAAATTGATCTGAGAAGTGTAATTTAGGTTAATATAATCACTTTGAAATGGAAAAAAAATGTTTTATTCATCCTGAAGATGAACAAGCAGCGATCTGTAAGCATCCCCCCCCAATCAGTTTGCCCTACTTTATCACATTCATTAAATATTAAAGTAATGGCGCCCCCTATTGGTAGATGAAAAGAAAGCATTTATAAAGAGCATTCGTATAGGGATATAAAGCATTTTCTCAAACTTAGATTTGGGACCTCCCCAGTCCCCTTGTGCTCTGGTTCTCATTTCAGACAGTCTTGTGATCGATGAAGCTTATTAACATGATTTGGTGAAATGCTTCCATAGTTTTGTGCTTAATGCAGGGGTCTGCTGTACGCTCTGCTGGTTTTTGTTGTCAGCACCCAATCCAGACCCAGGTAACCAGATGAAGTGAGTTAGCTCTAATGGACCATGGTTGCAGTCCCCTGCCTTAAGGTGATTTTATCAGAGTGAAGGTTTGGCGCATTGCCTTTTTCTTCTTGTCATTATTGCCTCCTTTTCCACAAATGGTGTAGTTTTAGGGTTCACATTACAGGCCTTAATGCTCACTTTTGATTTTTTGCCTTTGATCCAATCTTTTGCATTCACTGTTCACATTCTGAACAATAAAGAGCCCTTTACACTTGGCAAACGGTCATTTTGGTTGAAAAGTAAACCAGCATATACGGGGAGGCCCCTGGAATACTTCACTATAAACATTCTAATTCACAGTATTATCAATGAGCAATTATCCCCTTTGAGAAAAAAAGAATTTAAAAAAATCAACAAATTAAAATTGAAGAATGTGGGAGCTTCTTCAGGACTTTTCACACGGTTGGGAAGGCTTTCTCAGTTTTTGTGATACTGTATGACAGTGTACTTTCTTCTTTTCCCCTTTCCTTTTAGTCTACAGAGTTCGTGAAGAGGAACATTGTCCTTTCCAGCGGATTTGTCGGAGGCTTTCTGCTCGGACTGGCATCTTAGAATCCGGTGTGGGTCCACCGCCAGGCCAGGCTAGCCCAGGCCGGCCCGCGAATTGCTACTGCACACAGGAAGTTGTCATAACTGTGAAGCATTTCCTCCTGTTCCGCTGCGGGAGAAACGGGGAGATGCGTATACTGTGAAGCAGCAGGGATGGGAGGGTGGACGCACCGTTTCGGCTGTGCAGGCCGCTGAAATATTACCCCCCCCCCCCACCCCCCCTGTAAAACTGTGCCTCTGTAGCCAGTCACCCCTGGCAGGTCTCTCAACCCAACTGACACCCAACTGTACATAGGATGAGCTTCACTCCTCGCATTATGGTCATCTATGTATTGTGGCTTGTCATTGGTGAGATGCGTCTTCAGGCAATCTGTGGCATCCTAGACCACAGTCATATTATTTAAGTGTTCTAATGTGCTAAATAGGAACCAGTGCAGCTTCACGATGCGTCCTCTTACCAGTGTAGAAAACATGATTATGTTCAGTAATGAGTCATTATCACATTGTTTGGATTCATTTCTTGCCTTTTAACAGTGCAATATTCCTTGACCTTCAGTATAATGTATGTCTCCTCTCTCCTTCATGAATACCAAATAGCCTTTTTTTCCTTTAACTATGATTTTTAAAGTGTACATCTAAAATAAATGTGTTTGAAGCCTAGTTTGGCAAAACATCATGTTTTGTTCGTTATTTTTCCTAAGGGAAAGAAGCCAATGTTATGTGTATGAATTGTTCCATATGATATTGTTGCAGCAGATCAGATTGAATTATCATGTATTAGGCAGTAATGTGCTATGATATCCCCAATGTGTTATGACATGCATTTGGCTAAAGTGGCCAAATTAGAGTTTTGTGAGTGACCTCTTCAGTGAGGTTTGAAAATTGATTTTTGGTCCATAACTACCTTCCAAAAATGTTCAACCCTCATTATTTCTATTTATTGTTATTGCAAAGACAAACTAAAATATATTTAAATAATATTTTTTAAAATCCTTATTTTGAATTGAAGGTTTATTTTGAATCCTCGTGTATGCAATTGCATGACTGCAGAATAAACATCACCAACTTTTTAAAGTCTTCTGATGGAAATGGCAGATCAGATCAGTCACGCTGCCTTGAAGACCAAGAGACTGTCTGTGTAACTTCAAGATTTTAGTTTTTAGGAAGGGAGAAGCTGGAGAAGATTCAAAAAAGACTGGCTGAGCTTTGACATTTTGTAGGAGCACTATTAAGTCTTAAGTATAATAAAATGGGAAACAATGGCACAACGCATCCACTACCAAGATTAGGCTGTCCCACCTGAAAAACTGGACACAACGGGCAAATTTCAGAAAAGTGACCAAGGAAATGGCAGAAACCATCCAGAGAAGCAGCTTCTGACGGGCCAACATTATGTCAGGCCGGGAGTTTGCCAGAAGTCACGTGGTTTTGTGGTAAGATTAGACTAAAGTTCACCTCTTTGGCCTGAAACACAGCCCGTCACCCAGGTAACACCATCCCCACTGTCAGGCATGATGGTGGTGGCAGCCTCATGCTATGAGGTTGCAATTCAGCAGGAGAGACTGGGCAGCTTGTTTCCATCAAAGAGGAGATGGATGGAGCCAAATGCAGGCAAATCCTTGAAGAGAACCTGTTTCAATGCACAAGAGCTCTGCGCTCTGGGCAAAGATTCATGTTCCAACTGGGCAATGACCCAAAGCACAAAAACTCTGATTTGAATCCCTAGTGCACTGGTGCCAGAAACATTGTTTTTGAAAATATAGATTAGCCTACTCCTTGTTACAAAAAAGATTCCATTCTAATTTCAGTTCCCTAACTGAATAGCTTGCTAGTTGTTTTTCTGCTCAACAAATACAGTGCATTTGTATACGTGATAAAATGGACTGTGTAGCAGTTTGTCCTAAAACAAGGATAGACTGCCGATCAGGTCCTACTCACTCGTCAACATTTATCAGAAAATGTTGAAACAAAGCTACGCTACTTATGAGCTTTTTTCCAGTGCCGCAGATAATGTGTATTCCTGCCAGTTTTGTTTTGTTATTTTCCAGTTTTTCTGAAAATGCACCAATCCTACAGGACGTTTCGAGTATCTGAGCAACGAGAGCAAACAACGCACTCTCCATAGCAACTCCAAGACAGTGAGCTGTCCAGTCTGCTTTGGCAGTAGTCAAGTGTACTTTTCTCGGTGAAACTAGTCCTGCTTTATTCTGCCACCGTGGCGCTGCCTATGCTGCCGGGAAATTCGCCCAATAAAAACGTAAGTTACTATAAAATATTGGCATAAAATTCTAACACCAGAACTACGCACTCTAAGCACTTCGCTACTACCTAACGTTTGCAAGAGAAATGCACCTGAGTTAACGTTAGCTACAAGCTAACATTCCTTTACCTGATACATTGCACTAAAACGTATGAGTCATCCCACTTAGTAACTGCATAAATAGCCAATTCCCTTTAAATAACCAAGTTAGTTATATACTAAAGTGTTCTTTTCTTCATTCGTTGTCCGTTTTTTTCCAGGTAACAACATTTGTCAATGATCGGTTGTGTAGAGTTAGAATGATAGCTAGCTAACAAGAATTGCTAACGCTAACAAATGAGCTCGCTTATTAGAAAGATCTTAATTAAGCCGGTGGTTCCCAACCTGGGTCCAGGGGGACCCTATCGTTTTCATTCCAACTAACCTACACTTGCAAACCCAGAATTTTAACGAGATGCTCATTTTTCTTAATTAGGTGCTGTTTATATTTAGAGGAATTATTTACCCTCTTATAACTATGCATGCCATAAAGAATTGAAGTCCTGTGTCCACATTATACTGAATGTTATATATTGGAAACAATTATATAAACAAAAGTAACAATTTTTTACCTGCTCAAATGAAAGTATGATCACATGGCTGCTAAAATTAACCATTTTCTAGACAATGAATTCAAAGACAACTATGACAATGAACCAAGCCTGCATTGAATTCATACATTAAAGGGGAAAAAATGATGAAAGAACTTAAACGTGTTCAACAACCTAGGAGCCTAATGATTCTTCTTAGTCATTACTTTGATCAATTACATTTCTTTACCTTTCACAATAAGCACAATGTGAACATGGGAGTTTCATTCTTCATGACATGCGCTGCTATTTCTGACATAATGTGACTTAAGAGGGTAAATAATCCCTCTAAACATTAAAAGCACCTGATCAAGAAAAAATTGACATCTTGTTAAAATTATGGGATAGCAATTGCGGTTGGAACTGAAACCAGCATACACAGTGGTCCCCCAGGACCGAGGTTGGGAACCACTGATCTAAGCTAATGCGAACTCTTCCGACGTGTGTTCGTACAGCTGGGCAAAGAGAAGTTTCACAAATCCCAGCATTTCGACTATTCCCATGGAGTCCCGTTCTTGGTGGGAAGCAACAAACCGGGCATTGGAGGAGAGCTGCTCCTCGGACAGAAGCCCCGCTCCCGACTATCGAGCGGAGGGGGTAGCGGTGCTCCGTCGTGGCTGGCATTTGACAAACAGGTCATTCAAACCGTCATAGAAGTATTCACCAGTGAGCTACTTAGTTTAACGGATGTGTAGGACTGCCTTGCTAGTTAGTGGCAGCGATTTGAATGATTAAAAAAATTAATAAACATTGTGAAGACCAGATGCTAGAACCTGATTACCTTTAAATCAGCTTATTTGTTTTGGCATTTGTAATGAGAATGATTCAATTTAGCAATATATCTGTTAATTAATTGCATTTTTTTCAGACACATGATTGATTCGATGTTCATGAGAATTTGGTTTCGGTTGTATTTAGATCTGTCATTTTGTGCACAATAATAATAACAATCTTTGCATATTGTTAGGTACTTCTCTTGTCCTGTGAGGTCATTCAGGAGTCTGCATTCACTGCATTCGACACTTGCTTGTGTCTGTAGGTTCTCTGTTTTGATGCTCACTTTCAAGAGCCAGTGTGCCAGAAGAGAGAGGAGACTTACAGAGTGAGGAAGTGTAAGATTTACTTCTATCTGGAGGATGACACCATTCAGGTGGTGGAGCCAGAAGTGAGGAACAGTGGAATATCACAGGGTAATTATCTGAATTCTCTCATAAAGGGAAAATTATATGGTAAAGGATTGAACTTTTTGACTGACGTATCCTATTCACATACTGTTGTTTGGTAAAACAAAAGTACATCAGAGACAAAGTTTAAAAATGCAGTCTTAACAATGTGATTGTGGGTAATAATCCTTATGAAGTGATCTGCACTGTAGCAGTGGAACGTAGATTCCTAAGTCCCAAATAATTTGTCGAGTTTAATTGTTTTTATTTTCCTTTGTGCGCAAGCAGGTTTATGGTATAGAAATGGCCACTGTATAATTCTGGGGTAATTGATAATACGTGTTTCTGTTTGCGATGGCCACGCAGGAACCTTGATTCGACGCCAACGCATCGCTCTTCCGCCTCCAATGGATGACCAGTACTACACCTCTCACCACTTCAACCTCAACCAGGAGGTGGTGCTGTTCTGCCGGACCTTCAAACTCACAAACTGCGACCCCTTCACCCTCAACTTCTTGCGGAAACAGGGGATGCGCATCAACCCCCCCGCCCCTACCCCAGAGGACCCCTACAGCAGTCTCCGCAAAGAGGTCAGAGGTTAACTGTGCGTTCCGAGCTGCGCTAGCAGCCAGCACAGCTATCCATGGAGCCGCTGTTCACTTTCCACAATATTCCACAAGTTCAGCCATTTTGACTGGCGCATATTTTGGGAGAAACACGAGGCTTTTGGATGTTAAAACACTAAATGATCCTAAATTGGTGTTCGAAATGATAAGATGTGATATTGTGATTCGTAGAAAAATTGCATGTTGAGTATTTGTGTACTTTAATTACAAAATGACACTGGCTATGTAACATTCTGGCGCTCAAGATGCTGCATATATATACATATATACTGTAGCTTGAGCAAGAATCATAGAAAACATTAGCTCAGTTATTTATCGATAAAACAGTAAGAAATTACACCTGTGTTTGAGATCTGAAAAGTATATTTTCCAGGTAAGAGAGGAAGTGAAGTTATGCCCTGTTTAAAGCTGTTGTGGCGGTGTGCGTGCAGATGGAGGGAAGCATGAAGCCCCTGCGTCCGTATGAGAGGCAGGACACGCTGAAGCAGTTCCTGGACCACGACCGCAACGTGCTTCGCTTCTTCTGCTACTGGGACGACTCGGACACCACGTTCGGCGTCCCCCACGAGCTCACGCTGCACTACTTCCTGGCCGACGACACCATAGAGATCCGCGAGGTCTTCAGCCGCAACTCGGGCCGCGACGTCGTCCCCAAGTTCCTGAACCGCAGCAAGCTGCCCAAGGTGAGCCGGGAGCGCAGTTCTTATGTCAGCCCAGCAGGTGGTGCCACAGACACAAAGGGGAATCTGTTGCTGTTACGTGGTAACCCTCCTTCTCTCTGTCTGCAGAAGGAGACACATGCTCCTTTCTCAGAATATAGTCATTCCTTTCTGGCTCTGCCCACAGTGCAGTTTCCCTGGTAAAAACCTGGGCTGCTCTGTGGCCCCCTGGTGGAACTGTCTCAGCGTTGCAGGCCACAAGTCGAGCGCCACAGCTGAATTGCAGTCGCCAGTTCATTCTTCTCTCCATTTCAGCCCAGTGAGGTGGCACCAGCCTCCACCTCCTTCCACCTGGGCGGGCTTTGGCTTCCCCCTCACAGAGCCCGTATCCAGGCCGACAGGGTCTTCCCCAAAGCACTCTTACCTTCCTCCCCACTTACCGCTGAGATATGATTCATCGTGAAAGACGGTCAGAACTCATGCAGTCTGTATCTTGTGTCGGTGGTGCCTGTGCATCCCCCGCCCCCAAAAGCTGCACCATCCCTTGCAAAATGTCATTGGACATGTTGAGATGTGACGCCTCCGGTCTGTGGAACGGATGCAATCCTCGCTAAAGAAATCGTGGTGTTATTCTCTGCCTTTCTCTCTCGCTCGATGGACAGCACGCCCCCCTGCCCACCCGCCAGCCTGGAGAAGTGACCGACCGCACGGTACTCAACGTGTTTGGGCCCACAGGGAACAAGGGTCGCTACCTTCTGGATAATCTCAAAGTAGGTGAAGTTTGGGGGAGACATTCCAGGGAAGAAATACATAATATTTGTGTGGTACTGTGAAAAAGTCAACCCTTTCTTTTATTTACTTTCCTGTAAAAACAGCCATTTAGTGTAAGTTAATTATTCAGAAAACAATGTAGCAAATATATATTTAACACAGAATTACACAAAAACCTTCACAACTATGTACAGTATCAAATCTTTCAGTCTGTCTGCCCTTTTCCTGTATTACAGCTTCCATTATTTTCGGTAGACTTGCTTTGAGTTTTTCAAAGAAATCTGCAGGGATAGTTTTGTGTATATATAATCTATTTTACTGGTGGTGTATGCTTTTGGCAGTCGGTTGTTGGCAGCTCAGTCTTTTGCTCTCTGTTGGTGCCTTGTCCAGATTGGCACGACCAGTGAGGAGTTCTACAAGGACTGCGATCTGACCCTGGGAGCAGTGATCAACGTGTGGGGTAGAAACGTGGTGCTCTGTGACTGCGACAACTTTACCAAGGAGTACTACCGCTCCAAGTACGGCATCGGTGAGTCGCTGCGCTTTGGTCACGCTGCTCTTTTGACCAGAGGAGATCGCACCGATTATTCAGGTTACAGAAGAAGGCTTCATCCATCACAGAACAGGAATGGCATGAATGGGAAACTGCTAATTACTCATCTGCTGCACAGCTTCCTCAACTTCAGCTGTGGAATTCAATTGACAATACGGTAACTGGAGCCCACTCCTGTCATCTTCTTGTACTACTCATGCATGGTCACTAGAGGGCAGAAGGGAGAAACATTTGAAGAGCGTTTAACCATTTACAATCCTTATATCCACTGTGTGTATGTTTTTTGGATGCTTTCTTAAAAAGAAATAATATTCTTGTCAGTGATTACATTTCTAGATAATAATAATAATAATTATTCCTTACATTTATATAGTGCTTTTCTCAAAACTCAAAACACTGCTATCTGCCACGGCTGTGTCTGTCTCACTCAAATTGGGCATTCCGCACAGGGAGAAAAAAGGGGTTAAAAAAAGCATCTGGCGTGCTAGTAGAATTATCATTTGAAATGTAGAAGCAGTGACTCTATACCGTTTTTTTTAATCAGCCATGGCTAGCCTGTTTGCGCAAACAGAAAACAGATTTATGGATATGTGCAGAAGACATAAAACAACCCCTTCCAACTCTTTGGCTCACGGTCGCAGGAACTTAAAGGGCGAGTTCAGTGTTTTGTTTTTCGGAGGTTTACCCCCAGATCCCCCGAGGGCGGTGAGTATTCACCAAGGGTGCAGCCAAAAACACGCCGAGCCGCTGCTTCCCCGTTAGCCGCGCGCTCGTTGTGGCGTGGAGCGTTTCTGGGGAAGCTGTGCGGGCCATCGAGGTGTGACCACGTTACATGTCTGAGAGACGTTTCGAGAAATGAGAGGTGGCCTCTCCGCCTCTTTGTCTTCAAATGCCGGGACGTGCGCGCCCCTAGCCAACAGGAAGCGGTGCGACACGAACCCCTGCACATCACACTGTGTTCTGCCAACGGAAGGCTTCATCGAACCGGTCACAAACATCTCAAAATGGCGCCGCTTCGTCACGCCACCGCGATGGCGGGACGCGGCTCTCAGACGCGAGGGCAGGTTGTTACTGTTCCGCTATATCGGCCTCTTTCTCTCTGTCACTCTCTCTCTCTCACTTTGATCTCAGAGGACTTCACGCCGGTGGACTACAGGCCCAGCCCGGCCCCCAGAATCCCCAGGGAGGTGCCGCCCTACAACGGCTTCGGGTCCGAGGAGGACTCCCTGTGCTCCTGCAAGGGCCTGGTGCTCAAGGCCCCGAGGAAGGACTTCCGGAAGCTGATGGAAAAAGACCGGTGGGTGCGGGCCAGGTGGCGTGTGTGTGTGTGTGTGTGTGTGTGTGTGTGTGTGTATGAATGCCACCACAGCCATCTCAGAGTCAGCTTCTCCTGTTTCCTAGAGCTTCTAACGGCGGGCGACTTTTCTGCATCTGCGTTTGTTTTCCATTTTTTTGTTTGATCTGCGGATCGGGGTTCACTTCTGAAGATCCCATTAGCTTTATCGAGGCAGAGCGCCTTGATCGCTGTCTTTGAATCCCATGTGCAAGCGCTCACTGGGCTTCGCCCTATCTTCAAAGAAAAGTGACATTTTGCGTGAAAAGGCCGGAGTTTTAACCGCGTTCTGAGAGCAGGTAGCCTGGAAGGGCCTGTGCGTCTGTCTGTGCGTCTGTCTGTGTGTTCGTCTGTGCGCCTGTCTGTGCGCCTGTCTGTGCGTCTGTCTGTGCGTCTGTCTGTGTGTTCGTCTGTGCGCCTGTCTGTGCGCCTGTCTGTGCGTCTGTCTGTGCGCCTGTCTGTGCGCCTGTCTGTGCGCCTGTCTGTGCGTCTGTCTGTGCGTCTGTCTGTGTGTTCGTCTGTGCGCCTGTCTGTGCGCCTGTCTGTGCGTCTGTCTGTGCGCCTGTCTGTGCGTCTGTCTGTGCGCCTGTCTGTGCGTCTGTCTGTGCGCCTGTCTGTGCGTCTGTCTGTGTCTTCGTCTGTGTCTTCGTCTGTGTGTCCGTCTGTGTCTTCATCTGTGTGTCCGTCTGTGCGTTCGTCTGTGTGTCTGTCTGTTTGTCCGTCTATGTGTCTGTCTGTTTGTCCATCTGTGTGTCTGTCTGTTTGTCCGTCTGTGTGTCTGTCTAAGTGCATCCTCTCTCTCAGACAGGGGCTGGTGAGCAACGTGCTGCGGTTTGTGGGCAGGATGGTGTCCGACGTCCCGACAGACACAGAGAGGATGTTCATCGTCTCCTACTTCCTTAGCGACGACACCATCTCCGTGTACGAGCGCACCAAGAGGAACCTGGGTAATGAAGTACCTTGTGATCGCATTGGCGCATGCGGCAGCGTTTAATGTTAAATCCGTTACAACTTAAAATCCATGTAAAGTCCTTGTGAACTGTCAGTCCAGCAAATATGTTCCAAATGAAGACACTTAGATTCAGCTTATAAAAATGTTTTGCAACGCTACAGGATAATGTGCCTGAAGAATGGCCTGGCCTGAGTTGGTGTGGGTTGGCAGGTGAGGGTTTTGCTCTGTGTGCTGCAGGTGTGATGGGAGGTAAATTCCTGGAGAGGGGGAGGGTGAAGAAGCCGGGACAGGAGCTGTTTAAGTGTGAGATGTCAGAGTACTTCAACGCCCAGGACCTGTACCTGGGAGCCAGACTCTGCATGAACTCACAGGAGTTCCAGCTGGTGGATGCAGACGAGTTCACCATCAGCTACATGGAGCAAAACGCAGAGGAGGTGTTCAGCTTCCCCTCATCATCCTCCCTTGTCCTCCCCTCCTCTCCTCTCTTCTCCTCTTCTCTCCTCTCCTCTGTTCTCCTCTTCTTTCCTCTCATCTCCTCTTCTCTCTTCTCCTCTCCTCCTTCCTCCTCTCCTCTCTTCTCCTCTTCCTTTCTCTCCTCTCTGTTCCTCTCCCCTCCTCTCCTCTCTTCTCCTCTCCTCTCCCCTCTCCTCCCCTCCTCTCCTCTCCTCTTCTCTCCCGATCATTATTTCTCTCCAATCTGCTTGTCTTCACTCAGAAATAAAGGAGCAGGGATCCCTTATTTGTGACACGGGTCAACAAATGGATGAGTCATTGTTCTTATCTTCTAGTGCAGGGGTGTTCCAGTCTTATCCAACAAAGAGCCGGTGTGGGTGCAGGTTTTTGTTTTAGCCCAGCACTAACACACCTGTTTCCACTTAACCAGGTCTTTATGGAGGACCATGATTAGTTCAATCAGGTGTTGTAATGTTGGACTAAAACCAAAACCTGCACCCACATCGGCCCTTTCATGATAAGACTGGACACCCTCAAGCTGACGATTCCTGGGAGTATTTCTGAACTCTGCTCTGTGGAGCAGTAGATCATATTGATTTTGAAGGGTCTCATTAATTTCCATTTTCCTAATTTAGCGCAGTGCGATGCAGGCTCGGACTGTTCAAGTCGATACATATCTGCTGCTGTGCGTTCTACGGCTGTTGCTCGGTCATACATTTGAACTTACACTGAGACTTTTATAGCCTTGGTGGTAAATGTATGTTACTCCGTCATGTTGAAAAACAAAAAAAGAAAAAATAAATTACAACTGTTGGGTCCTGGTCAACGATGCCCATTTTGAAAAGTGAAGACATGCAGTACTGCAGCAGCGAAAGCTTTATTCACCTGTGCACGTGGGAGATAAGTCTCACACCAGGAGCAGCACATTCCTATAGAGTGAAACAGAGAGACAGGCTTATTCATTATCCTCGGTGGCTCAGCAGTACCGTTACTCCCTTCAGATACCACAGCAGTGTGGTCAAGGCAGCACTGGCCAGTCAGAAAACAGATAATAGAGCACTAATTGAGCGACTGTCCTTGAATACGCCATTTTGTATGTCCACGGTTCCTGCACTTTTCCCACTGACTTCTGTAGGGTTTATAAAATTAATAACAGGCCTTTCTGTAAAATGCTTCTAAATGCTTTTTTGTACCTGTATATATGTATATGTGAAATAAATAAATAATTTTTTTTAAAAAAAAGAAACATATAAGGAATACAACATGCAAATGTCTTGGATATAAAGTGTACTGAAGAAATATTATCACTGTGCTTAAAATGACATGTTTTGTCTAGTTCCCCATGGCCAACCTTGGGACCATTCTGAGCAAGCTCAAGTCCCTCAGCGAGGACGAACGGAAGGAGATCAAGCAGTTCCTGGTCATGAGCGACCCCGGGAACACTGGGGTTGTCCAGTACGAGCCTTTCAGGTGAGGACTCGTTAGACACTGTCACAGGTATGTTATAATACAGTCAGTAGAATTCCTCAGGGCCAAATCTGTCTGTATGTTAGTGACGAACATGGAGAACAGCCCCAAGGGCTCTTCTGTGAGAGACCATAATTGGTTATCATAACTGATCGTCATTTAATATGTGTAGCTAATTGGGGACTGAAATGAATATGGCCTTTTCTGAAACAATCCGTAGTTATTGGAAAAAGAATCTGTAGAACCCAAATGTTACCAGAGTGTGCTAAGCACAGACAGTTAGTATATCGTAACATAGCTGATTTACAGATACTCGGTACACCCGGTTTCAGGATCCTATGGGATGTAAATTGGTAATTGTACGGTAAACCGCGGGTCATTTGTCAGAGCAGAGCTGTCGAGCCGGTGAATGTGTGAGAGACGATCTTATCACCGCAGGAGGCTGCTGGCAGGGGCGGGCTGCCAACTGTCAGATCATGAGGTCATGACTCTGGGGCGGAGCTACGCGGTCCGGGAGCAGAGGGAGCCGGACCTGGGCCTGATGCTGTCGCTGGCGCAGGAGCGCCTGAAGAAGAGCCACTTCGAGAGCTTCTCCGAAATGAGCAACGCCTTCGTCTACGAGGACCGGGACAGGTACGGACGCGCCTCCCCCGCCCCCCCCTGCCCCGCGTCCCCGTCCCAGGCAGGGAAGAGAGAGGGACCTCCTGCCGGGGTCTGCAAGCCATCAGCCCCCCGAGAGAGAGGAGCTGCGATTAGTTCCAGCAGATTCAAGTGTAACATTGGAAACAGATGGTCCCGCAAAGACAGGGTGGCACGTTGCAGACGGGTGGAAATAGATGGCTCGGGGCCCCGAAGGGTTAATCCGCGCGTCTTGCTCTTGCGGACGGACGGAAAGGCCTGTTATTTTCATATTTTTTCTAACCTGTCTTCTCCTGGTAATAAAGACGTAATGTCAAGACTGGCTCCAGTCGGCCGCCAGGATCCAGAGAAAACAACGGGCCACCTCCCATGTAGAACAGACGCGCTCTGTGTGTCTTGCGGAGATGTTTCTGAGCCTCTTAATTGATGACTCTGTGGGTGATGTTGATGACTTGGTTTTGCTTCGCCTGTAGCTAAGCTGTAAGCGATATTGGCTCTCTTGGATCTCTCATGCCTGCCCTCCCATGGTGCTGTAGGACTGGACGCTTGGCCACCATGGAGGCCAGAACTATCTGCAAAGCCTTCAAGATCCCCCTGGCAGACAACCTGCTGATGGCCCTCTTTGAAAAGTGAGAGAAAACGAGAGTATTACTTTCTTTTCTTTGTTGTCTTTCCTATGCCTCAATTCCATTTTATTTTCCTACATGAATCTTTCTTTTTGTTGCCCACTCTTCTGTCCAGGTTCGAGAATGAGGCAGAGGAACTGGACTACAACTCTTTCCTGTCTAAGATCAACTGGAGGGAGAACCCGTTGCCCCCACTTCTCCCGGATGATGTCATGAAGGTGAGTGACAGCTGTCAGCGCACGCATCAGACTCACTTCCTCCGGATCTCCTGCAGCTGCTTGCTTCGTTCGCAGTGAAACTACAGAGGGGTTTTTTTTAAACCATTGTGGGTCATGGCTACAGCAGAATTAGTGTCCTGGATGTCCAGTGGCACTGGGCCTGGCCAAGCCTGTTGTTCCAGATAAAAGTCTCTTTTGGGCTGGGCCCTGAGAAACCCCTTTCAGGAGCGCTGCTTCTAGATGTGTTTATTTTCTTATGCAGAAGTCAGTCAGCACCACATGAGATTCTAAGCAGAAACATCTGCCCAGGACACACGCGGCAGGATGTGAGAAGAGCGAGGAATTTCTGGGGCAGTTCCAGCTCTCTCCAACAGATGGAGAGCCTGTTTGTTGGCTGCAGAGTGCTTTGTAGAGAAACTGTCGATTGGTTGATATTCATGGGGTAATAATAGCTGAGGCAAGTCCGCTACACTCATATAAGTCCCCACATGTGCACACATACACACACACAAACACACAGGCGCACACACACACACACACACAGAATGAGGCGCAGCCGGCTTAGCAGGTGACTCTTGTTGGGAGATGTGCACTGTGGTCCTCGCAGTCTATGGTCTTCTCTAATTTGTCTGACTCTTCTCATCTGTGGCTGGTATTCAGTCCCTTATATTACGGTAGCACAGGGTCAGCCCAGACCTCTCAGCCAGTTAAAGGGGTGCTGCTCCACTCACGCGCGGGAGCTCAGCGGCTGATCCTGAAGAGCGAAGAACGAACAGCCTCAGTGGCGTCCGTCTGGCTGTCTGTCTGTCTGTCTGTCAAACCCAGCTCTTTACTGTACACGACACTGATGGCCGAAAAGCCACCTGACCCTCTCAGAAGAGTCTTTCTGTCTGAGGACATCTCTGTGCCAGCTTGACAGTCCTACTTCCCGCTACCTTCACTACCGTGCTCCTCCCACGTTTTCAACCGCCGTCACTGAGGCCCTCTCCTCACGCTGGGGCGCGCATTTCAAATGAGCTTAAAGGTCCAGGCGTTAATATCGGCCAGCTGCGGCTCGTCTGGGGTTCAGAAACGAGTGCGGTGGGTTTGTCGGCCATTTAGGGCCTCCAGTGTCCATGTCATCATTCCCCTTTCATCATCCTTCATTCCTCAGTTCGATGTGGACCGGACTGGAGAAGCGGTTGGCCCGGCGCTGAAGAGCATCACCTACTCCGCCTTGCTGGAGGACGCCTTTGGCAAGCAGGAATGAAGACGGCAGATGTCCTTCCACAAGCATCCCATTTTGTCCTTGAGCTGCGTGCTTTTCCAATTTTAAAGGCAGAGGATTCATTTCACCAATAGTGTGTTATCGAGTGTTCTTCTGTCCATCGCATAAATCCGTTTCATATCCATGTGAGGTAGTACTATGCTAATTGATCAAAAGTTGTACACATGAGAAGTACACACACACACACTCTCACACACACACACACACACACACAAACACACACACGTACACACAGTAACTTGGAGCAGAAAGTGCTGTAATCTCACTGTTCCTGAAGCAACAGTAGGGTCACGCTACGCTTCGTGTTAGCTTCAGTTTATTTATTTGGTAGAAGCTGTGTGTAGATGCAACGTGTTTCTGTTTGCTTATTTACGGGAACAATCTGTCAAGGCCCACAGTTCCCTTCATTTTCGCCCTAGACCGGACACAATCCAATATCTGATGTCACACCTAATTCTATTGTCAAATGGCTAAGGTGGTGCAGCAAGTAAAAATAAGTCTCTGTGCTGCATGGTGTAATCAGAGCCACCGCCCCCCCCCTGCCCCACCCCCCACCGCCCCCCATCAGTAATCAAGCCCTGATTCCTCACCAGCACAGAAAGAGCACATTACATCATACGGGCATTATCATCTTCATTCTTAGCCTTCACACTTACTAAAATATTAGCCTCCCGAGCCTCCCGCCCCTGGTCCGCGGCTCAGGGAGTGACGTCCGTGGAGCCGGGTAGCATTTCGGGCCTTTTATGCCCCTCCTGGAGAGGGGGAGGGGGGGTTGTTGAAGACCCAATGGGCCCGACTGTCCCGCTACTGCTGCCACCCGAATGTGGTGCCGCTACCAGGCTTTTCCAGCCAATATATCCATAACAGATCAGATCACCACACGGGCCCGGCCTGTTTATATTTACCTACGGCTATAATATCCTGCAAATCATATCCATCAGTTTCACATATTTTTCCCCATCTCTGCTCAGGCTGTGGGAAACTTTACCTTTTAAATGGTTTTTAATAGTCTGGTTCATGTTTAATTGTTGTTCAGTTGGGTCCTGGGGCGTAATAAAAGCTGATACTCAGGAAGAGGTGGTAAAAGTCTGAGCGCTTTAAAGATCTGCAGTGAAATGATCCCAGTGGTGTTGGAAGTACGAACCATGGCTGGCAAAAAATATTTGCGGAAATATTTGTTATATTTCATTCCGACGCCCGCCTTTGTTCCTGAAGATGCTATCACAGGGAACAGCAATAAGTATTTCTCTGTATTTTATGGGCTTGAAGGTTTGGTTTTCCAGCTTGGCCACCAGATAACGCACTGACTTGATATCTCAATCGTGAGCGTTGAGAGAACATGTTGCACATGAATTTGCATCAAAGGGGTTTTTTTTTACTTTCCTTTGGCCACAACTGACAGCTCCAGGCAATTGGATGTTTTTCCCTCCCATTATTTTAATGTTTGTCTCAATAAATATTTCTATCTGCTGAAATCCGACCCGAAATGACTACACCTCACAGTAGATTTCCAGCATGCACTGCCAAGCGCAGCTACTGAACCCGGGGGGGGCTGCTGCCTGTTCAAAGAGAAACGTGATCTTCAGATAAACCGCTGCCTAGTTTATCACAGATTATTATGGTGGAATTATTTCACAGGTGCAACGTGTTTCACTTGCGTGATGTACTTTGTAATCGGGCATGGAAAAACATTGCCGTTGGCTTCAGACCAAAGGTGCATTTCTAGTGTGCCACTATGGTAAAGCAAATCTTTTATCAGTGTAAAGTGAAAAGAATACATATTTTATTGCTTCTGGCAATTGAAAATTTATTTTTGTCATATATGTCTATGTATTACAAAATCTGGAAGAGCACGTCTGGTGGAATTTTGCATTCATTTGATTGAATTTGACATTGTGAACAAATGAATGAAGCTGGTCTTGTTTATTTTCTCTTTCACACTGCCTGAAGAAAGATTGAGCACAAGGGCAGTGTCCATCATTCAAAAGCTTTGCTTTATGAGGTCAGACCCACGCATGCAGAAGAAGTTAATTTCCACACGATTTTCCCACAATTCCCTTCTCACAGCCACCAAGGAATGAAGTCTGTTTACTCAGGAGATTATCAGTTTCAATTTCTCTCCCATTTCAGGCATTGGTGTTATATATATCGGAGAATATTATCCTCCGTTTCCCACTGTGAAAACAGCCGAAGCATTTGTTCCCAAAAAAAAAGAAAATTCAAAATTCTCTGCTGAGACCTCGCAGCCTAAAACCTGGTACAGCAATCAATGTGCCGTTGTTTTTGGCAAGGTGCAGGCGAGACGTAATTTTAGGTGGTAAAATAAAGAGTTATTCTATACCGGTTGTAAATTGGAACAATTGGACTATTTTCATAGAGATTCTAGTTCCCAGCGGAGGTCAGTCTGGAACAAGGTGAGACTTTTTTTGGGGGGGGGGGGGCTTTCCATCAGATATTAATCCTATAAAATTATGAGCTCCTTTCTCTTATTTTGTGTAGCTGGAAATAGGGCTTGAAATCAGTCTTGCATATGTGGCTATGACCCTTCAGACCTAATGCAGTAGGCCTTCTCCTGACCTGTACCATGTGATCCAGCTTCTCATGCCCTGAAGCATTCCTGCCATACTGAACCTGGCTGGAAAGAAAAACCCAGAAAAAATTGCTATCATAGTCAATGGAAAAATAGATTATTGATATGACAAATGGATGTAGATTTGTATAAGCCTTCAGTGGATTATTATTGTGTCAACAAGGTTCCTGTCCAATCCTGAGCCTGTTGCAGTTCTGCTGGTGCGTAATGCTATTCTCCTTATTGACGAGCAGCAGTTCTGCTGATCTCCTTAATGATGACCAGCAGTTCTGCCGGTGCCTGATGCTGTTCTCCTTAATGATGAGCAGCAGTTCTGCTGTTCTCCTTAATGATGAGCAGCAGTTCTGCCAGTGCCTGATGCTGTTCTCCTTAATGATGACCAGCAGTTCTGACTGTGCCCAACGCTGTTCTCCTTAATGATGACCAGAAGTTCTGACTGTGCCCAACGCTGTTCTCCTTAATGATGACCAGCAGTTCTGACTGTGCCCAACGCTGTTCTCCTTAATGATGAGCAGCAGTTCTGACTGTGCCCAACGCTGTTCTCCTTAATGATGAGCAGCAGTTTTGCTGGTGCCCAATGCTGTTCTCCTTAATGACAAGCAGCAGACATGAAGCTGCTCTTTGCACAAAAGGTTGTGCTTGCTGCTGCTTTTCTGAGGAAAAACCCATGTTGTGTGAATCGTGCCATACCAGCCCTGTGGCTAACTGAAGCACATTAGCATCGTCCGCATGTGTCCTCGCATATTTGCACTGACTGGCAGGCCTCCTGTTCAAAGGACCTTTCTAGACCTTTTCTTTCACTCTGCTTGCTTACTTAGAGCAGGTGTTGAAATATTGTGTCACTGTCAATTTGTTCATCTTTGCTTTGGACCTATGTATAATGCACTGTTTGCCTCATATAATGTATGAGGTCTAAGGTGTGGTTAAGAGGTTGATTCTTTTTAAGTTATCGTGTAAAGCCTCTCTTGCCGATTTGTCCGTAAAGGGTGTGCCGTCACTGGCAGATGGCATCGAACGCCACAGAATATGACAGAACACGGGACGACGTATTCTTAACAGAATTTATAAATCTCGACCATTTTAAATGGAAATAAAGGTCTGGCTACATGCATGCATCCAGAGAGCACTGAACCTTCGAATTTGAAGTTTTCCCCTCAGCTGTCGTTGGCAGTAAATCCCTGCTGTCTGAAGGTGGGGAGGGGACGAGAGGTCAGGATTCTCGGGGGTCAGACCGGGTCTCGCAGGTAATTGTGCCGAGTGAACTGCTGACCCCCTAAGCCTCACTTAGTTTGACCGGCCCTGTCGTTTATTTCCCCGTAGATTTTAAACATTTTTTTGCCAGCATGTCTACACAATAAATTATAATTTGAGCTTTATAAAACATAAAACACACCGAAGCTTTGTTGGCATACTGGTTTGTAATGTGGAGATATGATTTAATTAGCTTCTTTTTTTTTTCTTTTTGTTCCTCTGTACTGAAATTTTTTCTGTATCTGCATGGCTGCTGTTGAAAGAATTTCTACCTGCTTAAGTCCACCTGGCTTCTAAAGGCTGAGGAATCTGATGATCTGATAACTTCATACCTTGTATTCTCTCTAGGATGAAATCTGCACTTCAATTAGAAGATTACACACTTGTGGCCAGCGTGGCTAACGTTGACTTTTTTTTGGTCACACTAAGTTACAATGAATGGCATGTTCAGATCTATGGTCATGACTCATTAAAAATGACTAATTAATTTCCGACTGGCTGCAGCTGCTTTTGAGAGTGTGCACGTCTCTCCTTTAAAAATAAACAATGCACCATTCCTTCGTGAAAATCAATAATTCCTCACTTTTTAAAGTTTTTCTCTATGTAAAATTAATTTGTAATTTCTTCCCACTGAATATTAAAGATTCAACTACGAGAAAAAAATCACCAGTCATTTTGTGCAAACAAAAGCACAGAACCTCTGTTTGATGATCATTAGTTTTTGAATGTGCAAATTGAATATAACTTGCTACTTGTCATTGTTATTTTTAATGGATGAGCTTTTCTCAAACTATGAGAAACAATTCAGAGTGTTATAACAGGGAGTTAAGTATACTCCCTCATACTTCATAAAAAATAAAAACATGGAAGGAGTTAAACCATTAAAGAAACACATTTCATGTGAGATATCTTTCTAAAAATGCCAATTATCCTACAGACTTACACTGTTCTAGCAATCTGCAATAAGACTGGAGGGCCATTTATTTTTGAAATTAACTCATTTTGTTAACAGTTTTACAACCCTCACATTGTAAAAAGGGTTAGACTTTTGGCTCATGTATGCCAGATTTCACCTATTTTTTTTTTTTTTTGGGTGTGTGTGTCTCTACACGTTTGCTTCTGTCGGACGGTCTGTGTGAATGCGTGTTCCTCCTCTCGGGGATGTAGGACTTAGTGTGTCACGTTCCACATCTGACACTGATCCTCAAACGCACGGCTCTTTATCTAGTTATTCCTCAGGAAGGGGAAAAAAAAAATGTCAGGAGGGAGGGGCGAGAGAGGAGTGGGAGGCTGAGGGGGGAGAGCGACAGCTCTCAAACAACCACTGTGTGTGTGTGCGTGTGTGTGTGTGTGTGTGTGAGAGAGAGAGAGAGAGAGAGAGAGAGTTTTGGGGGGAGGGGGTGGGGGGAGACAAAAAGTGAATTGTTGGAGAAACTCAGCTCCATTTGATGCCGATGCTGGATTACCTCACATCTACAGCCCGGGAGAAGGTAAGACCTGCCGCTGCTAATCTCGAGTTGACAGGGATCCTGCAGGGTGGCCAGCGCTGAGCCCAGAACCGGAAGTCGCTGTGACTGCTTGCTCGTGGCTCGTGGCTCGTGGTGTGACGTGCCGTTCCTGACATCACAGCCACTGCCGGCAAATTCCGGCAGCATTTGTCTGTTCATCTACAGACAGATTTGGGACCATTTCGGTTTGATTTGAGATCGTGCTTGTGTCCGCTCATTGGGAAGTTTTAAAGGGCTTTCTAAAGGCGAGAAATGGTCTTGATATTTCAAGTGTACTATCACGGATATCTTGTAACATGTGGATACGTTGAATGTACCACATCATTTGTCACTGGACTACTTACTGTGTAAGTACATAAAATACAAACAATAAGTGTTTATTGCATAACAATCTTGATATTGTAGGTATTAATCAGCATTAGACATGAGCAGACAGACTCATTAGAAGGTGGGCACTGCAGGGAGTGTATTTGTGAGCAGGATCCTGGGGTTAGGCTAAGCCTTTTAAGAGTAGGCTATGTTTTTTTAATGCATTTTCAGCATTCTGAAAGTCAATGTTCTAGAACTTCACTGCTTTCAGTTACCAGCAGTCATTGTTACATCAGCATTGGAATGTTCAGTTAAGAACGTTCCAATCACAAAATTGATTTATCTCACACTTTAAATGCTAAATGGCATGTGCAAGCAATGGTGATGTGCATTTGGCGGTACAGTAGGTAGGGCAGTGAGATGAGCCCTCTCACCAAACAGACCAGGAGTCAGGGTGCAGAGAAGAGACCCCTGGTGAATAGTAGTACCGAATGGTACTCCTGCAGTTGGAGGGCATTGCGTGACTTTTCATGCACAAGCAGAGGCGGTGAAATCAGACTAGCCGTTCAGGCTGCCTCCGAGTGCCTTTGTTCTTCTCGTATTTAGCGTTTCGTCACCAGGGTGGCGAGACGCTGTGCTTTTTACGAGGAGCGAACATTCTTCCCGCACGACAACTGTCGTGGCTGTCTCAATCGGTGATCCGCAAGAGAATCTGGAGACGCCTGGCCGAAACACGGGATATTAATGCGTCTGGACCACTGGCTGCTGAAGGGTGCGAGGACCTTTCGCCCTCTAGAGCAGATCGAACCGCCTGCCCCCTTTTCTCAGAAGCAGGAATTGTAAAGCTAACATTAGCTTAGCTTTGGCTGGGTCAGGTCAGCTGTCATTGGCTGTGGGCAACCCTCAAATCCACAGTGTTGGTTTTAGCTTTGTGGCAGGGGATATATTTAGTGGTGGGCTTATCCCTGCTGTAGGGTAGGCGCTGGTGCATGGCGTTGGCACGCGGTGGGTGGGTGGGTGTTTGGGTGGGCGGGGGTGGGGGCTGGGGGCAGGCTACGGTGATGCGTTACCCCTGCAGGAATTCTCCCCTTGGCTTATTAAATACTTGTGAATCGATGTTGCGTTCAAGGAAACAGAAGCAGAGACATGGCCTCCACAGCCTCCTGGGACAGGAGGCACACTGGTGCAGGGAAGCAATGCTGCACAGATTCTCCACGTGCAGTGCGACACCCAGTGATGGGCTGTTGTCAGCATAGCAGTTTCAAAAGCGAGACCTGGAGCACTTCTCAGCGGTAGATGACCAATACCCATAACAATCCCTCATCGCACGCAGGCTCTATGTGCTCTAAAGCATGTTGCATGATGCTTTACGAAGGTCAGCACCGGAACATAAGACCCTGCTTCAGTGCTTGCTATCAGCTCAGTGGAATAAAACCTTTGGCTTAAGAGGAGCATGTGTTGTGATGCACTGTAGTATTGAGAGCAGATGGAACTGGAACTCCTGTTCTGCACTCTTAAAGGCAGTTCACAGTCCATTGATGTTTGATTTCCTGATGGATATCGCTACATTGGCTATGTTGACATACACCAATGCCCTGATCTTCATCCTGTTACGTTCACGCACAGTGTCGGTTCGGTTCTGAAGGGGTGCGACAACCCTATTCTAAAAACAAATTCACGACCTGAAAAATTCAGGTATTGACCCATCATGTTTTCATACACAGAATATATATATACACACACACACATGGTTCTGTGGTCACTAATGGGTTAATGCATGACGAAGCCCTTGGCTCGCTAGAGCTCAGTGAGATGAGGAGTGCCATATTCTAACCAGAGCTGCATGGACAGCTCAGAGCATTGACACGCGGCAGAATTTCACAGACCTGATGACACAGACGGCTAGGCCCCTTCCCAGTCAGCCCTGCTTCTGGGGGAGGTGGGGGGGGGGCGCGGGATCAGGCACAATCAAAACCCCCCCCCTCTCCCCCACCCCCACCCCCACCCCCCCATCTCTGTTTCCACCCTGGCTCTGTCAGGGGGACACGCCATTCCTGGGGGCCTCCACGTTGAGCGTCTGTCCCGCTACGGCTATCACAGCCAGGAGAGGAGAAACCGCCGGAAAGTGTTCAGTGACTCAACGCCGCTCCGAGGTGCGCTGGAACGTGACCGACTGTCCGGCACAAATGACGGCCTGTTTAGCGGGCTGATTCTCCCTGGGAGCCGGGACAAGTCAATTGCTTTCCACATTGTTGAGTTTTAATCAAAGATCAAAAGTGACTTCAGAATTTGTCTTACAATGCGGCCTCTATCTGATATATTATCTTAATCACAAGGGCACAAATGACTGAGTAACAAGACCGTATTGGACCTCCATTCACTTACAAAAACCTGTCAGTCAGTCTAGTGCAAAATACAACGATCGTCTTAAATAAAATGGCAGACATCGATGTTTGTTGCCAATACATTTCTACGTGAAAAATGAAGATTTAGTTTGAACTGTCGGATCATCTCACGATCATCATTTTACACATTCAGTAATATTCTCACGCTACACGCTACACCACATGTTTCTGCGTTTGTGCTGAGCTCGCTTGGACTGACCGAGATCATAGCCTGGCTCGTGAAAATTGTTGATGAGATGTCAAACTGTTAAACATCACTCAGCTTGGAGTTCTCTCAAATTCCAGAAGCATGACTTGTGTCTTTGTAAAAGTTTTGACTGCCAACACTTTTGATTCAACCATCCCCAAAACATAAAAACTGCTAGTAAAAGTAACAGAAGTACAGCGCTGTTTCTAGGGGATTATCTGAAAGCCTTTCTTTAACATATTTTCTTCATACTGTACACTCTTTTGTCCGCTAATAATTCTAGTAATTCTGTAGCAAGCTGATCAAAGTTTTATAGATGTGTGTATTTACACACACCATTCATTTGCACGCACATACCGCTCTGTAAGCCTATCGATAAGTGCCCAGCGGAAACCCTCACGAGCTTGAGGAGAACATATAAACTCCGCACAGCAAGGTACTGGACGGGATTCGAACAGGAGACCTTCCGACTGGGAGGCAACAGTGATACCCACTGCCCTACCGTGCCGTCTTCAGCCAGTCAAGCATAAGTGGACTACATGCCAGGCCTAGCACATGACACGACTGGTAGATCAGTCTAGCTGGCCCACAGTCCTCCTCTCTAGGACTGGGAACCCATTCTAAAAAGCTCAGTTGCCCTGGCTGCGTGCTCCTGTAATGATGTTGGAACTCCCAGAGTGTCTGTTTGCGTCGTACATGAAGAACTCCCAAACCACCTTGCAGGCCGGGATCTCTGCACAACCTCATTAGAGGATCATTTGTTTTGTCATTGTCTGTCATCAGCACTGGCTCAGAACAGAAACACTGTCAGCGATGCTCAGCCAGCACCAGTGCTTCGCATGCCTGTGCGTGCCTTTTTATTACGCCTGCCCATAAGCAACACTGAAAGGTCGTCTGCTTGTACAAACACTCTAATATGCTGCCTCGTTCGCTTAAAATGAATTATTTATTTTGACAGGCAAACTGATACTTACGTTTTACACTTACAAGGCAAGGAATGTTGAGGTTAAATGATGCCTTCTCAAAAGCAAGATATTAGAGGAGAGTTTCAAATAAACTTAATGTACTGAGGCTTTAGCACATATTGGGGAATTCAAGTTGATTTTTACAAAATGAAAGGAAATTATAAACATGCAGATTTTTATTTCATTATCATTACTATTTTTAGAAATAATATAAAACAGATCTGGTTTTTTTTTTTTTGTTTTTTTTTTGTTTTTTTTTTGGTCCAGTTACATTTGGAGTTTCAGTGTTGCAGGCTACTGCTCTGTCTTTCCTAAGCTGCAGAAAGCTTATTAGCAACCGTATGTAAGTGAGTTTTACTGCTATGCCTTTAAAAAAAAGCCTGCACAGCTACCATTGTCAGGAGGACAGTAAATGTATATGGCATACTTAGCTAAACTCCGGCTGACAGCTGATTTACTGTTGTGTGAGAACTTGCGCAGAGACCTATTTCTTTAAATGAAACATTAGTTTCTGGGGAAAGGTTTTGCTCCGGGCTATATATTAACGTATTTGGTTTCTCGTTTGTGTAAGGAAAACATTGCGTTTTCCTCGGGGATCGCTAGACTAACCAGCGCGGAGGCAGCCAGCACGCCTGCCACTTCTCTGTCTGAGACCCAGGAGCCGTCACCTCAACCGACTGGCAGGCGCGCACTCCGGTCCCGCGCCAAACAGCGCGTTCTCACTCACACGCCTCCTCAGGAATGTTCCAGTCCCGCACCTGGCCTCACCTGCTCCGTGCTCTTTCACTTCTGAGAAAGGAAAGTCCCGTCTCCGCTCCAGTACAAGACGGGAAAAAAACAAAACAAAACAGCGAATCAGCCGCAACAGTCAAATCGATACCCGATGTCCCGATCCTATTTTATAACGTTTTTCGCTGTTCGCATTAAACGAAGGACCTTCAGATTACCTTACTGATACGTTCACCGTGACTAATCTACCTCGTTTCCTCTTTGGCAGGACGAGGCAGATGGGGAACCAGAAAAGATGGAGGCGTTTGCTGCTGGGACCTCCCGTATCTTCCCGTTCCTCAGCGTGAGATCCGGGGGTGCGAGCAGAGCTGTGCACAGCCTTCTGTGAAAAGAAGTTTGGGAGGAGGGGGGCTGCCTGCCTGTTAGCAAAGTGGAAGCGAGCCGCTTCCTTCTCAGTACACCCCAAGCAGAGTCAATATGAAGACCCTGGGCTCCCTGAGACAACCTGGAGCCATGCTTCTGTTGGTCATCTGCCCCCTGTTGGCCATGCTGCAAGGTGCAACCAGTAAAGCTGAGAGTGGACACCTGGGCGACTCTGACCCAGACAGGTGCATCAGGCACCACTTTGTGGAGACCATCACCCATCCCATCTACAAGTGCAACTCCAAGGTAAGATGGCACCAGGTCCACTCACTTCCACTCTCACTTCCAAACACGATGTCCCCAGGCGGAAAATCCTGCTCTGGGAAAATGTTCTCCTTGCTTCATGTTTTCGTGGAGCTGGGAATACTTTATCACAGCACCGCAGACATATTGCCATTCCTTCTGAGAGCATTGAAAGGTTTGCTTTCTTCTGTGAAGACAATGCACACCTTTCTATTCCATTCCATTTTGCTTGAAGAGAAAAATAATGTTGCTCTTGCTTATAGCACGTTATCATGTTGAGGTTGTTCACTAAGTATCACCATTTTGTAGATGAAGGTGTGTTTGGATAATTATCTTAAATTGTTGTCTGTGATTCAATGTCTGTTGACTTATGCGTGGCATATTGAGATGCCAGTGGACCATGTGCTGTCCTCATTGGAAGATAGCATACTGCATCTTACTTCAGTAGACAAAAAAAAAAGAATTTGGTGTTTTGTGCAGTCGGTTCTAATTTATGCACAGGTGTTTTGTCTTTTTTTTTTACCTATTTGAAGGAAATGCATATTTCCGATCTTCTGTCCTAATGAGACCCCGGACAGATGTTCGTACTCTGAACCACAGACCTGTTCCCATGTGGCTTGCTGAGAACAGCAACAGCACAAGAGGTCACCACCTGCCAGGAAGCAGCACATCATAATCCCCCAACCTGGCTTCTAACAAGCTGTTTAATGCAGCAAGCCAATTCTCCAGGCAGATTTGTGTATATTTTCTTTATCAGTCCAGCAGGTCTCCTCCAGACGAGAGTCAGTTTTTATTTATTTTCACCACCGGTTCACGATTCCCGCCTCTTGACCTCTAGTTCTGTTTCCAACAGCACCCTGGCAGACCATAGTGACCGCAAGGCCTGCTGTCCTCGAAAATAATCCTCCTCTGAGAACAGAGGTACCTGCCTAATAGCTTTGGCCCAGCGCACTGTAGTATGGCCATTATAGTTAATGTCCTTTGCCATATCCACAGTATCACACAGTGAAATGTTCTGTGTTAAATCAACTCTTGCGGAGCACATACGGTCCCTGGTCCGTATGTACTCAAATGTGCTCTGTGAGAGTTGATTTAACACTGTGTATGTGTCTTGTAGGAATCAGGCTGCTCTAAAAGGAGAACGCATGTCAGTGGAAGTTGGAACTTGACCTCAATTCACCTGTGGCCCACTAGGGAGAGCCGTGTGTGTGTGTGTGTATGTGTGCGGCAGCCCATTTCCCAGAATCCCCGTCTCTCCCTGTTGGGGCCCATCATAAGATAGCAGACATTTGCTGGGCTGTGTTTTCAACCCCTCTCCCTGTCAACCGAATGAAGAGTTGGCACACGTCTTCCAGCCTATCTAGGTTCCCTTCTCCAAACATTAGACATGCAGATATTTGGTGTCTGTTTCAATTAGGGCAACTGGCAATAAACAGAATGACGCGAGTTGGACGGTGAAAAGGCTTGCGTCTGTGACTGATAACTTCCTTGCACGCCTCGAGCACCACCGTGCCTGAGAGGGGTACTTCTGGGACATCTCAGACATTTCCATCAAAATTATTTTGAAAGATACTGCTGTGAGAGTTTGAACTTACCGTTAATTTGGCGGGTGCTTTCACCTAAGATAAATATGGGGCCCTTTGAAGACTTTGTTTGGTTTTTTATAGTATTTTGGATGACGTCTCAAGCTCAACTGGATAATGATAACACCCTCTAAGCTGGAACTTCACAATCTCTCACAAATTAGCCTAGAGTCCCAAACACCAGCCTGCTGCTGTTCCAGTACAACACAACTTCTCAATTCAAAAAGGCACCCAATGCATTTCTAGAAGACAAGTATCAAAAGCATTTTTCTGAGGGCTGTTAGGTGGCTCATCCTGTTAATGGACTTTTCCAGCGCATGGATGGACCCCATGGTCTGGTATTGAACGTGGACTGTGCCAGTGCTGACTGTGGCTGGCTGGCTGCTCCACAGGGCAAATCGGTGCAATCGGTGCTGGCGTTGCCCAGGCAGGGAGGGTTTCAGCTGGCTGGGATGACAATGTCCTATTGTGCCAGCAACCTCCATTGGTGACCTCATTCTTCCACTGACTCATGCCTGCGCAGGCCCGATTTGTCAAGTGGTAACATCATCTACTTTGGAGGATAGCACATGCTTATCTTGGGCCCTTCTGAATAGAAGGAGCTATGAGTGTTGCTGCCTGAGCATGATTGGACATTCCGATAAAAAAAAATTTTAATTCAGTGTTTGGTTTGATTTCCTGTGCATTTCTGTATCTATACGTGACATTTCAAACTTAGCATTAAATTTTTCCAATACTAATGTGAAGAGAAATCCATGTTAAATGTTAATTGTCTGAAGGGGCCCTTCAGAAGGATCTTCCATGTGGGAATGAGTTTAGGGCTTCCATATGAAGCTGCACATGCTGCCCTATCACAACGAGGTCCACCTGCCAGCTGCCCTATCACAACGAGGTCCACTTGCCAGCTGCCCTATCAATGGAAGGCCTGGAGCCACACCTGCCACACGGCTGTTCTCTCCATACATGTCCTACCCTGGGGATTCCCTGTGTATGTCCTGTATGTCCTTCCCTGGGGATTCCCTGTGAATGTCCTCTCCTGGGTATTCTACATCTATGTCCTCTCCTGGGTATTCACCTTACCTACCCCAATGCAGTCAGTGTGAGAGGTCTTGTACCTCTCTCTCTCTGTTCCAAAATGCGAAGGATATACCTGTTGTTTAAGTGAAATATATGTAACGTGTAAATATTTCAATTATTCCACCATTCATATCTGTGCAGTTTTATGTACTGTCTGGATATGAGACCTTGAAGAATAATGAAATGCGATATGTGATTTTGTATTTTAAAAAGTATATCATTTTTGAAAGCTGTAATACATCTACAAAGTTTTTCATAGATTCAATATGTGTTGACATGCCTTCAAATGTGTCCCTTTGTTTTTGGACTTTATGCACCATTACATGTCATCTTGGTTGTATCCCTTAGCTGAAGTAGACTATCTCACATGGTTGACTCAGAAGCTGCACTTGTCTGGCTTCCTCATGCAGATATTTTAATCGGTTAGCCCCGCCCACTCGGACATCAGAGCACCGGGGGCTGAGATACAGCCAGCGTCTGACTGATAGCCGACAGACACGACAAGAGTGCACTCACAGAGGGGATAGGAGGGCAGAGGCTCATTTCCGGGCCACTTTGAGACGCTTAGCTTTGTGTCTCCTTGGGCGAATCGCACATTTAAAGATGTCATAAATTTTTAAAAAATGCTCCTTTGCCCCCAGTGTTATTATATTGTAAATTCAATGTGGTCTACTTCTGGTCATTTTTAATCTGAGAAGTGACGGTTGAACCTTAATCAATGCTGTTCATGACTTAGAGGACGCAGTTGAAAATGAGTGCAGTGTATATCTGGTAAGGGACGGATTTAAGATGGCGGTTCTGTGTCTGCAGACTTTGGTGATCAGATCGCTCAGGCTTTGTTTCCTCTGCCCATTAGTATCAGTGCCAGTGCTTAGAGAGGAGAGAGCTCATGACTCTGAGGATAGCATGAGGCTAAAACATTTCCTTTTTTAAAAAATCTTTCTACTTCAGTCACTCACGTGAGCGCTATCTGTACACGAGTCCATGAATATCTATATTTTTTTTTTTTTGCCAGACCTCAGTGCCTTAATTTCATCTTGTGCGGACAGCATCTTTATTTCTCTTGTGCAATCACCTGGCTCTGCGCACCCATGTCAAGAACTTGTTTTTTTATTTATTTTTGGACTGAGCACAATAACATTTTTTCTTCCCTCGACAAATACAGTGAAACAATTTGCATAATACCCAGATAAAATTATGATACATGCAAAGTGTGTATGGTTGTAGCTTCATGGACATGTGTGGTATTGGTTGTGTACGGCTGTAGCTTCATGGACATGTGTGGAATTGGTTGTGTACGGCTGTAGCTTCATGGACATGTGTGGAATTGGTTGTGTATGGTTGTAGCTTCATGGACTCGTGCGGAATTGGTTGCGTATGGTCATAGCTTCATGGACATGTGTGGAATTGGTTGTGTATGGTTGTAGCTTCATGGACTCGTGCGGAATTGGTTGCGCATGGTTGTAGCTTCATGGACATGTGTGGAATTGGCTGCGCATGGTTGTAGCTTCATGGACATGTGTGGAATAGGTCGTGTATGGTTATATCTTCATGGACATGTATGGTTATATCTTCATGGACATGTGTGGTATAGGTCGTGTATGGTTATAGCTTCATGGACATGTGTGGAATTGGTCATGTATGGTTATAGCTTCATGGACATGTGTGGAATTGGTCGTGTATGGTTATAGCTTCACGGACAGGCATTCTGACGGGCGTTTTCCCCTCCGGTCCCACAGATGGTGCTCCTGGCCCGCTGCGAGGGCCACTGCGGCCGCACCTCCCGCTCCGACCCGCTGGTCTCCTTCAGCTCGCTGCTGAAGCAGCCCTTCAAGAGCACCTGCTTCTGCTGCCGCCCCCACACCTCCAAGCTGAAGGCCGTGCGGCTGCGCTGCTCCGGCGGCACCCGCATCACCGCCACCTACCGCTACATCCTGGCGTGCGGCTGCGAGGGGTGCAGCTGAGGCGGGCGGAGGGGGGGGGGGGGGGGGGGCAGTTCTGTTCCGGCCTGGACTGCTGGCCCTGGATCAGTTTTGGGGTTTCTTCCACGCGGCCGTTGGGGTTAGGCCTTAGTGCTGGGTGAGCTGCTCCTGGATCAGTTTTGTTTTTTTCAGGGGGGGGGGGGGCTGCTGTTTTAGAACACGTCTGCTGAGGCTGAGAGGAAGAGAGGAGACTTGATCGCAAAGCCATGCCGAACGTTTCAAACCAGCTGTGTGGGTACAGTATGTGTCTCAATGACAGTGTTAAAGAAATTCCAGGTAACAAAGAAAAATTCTCGAATGTGTGCTGAGACGCATGGACTGAAGAAGGACCTGGATCCCGCCTCTCTACCACCCCATTAGTGTTTAATGCATCCATTTCTGCAAAGATTATTCCTGTTGGCCATTGGCATGTTGCCAGAAGAAAACCTTTTTGGCAAGCTGGACCCCCCCAGACGCCATCCGACATTGATTTAGGTGTGGCCCACAGGGTGTTTCGGCCTGAGAGCATGAAGGCCGGCATGTCAGGAAGATTCTGGAATTATCAGGACTCCAGGTGTGCCAAAGAGTTTGCAGAGCAGGCTATGGACTCAGATGAGACAATAAACAGCTTATTCCAGGGGAAAATTTTGGCCGTGTAATACCTTTAAGCTGTACTTCAGCTATTACAGATTATTATTAGACGTGTTACTGTTAAAATTACCACGATTTAAAGTATCTATGATATATATATATATTTTGTTGCTATCGTAATTTTTGTTACTTATCAACCAGGAGGATTCCATACACATGGAACCTGGCCCTCCAGTTGTTGGGTTTTATATCAGTTAGAGAACATCATAGAGAGCAAAGAGCTACTGGAGAGAAACTGGAAAGACAACTCTTTCACCCAGAATTTTCATATTAGAGTTTGGAAACAGGAAAATAAATTAATATTAATACAGGAAATGCTGAAAAAAAATTTTTTTTTTAAGTGAAATGATTCTTCAGGGTTGGCATGTTGGCAGCAGAAGCCAGCCACAGGTACAGCTACAGCATTCCCATTTCATCACCGAACGCTCGGACACCTGACAAAGACCAAGCAGATTGAACTACGATAGTGATAACTGACACTGTGTGTAGAACCTTAAAGTTTAAGTTCATGTTAATACAGACACATCCTCAATGATCATTTTTTTCAGCATTTGTTTCATTCTAGTTGAAATTCCATTTGCTTGTACTGTAGAACGTGTTGTAATCAGAAATTGCAACGCACAGCTTTTGTGGTACGAATGTGAACCCAATAAATACTCTCCTTTTGTTCTTAAAGATTGGATGCATTGTGTCAGCTGTCTAGTCAAACACACTGCAATTCATTAATACAATATGACTTTGGGAGGGGGTGTAATTTAGCCAACGTCTAATTTGAAAGATCCACAGAGAATTAGCATAATGGCTGTCAGCTGAATGAGATGCAGGAGGAAGGGTTCTGCTTTATACATCTTTCTAAGATGTGCCTAAGTGGCTTTGTACCGTTTGTACTGTTTCGTGATTTTTCCATCAAAAGTTATAGCTTGCTGAAAAATTTTCTTAGTTTTCTGTATATTTCATATTCTTGGGATTTTTGTGACACTGCTGTTTGCAGCAAATACTGTTAGTTGTGCCTTCTCCTTTTTCAAATTATGATGGCAGTTCAAGGCTTTTCCCTAATCCCAAATGTGCTTTTTCCAGCATAGCTGAATCCTACTTTCATTTTTCATTTTTTCGGAGACTGAGCATATTACCATTTTTGTAAAACATACCATTTTTATGTTTTACATAACAAAAAGAACACAGAAAGCCACGGGGCGCGAGAGCCCTTCAGAACTGATTTCTCATAAGTCTGGCCTGATGAATAAAACATATCTCTCCTTTAAGTTTAGTGTAGCTTCGGTGTCATTGTAGAAAGGGGTTGCCCTGACATGTGGGTACAACCACACAGCATAAATTGGGGGTGCAGGGGGGAGGGGGGGAGGCTCAGTAGTGCATTTCTAAAGAGATAACATATGGACACATCCAGAACATGTGTGTGGAATATACTTAATGCACCCAGCAAGCAACAGCCACAGATTTTGCCACTTGATGTTTTAGAGACAAGGTCTGGTGTCCTTTACCTTTGTGAGTGTATGGTTAACATTTATACTTTTTTAAATATTCACAGACGAAATGATGTCCTGTGTAGGTGTGGAAATATTTCTGGGACCATGGGAAGAACTTTAGTGATGTATAAATATGTACAGGCACACATTCTATACGTGTGAAAAGGAGGGTATAGGCAAAGAAACTCAAGCTACACAATGCCATCCCTGAACATTTTAAAACATTTTTAAAACATAAGAAAAAGTGATGGATGAGAACAGGCCATTCAGCCCAACTTGGCTTGTCTTTTTTTTTTTTTTTTTGCAATTATTTAAAAAATTTTTTTATTGTGAAACGCTTTGAAATGAGTCACAGAAGTGCCCCAAAGTTGCATTTTTCATGAAGGGGCCCCTCACCCACAAAAGGAAGAGTGGAGGAACTCAAGAATTTAGACTGGAAGGTTTTTCTGTAAGGTGGAGCCTTGCAACAAAACAAAAATTCTCTAGTATTAAGTATAATATGAAGTTTAAAACATTTATGTGTTTTTAATTTTGGTCCTGTATCTCCATACACACAAAGATCTAATGACAAAAAAAAACATTCACACAACCATGTACCCTTGCTCCCTACTCCTAAAACACCTGCCTAAGCAGATGTTCCTTCAGTTATCTCTCTGGCCCCCGTCCCATCACTTCTGCTGCTCTATTAATTCCTCTTTTGAGGCTTTCCAGCGTCTGGCCACATATGGGCCTCAGATCATTCTAAGCATAATCGATACGATAAGCACGCATTCTCTCACAATCTCTGGAACAATCATTGCCATTCTGCATATCATAAAGGAAGACATTCAAAGCACACTGCCATTTCAGATGGCAGGTGTGTGATCTCCCTGGCTTACGTGTGTTCACGTGAATTGTTTTCCGTTTTACTGTAAAAAATTTTTAAAAAACTACAGAAGAAGAACAATAAAAACATAAATATATGAGAAAAATTAACAAGATGAAATATATTTTTATTGGGTATAGTATTACCAAATATGGGTACATATTGCAGTTATTGCAGTGGTGTTTATTTCTTTCTTTATTTATTGATCCTTTATTTAACCATGTGGATAAACTGAGAACTATGAGAATCCACTTTTGGAGCAGCAGGAGATGGGGAATCAAAGAGGACAGGAATGCTTGGGGTTTCTGAACCCAGTCAGATTTAGGGGTGAATTTGGTGTCCATATGTATGGAGAGTCTTTTAGTGAGAACTTAATCTGGATATAGGGATGACACCCTCACTCAGTAAGGGTCATGGGATCTTTTATGGGTTCTCAAACTTGGTCCTGAGGGACCCCCTAGTGGTCAGGTTTTGTCCCAACCACACTTGCAATCCCAGAATTTTAACAAGCTGTTAATTTTTCTTAATTAGATGCTTTTCATGTTTGGAGCTATGCATGCCATGAAGAATACAAGTCCCATATTCATATTGTGCTTATTGTACCATATATACATAAAAGGAAGTAAAATAAACTGATAAGATTAAAGACTGTGGTGAATCAATAGGCTCCTAACTGGTGAAAGTGTGTACAAATTGCACATTAATCTGTGCTGTGTTAATACATTTAAGGAAAATATTATGAAAGTACTTAAAACATATTTCCAGCCACCTTAGTTTAGCAAGAGATTGGCTGCAACGAAAACCAACACACACACACGAGGGTCACCCAGCACTGAGTCTGAGAACCATGGGGGTCAACACTGAGCCAGGTTGGAGATGCGTGGAGATTCATTCATCCACCAGGACAAGGTCTCGCCTGAAGATTCGTACTTTCTACAGAACACTGCCCCTACTGCCAGGCTGTCTGGAGCTTTGGGTTTATTTTGGAACAGTAGCTTTTTTTCCACTATGAGGTCACATTCCCATTCCAGCTCCAAGCTTTGCCCATACACACTTAACTTCCCCGGTTTTAAATAAGAAGGATACAGGGTGGTCCGACTGCTTGTTTGACAGCGCCCTCTGCTGGCTATAAATTCTCAGGAAACTCGCTTCCATATTTGATGCTGACCTCTTATAGGTCGTGGAACATTTCCTTCTAATGCGTTCGTCTGAAACTTTGAATAGATTTGAATATATGAATGTATACACATGCATGTGAGTGTGCGTACATGTTTTTTTGTGTGTGTGTGTGAGAAGGTTGTCAATGACCATTTTCAGACGAGCAAGACTCAAGTGAAAATTTAAAAAGAATTTTTTAAAAATGTCATTCATGCCTTCATATTTGTTTGATTCATTACAAAATCATAATAATGTGCTTTTATACTAGATTTTTATGCCTCTCAAACTGCTATTCAGTGTAACCAAAATCTAAGTCTGTCAATTACACAAAACCAAAATTAGTTAAATATCAGTATTCATACTGGCTGAAATGTATACCTTCTCAGACATTAAATTAGATAACCACTAAAATGTAGCACCTTTCAGAGATGACTCAAAAAAAAAAAATTCTTAATAGTCAGCTAAAACTTTAGAAAAAAAAAATAAAAGCCCTTTCTTTCATCAAGACTTGCTCAATGGATTCTTGCTCATAAACCATGTTGTATTTTAGAATCCTACATTGGTTTCACCATTTGACCGTAGCTGCTGTTTACACCACATTGTGTATTCTTATGAATAATATAATTAACCCCATCATGAATATCTATGTGAGGGGGCCTACCTCCTTGCTCGGAAAGCCCACTTTGCCCCTCAGGACAGAGAGGACAAAGATGTGCTGGCCTGGTCCTTAGTGGCTTACTCCTCAAATGAGATCAACAGTGGATTTGGATTACAAGCAGTATGTCCATTATGGAGAACATAAAGTTCTCTGTTCACGATAGCTGCTATGCTATCGCTCACAAATGTGCCAGAACAGATACTCTCACATAAAACTCTCATGTAAACCTTATGCTACATTAATTTTTTTTAAAAAGGTAAAATTATTCTGGAAAACAACAACATTCCCCATATGGTATTATGCACAGAACTTACACCTTACACCTACCCATAGGTAGAAAACGCTGGCTCCCATTTAAAAACCCAGACACACAAAGCTTGAAAAAATAGTTTCTCTCTTGGGGATTCTTGCCAATTTATTACAAAGTGTATACTTTACAAGTTCAATGTCTAATATACATTTCTTTGTGATTTCTTCTGTTCATGTTTTAATTTCTTGGCTTGTTTTTCTTTGTGACTTAAAATATGTTTTGAGTCTTTTTGTTCCTCAGGAGACAGAAGGACATTGATATTTTATTTATTTGCACATTTTTTTGTATTTTATCTTAAATGTTAACCTATACTGTAACTGTCCCTCCCCGCTCCTCTCCCTCCCTCCCTCCCTCTCTGACACACACACACACACACACACACACACTATCAACACAAATTTTCATAATTTTGCATAAATATTACTAAACGTTTAATTTAAAACTAAATGATTATGCACACAATCCTCTATACACTAAATGTGTTTGTAGCGAGGATGTTGACAAGACCGGACACGTAGCCTATATCTGCTTTTGAATAACCAGGAAGACGTAGGCTATTTGATTCCGGTGATTAATAGTTTCCTCCTCTTTTATCCACAAGGGGTCGTTCTATAGTCCTACATCTCCAAAGGCTGGACGGAACCGATGAAGCTCGTTCCGTAACGTTTCATGAACATATTGTGTAAAACATGACAGAACATTCAAATACGACAGCTGCTGTAAACGATTAAAATTACTGTAGCCTATATAGATCTACACACAAATTTTTCAATAGTAGCTGGTCCGTTTCAATTAATACTCTGACCAGCAGCCTAATTTAATAGCATACAGCAGTGGTACCACCCAGTAGGTTTTCATTTCAGCCTTAATTTAGCACACTAATTAGTAGCTGGACAAGGTCTCTAGCTATTGAATGAGGTGTCCTCTGCTAGGGTGGGCGTGAAAACCTACAGGACTGTAGATCTCCCAGAAAACAGTTGGTTACCATTGGCCAACAGCAAGATTTCTACATTGCATGATCAATCAGCTTTAAAAAAAAATTAAACTTAACCTCGTATTTGGTTGAGTTAAAATAAAGAAAAGAAAGAAAACATACACATATACACTTCATAAACCAGTTATGTGTACATTTGCAGAGAAACATTTACTACTGTCGTTGTGATGCTCTTGCATTGACTCTGCTGGTAAGAAGAGGTGGTGATGAGATACGGTACCTGCACACGAATGGGTGGGGAGGGGGTAGCTGCTGAAAGTCCAGAGTTCAGCGGTACCGGGGACTCAAACCGAGAACTGGCCAGAGGCGGAGCTCTCAAGTGGGGCTGTCTCTGAGCCTTTGATAGAGATACGAACACACACTTCTTCTTCCAACCGAGCGAACGGCGGCCGAAGACGCGCAGAGCAAGCACCATGACGGAGAACAAATACGACGTGATTGTCATCGGGGGAGGTATCTCAGGTCAGTGCAACAAAGAGCCACAACAACTTATATTTACTTATATTGGATTTTATAACGCATCGTAAGAATCTATGAAACAAAATATTGATTGATACTATATTTTTGTTTGCCAAATAGGCTACTAAAGGATGCGTTCCAATCGAGTATCGCTTGTTGCTCTACATAAGTAGCTGGATAGCTTCTTAGTGTTGCTATTGGTGACATTAGCTACGACTTTATGATGCATATTTTGCAGTAGCAATACCAGATGATGAAATACGTTGGCTTTTATTAAATGAAATATTAATTTGCTTGCACGTTTATTTAAGATATATTAAGTTGATTTATATTGATTTCTAGTGGTTGTGTTCATTTTTAGAACCATCGATTTTGTAATATGTCAGTACGCCAATGAAACAGATTTTTTACTGCAATTAAATTCATGATTGTAGCTAACCCATGTCGTACTAAATTAACACGGCTGCACACTAAATCTATCTACTTTATGTAGTTTGTCATGTTTTACTCAATTAATTTTGTCGCATCCTTCGTAACTGAAATGACAGTTTTACGCTTTACAGTTGCAGTTGGCGACAAAAATCGAAACGTGTTTTGGAAAAAAAAAAAGTTTATATGTCACAGGATATATGATCTACTGCGCTTTGTGCCACTGCTTTCCCGTATCATAGTGTATAGGGAAGGGTAGATGGATGTACGACATGCACCCTATTAGTCCTTAAGTAACACGTGACTAGGCTATTGATGCGAAGGTTAAAGAGCGAGGAACACATGGGATTTCACACATCGTAACCTACACCACATGACTACATTTTTTTTGTCGGATAATTAATTTTAATTAATTTTAATTGGTTTTCTTACATTCGCTTTCAACTAACAGTTGACAAGTATACCAGCTCGTGGTGTTTTGTTTCAGCATATTACATATTACAAATTCAATATCCCCTTAAAGTGGTTTGATGGCTTGGGCCAGGTATGACCTAAGTGGAATTGCGATTTCTCTGCCCGCTCAGCTCAACTACCAGGACATAATCAACCTACAAATACAACGTTAATATATGATGTGTACTTTTACTATGCTTAATAAGAGTCTGGCCATGCAGCCACAGTGCAGAGAGGAGAACTCCACCAGAAACCAGTGTGTGGGGATGGCCTGGGGTTAATTGGCAACTGGGGCATATGGTGAAGCAAAGGCTTCACCGACTGACACGTCACATTGGTAAGCTGAAGGGAATGCCACAGACTATTGAAGCAGCTGTTCCACTGCATGAGAGCTGTTGATTGTTAAGAAAAATTGTCACATTATAAATGATTTACTAACTGATTTTGTGCAGAATCTGAGACTGGGACTGAGAGCATGTTTCACAACGGGCCGATATTTGCCGCTGCTCACCGTAAATTACTTATGAAAAGAGACTGATAAGATTTTCTAACAGGACTGAAAATTCACTTCCCAATAATTGGGCTGTTACTGGGTCAGATGGACCAATAATTAGAACTGTGTAGTTTCATTTGGTGGAGAAGACAAACAAAGAAGGAAACCTTGGGAATTTGATTGATGTGCCAAATATTCATAAAGTGCTAAGTCCCTTTCAAGGGCAGAAAGGAACCCTAAGTGCCCTTTAATGTGACCAGGGGTGCCAAGTGCCGTTGCTGCATGGATTCAACAAGGCGCTGGAAACATTTTGGTCCATGCCGACTCAGCAGCATCACGCAGTCCCTGCAGATTTTCAGGCCCCACTTTCATGCTGTGGTCCTCCCGTTCCACCTCATTCCAAAGGTTTTCTAATGAGCTGATCTGGGGACAGTGCAGGCCACTGGTGTAAACTGAAGACGCTGTTGTGTTGTCATGGAGCCAGACTGAGATTATGCATGCTTTGTGACCTGGTGCATTATCCTGCTGGAAGTATCCATTGGCAAATGGGTAGACAGTGAGTCATAAAGGGATGCACATGGTCAGCAACAATGCTTAGGTGTGCTGTGGCATTCAAATGATGCTCCGTTGGTATTAAGGGTCCTTTTATGTGCCAAAAAAAACTTTCCCCGTACCATGACATCACCACCACAAGCCTGACACCATTGACACAAGGTGGGATGGATCCATGGATTCTTGCTGTTTATGCCAAATTCTGACCGTACCATTTGTGTTTTGCTGCAGAAATCAAGATTTGTTAAACCAGGCGATGTTTTTCCCCCATCTTAAATCGTCCATTTTGGTGATCACATCCCCACTGTGGCCTCTTTTTTGTATTCTTAACTGACATGAGTGGAACCCAGCATGGCCTTCTGCTGCTCTAGCCCATCCGCTTCAAGATGCAATGCACTGTGCTTTCAGAGACGCCCTTCAGCACACTTCTGTTGTAAACAGTCGTTATTCGACCATTTGTGGCCTTTCCCCCCATGAAACTGCCACTCACAGGGAGACAAATATATTTTATATTATGCTTTAATTGCCAGTTTCTTTAATTGAAGGGAGTATGCATAGAATTAGCTAAATTGCCCTGTGGATAAAATGTAGTCATATCTTTAATAACCACAGTCTACAAAAAATGATATGGAATGTCTTAATTTTACACCCCAAAAGATAAGATAAAGAATTAATAATGATAGCATAAACTGGTTTTGGCTGCAATAGGTTAATAGGGTAGGTAAACTACAATAAAGTCAGTGGCCACTATTAATGTTGTACTTTTTTTGCTGACATTAGTCATTTATGTTTGACTTTGTCACTGCTTTGCTCTCTGCCAAAAACGTTAGCATGCAACAGATTTCCACTGTTGCCAAACTTGGCAAGATCTTGGTGGAGGGAAAAGGTGGTCCAAGTTCATTTGTAAAGCATTTCCTGAAAGTTGGCAATGGCCACCCATCTGATCCCCTCCCCCTGGATATCCTGACAGGAACAAGACACGGCCCAAATTGCTTTTGCTACAGAATGCCCTTTTAATATGGAAAGTTAGACCCACTTATTTTAATCAAGCCCCATAATTAGGCCTGGCGGAGAAATGTCACTTGAACCACCAACCCTAGAGGGTACTTTACTTGCAACCAGTGGCTCTGCAAATGCAATTATTATCTGCAAACTGCTGGACCGGTGCCCGCAGAGGCTGTTCTTGGTAAGCCAAGCTGACGGTTCATTTTTAACCCTTCTGAAGTGTGAGATCACAAAATAACGCGGTTAGAATGTTCCTAACCGAACATTCTAATGCTGATGCGGCAATCACTGCTGGTGATGTTCTAGAACATTCCATCCCTGAGTGTTCCTTTCGGCTCCACTCCATCTTCCCACATGCCACATTATTTTACATTTGACCATATAAGGTCAGACCTGGCCAGTGTCCTGGCTCCCACTGCCTCCACCAGCAGACCCTCCTCCTGGTGGAATACAGGGCCTGCATGGTAAAGATGCCCCCCCCCACTGACACAACAGTTAATGGCAAATAAGAGTGCTTACACGTCTGGCATGCTCTTATGATTTACTCTATCTCTTCTGTGTATATTGGATTTTCGCCTGTATGAGTCGAAGGTGATCGGCCTTCTAACTGTGATTAACTGTGTGACTGTTGTGCTGTTTTTCAGATATCCTCAATTTCATACTCTTCTATCATAAACTTTGATCCTATCCTTTATATATGTTTGGGCACATGCATTGATACCCCAACCATTGTTAAATGCAGTTTATGACAACACACTCAGCTCTTTCACACCATGGTAGATCTAGACGTCTGGGGGGCTGGAAATCTACATGTTGAGAGACATTTTGACGTAAACAGACTAGGTTAACCCCAATATAGATATGGTTTTATCCATATATCGCCTGGCTATGTCTTAGTTGTCGAGAAAACTTCTGCTTTTTCAACCAAACGTAGCAAGCTTCCTCAGCAGAACGCGGCGATGGCGTTTGACCAACTTTTCACTACACAAAAGATCACTGGGAAGGCGCATTCTCAGGTCTGCTTTTTCAAGTCAGCGGTGTTGGTTTGGGTTGTCGTGCTTCGCATGAAAAGGTTACAAGATGGGCCCAGGTTCAGAAATCATGAAATCTGGCTTGAAAATAAAGCAGTTTACCAGAGAGCCTCCAGTTAGTTTGTCCTTTCATAGTTGCCTCATTGATGGAAGTGCCAACTGATTTTTCTGGCCTCTGGTGCTTCCAGCTCCTGCTTGAACTATAGAGTTAAGGAGAGGAGGAGGTTCTGGTTTGTGGTCCGGAGAACGGAAACAACCTTTACTGACTCAAAGGTTGAGAGTTGATTCAGTAAAAATGTCGAGTTGTATAGATGGGTTGTATGTTTAAAAATCATTCAAACTGCGTGCAAGCTGCTCTAGGCAAGAGTATCTGCTGTACGCCAACATGCTGTCTAATAATCATTGAGACAGTTTTAACATAAGATTATTGGTCTGTATCTTGTGAAATAATCCCTGGCTAGCTTGTGATTGCTTTGTAATTACATTAAGCAGGATGTTGGAGAACAGTTGGCATGTTGTGTTTTATAATTTATGTCCCTTCTCAACGAGAGAGAAAAGGTTTGCACCTGTAATGCTTTACAGTTACGTCACTAAGGTAGAGTTGGTCTTTGTTCAATTGTGTTTGTATTGTGTACATTAACTGGTATTAATCTGTCTGTGCTACAAGCTGATAAAATCTGTCAAAGGTAGCTCACGGGAGCTTGCACAAATACTTATGTACAGTATTCTTACTCTTATCATTGCATTTCCTGTTCAAGAGAAATCGCTCGGAATCACTCCAGCTACACAAACGTGTATTGAAATTGGGTCTGCATCAGGCGCACTGCGACATTTCTATTCTGTGATCAGTGAATTTTTCGTATTTACTCAGGCTGGATAAACATGGGGAAACAAAACTGTGCGTTTTGTTTCATAAAGTAAATGTTAAAGCTGTGCGTGTCCCACTCCTTATGCATCCATGCAGGGCCGCCGACACGGGGGGGACGGGGGGGTGGGGGGTGGGGGGGTGGGGGTGGGAACACCAGGTCAGTTGCCCTGGGCTCTGGGTCAAGGGGGGGCCCCAAAAGGGCCCTCTAACCTTTGAATAATCTGTTGGAATAATTTGTCAAAAATACCTATTTGTGAAAACTTTATATAGTATTTGTGAGTCACATAAAAGCTTGTTATATGTCTCAGTTTGTTGCTGTATTTCATCTTTTGCACACGGGGGGGGGGGGGACTGGGGGGCGGGGGGGCTTTTGAGGTCATCTTGTCCCAGGCACGAGCAAGTCACATGGTGGGCCTGCATCCATGGGAGGAGAGAGGAATATGTTTAATGAAATGGCAACATTTAACTTAGCAAACAAGATAGTCCTCTCTTTCCCTCTTGCCGAAACCAGGAGACTAAGCCGGCCTGTGTACTACACCAGTTACCATTTTACCAGGCCTCAGTGTTCGGTTTAGTAAATTTAATGTCGTGTTGCAACTGGAGAATGAAAACGCACTGGCGTTCATCGCCTCTACTCTGCCTCTCTCTGCTTCACACAATTATATCTGGTGGTATAGCTTTAGATTATTTCCGTTCACAGATATTTCCTGCTTTACCAAAGTGTCTATTTACATTATTATAAATCTCTTTTTTTTATATAGACTCAAAATGCGAGGCATATAGTTGGAGTCAGTGAGCACCTATAAAAACGAGTCTGGCCAAAGCCGCTGACACCAAATGTCGTAGCTTCGTAGCAGTCGTAGCGGGTTTGTGCTTATCGTAGCACGGGGAGGCAGTTTGAAAGAGTGCCGTTCTGCTGCCTGTCGCTAAGTCCGTGGGAAACCGTGGAAAAGTGAAACGGCTAATCAGGACAAACGGGGGGACCCGCCAGCGCCCCCACCGCAGGACCCTCCAGCGCCGAGTCGGGCCCACCGCAGGACACGCCCACATCATTAGCCTCTGACTGGCTTTGGCCCCGGCCGTCCTCATTATGAAAGGACAATGTGTCGCATCGCGGCTTCTTTATTGGTTGGAAGGGACCTAAGTAACGCTTTGTACCTCTCGACAAAGCGCAGAGGAGCCCGCCTCATTGTCGAGTGCTTAATCTCCGCGACGCCATTGTTTCCGAAATTTCTCACTGGCAAGAGAAGAAGAATTAATGACTGACATGGTATTTCATTTCACCGTTGGCTCTCGACGGTAATTGGTTTTTAACGCTGTTGCAGTGACATTTTTTGTTTTGTTTTGTTTTGTTTTGTTTATCAGAAAATACAATCAATGCTGCAGAATTACTGTAGAGGACGTGAGGCAGTGAAAATATGAGCCCATCTTTGATGTCCCTCTTTGGTCGATATCTTGCTATTCGCTGCTCTAAAGGCTTGTAGGTTTCGAGTGGCTTTGTCTGACAGACAGAGCGTCCCGCCTTGTGTAGAATTGTGTTGTGTGGGGAGCACATAGAGGAAGAATAAATCTGGTAATATGTCTGTCCATTGGAGTTCATGTCTAAGTGGCCTTTCTAGAAATTACTGTCTCACCGTATAAGGAAGGACTGATGTGATCCAAACAGAACACCGTACAAAAAAGAAAATAATGCTTAGAGGCTGAATCTGTCACTAAAAGTTATGTTAGCTTGAAATTTGCAAATGATTTGCAGTTACTACATGCATATGGCGACAATTGCCTTATTTTTCTCAGAACATAAAAATATATTCATGCTACGCTACACCTTAGCATAGTACAAGAACAATGATGCCTTGATCTGCAAATGCCAGACATGCTTTTCTCAGTGTTTGTAGCAGTTTATGATTAGGATCATAATGTTCACGCTGCCATTTTGTGTAGCATGATGTCTGACCTCCTGAATCAAACACTGTGTGTGCGTGTGTGCGTGTGTGTATGCGCATGTGCATGCATGTGCATGTGCACATTATGACAAAATTACGGAATTATTGGAAAACACATTGATGCATATGATCATTTTCTTTGGATTTCCACAGATACTTTATATACTGGCCAGATTTGTGCCACCAGTTTGTAGTGTTCCTGCAGTGTCACGCTCAATAGAGAGCCAACGTTTTTTTACGCCCTGTGGACCTGCTCCCCATTTCCAAGCTTTAGAGTTCGTTCAGTGAGTGGCTGCGTAGAGCCGCGAGGGGGGGTGTGGAGATGGAAGCTGGCTGGCCAAAGATGGCAGATTAGCATTTGAATGAGAAGATTCCTGCAAGGCAATCCACGGGGATTTGAAGGTGGGCAGCGTCACTTCCAATCTCCCGTCTTGCGGGGACGTAATGCGATTTTGCCGTTATTGGAAAAGCGGAAAACACAGGGCCCGTCCAGAGTTGCTTGGCGGCGTCTTTAACGCAATCAAATTGCTTGCTCTCGTTAACATTTCCAAGAAGAAGAGTCGGAGCCAATTCCAGGATGGTGTCGTGATGAGTTTTTGACCCACTTAGGAATTTTTGTGGAAGAGAATGTCTAATCTGCAAGCACTGTTATTGCAACACGGGAAGTAATGATTACAGGCATGCCTTGTGCCGTTTACCTGAGCTTGATCCTAAACAAATCGAGACAAGAATGAGGTGTTACCATCTACCCGGTGTCACAGTTTCAGTAGATGATATTTCTTTCTCAGGCCTTGTTGGTATGGCAGCAGTGCCATATTGTGTGTCTACAACCCTACACACCGGCTCGACCGCTCTGCTCTGCTGCAGCAGGGCGACTTGCACGCCCTGCCATCCGGGTGAACGGTTCTCGCTCGTCCCGACCGCAGAGCTTCTCTACCCTAGCTCCCCAGTGGTGGAACGAACTCCCCATGCCTCTACAAACCACTCAGTCATTGCCCATCTTCCACCGTGGTCTGAAGATGCATCTCTTCAGACTTTACCTGGACTAACTCTCACTTCTCTGCAGGGCACCCCAATCTAGGATCACTCTTATCATTTGTATCCTACTCATTCATTCTTGTAGCACTCCCATGTTACACTTGTATGTCCATTTAGCACTTATATTGCACTCGCATTGTTATCTTGGTGTTGTAGCTGGTCATCATGCCTCCTGGTTTGGCTTACTATAACAGTCTGATCTAGCCTATGCTAACTGTGTGAACTCGACTTCATGTGTTCATGGTTATGGATAACAAACAATTCTTGGATTAGTTACCTGCAGATATAATGTGCAATCATGACATTCACGTCCTTGCGAGAGAAACCTTAGGGCAAATCCATGCACCAGCAGAGTTTCAAATGGATTATGGATATGGATCTCTGCTCTGATGGTCCAACACCAGTAAACCTAAAAAAAGTAAGAACTTAAATTGTGAGGTCATCTGAAGTCAGAGGAGAAAAATATGGCCAGCTTGGCGGTTGGGGCTTGCTTCATTGTTACCTACGGTTCCCTTGGAAACTGCAATGGTATCCAACTTGCTGTCTAAGAGCAGGCGCTGTGTATTGAAACTGCAGAGGCTATTGTTCCACTGATGACCATTTGGATTTTTTTTTTTTTTGTCATGCTGGTTTGTATTTTGAAAAACAAGTGAACTGCATGTGATTTGTGCCTGTTGCTGCTGCAACTGCTACCATGCACAGTTGTGCCCCCCCCCCCCCGATACACACATATACACACACACATAAACACACTGCAAATTCCTACTTATCCAGGCTAAGCTTTTCCCCACAATGCTCATCCAGGCTAGGGGCCTTCCCTAAAATCAGGACAGGATAGCAATATCTGTTTTCAGTACAGGTGCAACATGGTATGATAGTGTTTGTCCGTGTCTTTCTGCCACCATTTTTATATGTGCTTCATACGTTTTTGTATGAAGCACATATTTTGTTTTCCACTCAAAAATATTTTAATCTGGTGTGAGATTAATTTAAATCTGCCTTGATGAAACTCATATTGAAGAATTCCCACATCCCAACTTGGCAGTAACAACCTCAACATTGAATTGAAAGGACAGACACACCCCATTTTAGATATGAAAGCCAGACTGTGTATATATAGATACAGTATGAATAATGACAATTTGGTTTGATTTTGGCATACCGATTTTTTCTTGAGATATGAGGATGTCCTCTAGTCTAATCCATAAAGATAGCTTGTTATTGATGACCTTTAACTATCTGATGTGATGCTGAAATAATTCTGTTGAGTTTTTCTTTTTTCAATCAACAACAAAAGGATCTAGGTATATTGGCTTTGAAGAGAGATTGTTATGTGAATTGCTGTCCATGAACTAGCTTTTGAAAGAATAATGCTGCATTTGTATCCGTGATTAAAGCACTCCTCTCAGTCAGGAACTACAATGAATGAAACTGCGTCCGACAATTGCGCTTTATTCTTTACAACTGCACATTGACCACTGATGAAAAGTGGTATGACTATGGCACTACAGTTCTTGGCCCTGGTCCGAAAGATGAAAGGTCAACTTGAAATTTTGAAAGGTACAATTAAACCAATCACAGGTACACTTTATCCAGCACCGCGTGACCAGCACAATTCTGATACCAAAGTCCAGGCCCTGAGGTTTTAACCCTTTGACGAGTAGATTTCTTGGAATGTTTTTTTCAAAATTCTGAGTCTGTGTTCTAGTACTCTATTGCTTTCAAATACTGGTAGTGATTGATGCGTCAGCATTCGAATGTTCTTTTAATCACAATATCATGATCTTACACCTTAAAGGCTTAAATGAGTACAGACTGTTGACAAGAATATAGTTTGGCAGGACATCACTAATTGTGTCTGACCAAAAATATGTGTCAAATGGACTTAATTTTCCAGAACATTGTGAGGGGATAACTGTTTCAGGCAGTAGTTTTTTCTGTTAGTCCGTGTCCTAAAGAAACCACCACTGATACATACAGATGATTATACTACCACCGTATATTTCTTCGAAGCTGTGAATCTGTGCCAAGAAAATTACAAAACCTACGGACATGCAGACATGCTGACTGGCGCGTGCTGGGTCTTTGATAGAAGGCAGGTGAAGGTCGGCCCACACCTGACATTACACCTGGGCAGTGGCCTGTGCAGACTGACAGCCACCTGCTGTAGTAACTACTGCAGTGATGAAGCACAAAAGACCACGTCGCACCTCCTGATCTACACTAGGACGTCCAAGAACTTTTTCTTTGGCTGGACCGCAACAGCGGGGCCAGCCCAATAAATGCGAATGTCTGTGACTGAGTGACTGAGCAAGTGGTGAAGTTACACCATTGGTCGGCCGAGTTATGAAGTTACACCATTGGTCGGCCGGATGAAGTGTGTTGGGTCCAGCCATATACTAGGGTTTGACCTGGTCTTGTTTGCATGGAGTTCCTAGTTTACCAGATGGTTTTCACGTCAGTCTCTAATCTGCCAAAGCACAGTCTATTTGCTCCTATAGATTCCCCATTACCTGTGTAGTTTATCTTATCTTTAACTGTTGACACTGAGCCAGCCAGCCGAGTATGGGCTCCTCCTCTGTGTCCGGGTTCCTCCTGAGATTTCCTCCCAACGGAGTATTTTTTTTTCTCGCCACCATTTGAGTGTTTTTTTCCCGTCCCATTCAGGAATCTTTCTATGCCTCACCTGCTGGTGCTTGCTTACCGTGTGAAATGTGAAGTGAAACTTTTGTTTTGAGTCACACTGTCTAAAAACATCTCACACTCGTGTGTGTGTGTGTGTGTGTGTTTATGCGCATGTGTATGTGTGTCTGTGTCTGTGTGTATGCATGCGTGTTTTCACTCGTGTGTGTGTGTGTGTGTGTCTGTGTGTGTATGCACATGTGTATGTGTGCCTGTATGTCTGTGTGTGCTTGTGTGTGTGTGTGTGCGTGCGTGTTTGCACTCGTGTGTGTGTGTGTGTGTGTGTGTGTGTGTGTGTGTTTGTGTGTGCGCATGTGTGTGTGTCTGCATGGCTGGCTTGTGTGGGAGTCCTGGCTGGAGTGTTTGATATTGATATTGATGAGGAAGGGCAGTAATTGGAAAGGCTTGTGTGAAATCTTATTAAATCAGGGCAGGGACAACGCTCGACCGGGACAACGCTCGCCCAGGGCAACGGAGGGGCTGTCCGTGCAGCAGCTGTCTCACACTTATTCATATTTTCTCAAGATGTCGTGCGGTGTTTTTTTTTTTGTTTTGTTTTTTTAAACAAAATTCATGAGAATTTGTTCAAGTTAACTGAGTGTGGTACACCGCATAAGTGTCACAACGGCCAATCAGCTGTCTGCCCTGTGGTGTGACCTGCTGATCGTGGACGTGGAAATTGGGTGGGTCGTGGTTTCAGATCCTCAGAGGAAGTCATGTGACCTTGTGGGATTCTTCCCTCAGACTTAACACACTGCTTATTCACAGGAAGGAAGACTTCCTGTCAACGGTCCTGTATTGCAGCAGTTCAACCCTTTAAGGTGTGAGATCACAAATATGTGATTAGAATGTTCTTAACTGAATGTTCTAATGTTGATGTAACAATAACTTCTGGCAATTGAAAGCAATGGAATTCTAGAACACTGACATAGAATTTTGAAGAAAAAAAAAACATTCCAAAGAACATACTCTTCAAAGGGTTAACAACACAAGCACACGTTACAGGTATTGTATTTGTCTCCACCGCCACCATAATGTGCTGTCATGTTCTGGCTTAGCTTGTACGCAGAGGATTAGCAATGCAAGTATGATGCCCATTGTTATTTTATCTCCTTAGTTTCATTTTTATTGTTAGGTAAGAATGGACAGCATTCGAATCCACCCGAGTCTTTGAGGGAAAACCAGATAAAGACTCACTTGTATACTGACTATCTGTGAGGAGGGAATATTTTTCCCTGTTTGTACAGGGCAGCCTTTTCTATAGCAGATGATTAGAGAGCTATACTGCATTGCCATAAGGTGACTGTTGATCTGTTTGAATTACACTTTGGCTTTTGTGTGGTCTGTCCGATCGTGGGCCGACGGTAGGGTGGGGGGGGGGGGGGGCGGCTTTCGTTCACGGACTGGGGGGTGGGGGGTGGGCTCAGGTCTTGTCGAGGGAGCTCAGGCCTCTTTCGAACCCTGCAATTACTGTGGAGATGTGTTGAGGGAGTCAAGCTCGCTCAGGCAATCTCAGCATGTAAGAAATGGTATGACCCAGCTTAGGGGGTGCTGTATGACACTGTAGTACTGTTCTACTTTGGACTGGCCCTTTGCCCGAGACTGAGCGGTTCTTGTTTTTTTGCGTTCTGTGCGTCTCTTTGACAGGTCTGTCGGCGGCCAAGCTGCTGGTGGAGTCGGGCCTGAGTCCGGTGGTGCTGGAGGCCCGGGATCGAGTCGGAGGGAGGACCTTCACTGTGCGGGTGAGACGCCCCCTGCGGCACGCGTAGCGTAAGGGTTAGAGAGCTGGGTTGCATAACCTGAGGGATGCAGGTTCGACTCCCAGGTATGAGGCATAGCACTGCCGTTGTAGCCTTGTACCCTTGAGCGAGGTACTTAACCTGCAATTTGCTTCAGTAATTATCCAGATGTATAAATAGATGCTATGTAGGAACCAATTATACGCTAATGCTAAAGCTGTATAAGTGAGTTCTGGATAAGATGCCTGTAATGTAATGTGTCCGTCAGACCACTCCCGTGCCAAACCTTGGATTTACAGCCCATAATAACCCACTTTCCTGGCTCCCCTACCTCCATCTTATGTGAATTTTATGAATTAATGGACATGTTAGTGAAATGCTCAACACCCACTGCCCCACTCAATCACAGTCATTTGGCATGAGCACATCTGTACACTGAAAATTTTAATTCCATTCTCTGTCTTGCATGTACTGGCCCTCTTATTAATAATGCTATATATCTGTGGTGGTGATGATGATGATGATAATGATGATGATGATGGAACTGATGATGATGTGGTTATGTAATGAGTGAGTCAGGCTCGCTCGGACAATCTCAATAGTTTGGAAATGGAACGACCCATCATAGGGCTGTTGTACGAAACTGTAAATTGCAAAGATTATTGTTATTATCAGTAATAGTATTGTTATTAGTATTATTAACATTATCTTCCTCTGACACTCTCCTGCCATCCTTTTCCTGCCATTACTTTTAAGATGAATAAGGTTTGTCTTCTGAAGTCTGGATTAAGTGCATTGTTTAATGAATGCATTCTCTCTCTCTCTGCCAAATGCAGAACAAGGAGACCCAATGGGTGGACCTGGGGGGGGCCTACATCGGCCCCACCCAGAACCGCATCCTCCGTCTGGCCAAGGAGTTCGGGGTGAGGACGTACAAGGTGAACGAGAAGGAGAACCTGGTGCACTACGTCAAGGTGAGCAGGGCGTTTCCCGCACTGAGTGATTACCGAGCCCCGTCCTAAATCTGAGGTGCGTTTGACAACTGGCCTCCTGAAATGGAGGCCGCGCGGCAGCTCCGTCATTCCGCCTTTGGGGTGCGGGCGCTCACATGGAGTCTGACGGAAGGCCGTGTTCCGCAGCGTTGATCTGTGTGCCGCATCCACAGTGGCTCCGGATGGGATTGGGATTCTCTGTAGCCCAAAAACGGTCCTTAAGGGCCTGAGAACTGCTGGTTTTCCTACCCCTCCCTTTACCGGGAAGTCGGGTTTGAAGACAGTCTGGCCAATCAGTGGCAGTAATTGTTCAGTTAATTACCCGGGAGGAAAGAAAACCAGGGCCGGATTTGGATTTCGAGGGCCAGATTTGAGCGTCCGTCCTCTGTGGCATTAGCGTGGGTTGGTGTCTGGAGATGGCAATCTTTGCCCCAAGGAGCACTGTAATGCGGTTTCTTCTGCTCTGAGTGGACGAGGGGGTAGGAAGACGAGATGAAGGCCATCTCCTTCCCAAACTGTATTGGATTTGGAACGAGGCATCAGTGCTTTTAATGCTTACGTGTGGCACATCCTTATTGGGTTTTGAGAGCAGATTTCCTCCTAACATTTCCTTGCCCCGCTATCTACGCTCTAAATCACGTCGTTGTCTTGCGTGCGTAGGGCTAACGTTTTTTTTTATTTTTATGCTGTGTTCTTATTGTCGCTGTGCACATACCTCTATATGCTCGAGAGTTGGTCGTCAGGGGCCCGTACCAGGATGCCACAGGCTCGCATTGATGATGTCATGAGGTTCCACTGATGAATCGCATGTTAGAAAAGGCCCCCTTGACAGAGTACCACCCTTATGATGTTTTTCATCCAGGGCTTTGCCAGCCCTTTTGCTCCACATATCCAGGAAGTGCTGACCTCACCACAGAATCTTTTCATCAACTTCAACACCTGTCAATCAGGGGTTGTTAGCACAACACGTTGCTCATTGTGTAGGCCTGGGCTTCCTGGAGATCAACCGTACGTTTTTACTCCATCCTTAACGAAGGACACCTCATTCAACAGCTAGAGATTTTGTTAAAGCTGATAATTAGTCAAACCAGGTGTGCCGGATTAGGGTTGAAATGAAAACTTACAGGAATGTAGATCTCCAGGAACAGGGTTGGGCAACCTTGTGCCATTGTGCCTTCCCAAGAGAAGAGTAGAACATTGGCAGGGCTTTGACAACATACTCCAATTACAGTAGCCATGTCCATTCTACTGAAAACAAAGACACTTAAGATTTCCTAATTTTAGGAGACTGAAGGGGAGATTTGCAAGAGCACTCACAGAGCTGAAACAGTGAAAGTAAGATTGTTTCTCGTGTTCTGGAAATTTGTTGTTTACAAACAGGAAGAGGACACGTTTAACTGAAAAAGAGGTGTACTCGTGGAGCAAGATTGAGCACTGTTGCTGCCTGTTACCTAGAGACTGAGTTTCAAAACATGGATTAACAACAGTATGCTGAACCTTGTAACCACGTGGGGTAAACTGTAGATTGAGAAGAAATAAGCATTTTTAAGAAACCAGGCTACTTTGCCTGTGTGTTGTTTTTTCCTCCTTGTATCGTAAGTTGATTCTTTATTCAATAACATTAGTGAGACAACGGAAAATGCCTCCGGCACGTTCCAGAAACTGTGCAGAGATGGGGGGATGTGAGAGAGAGAGAGAGAGAAAGAGAGAGAGGGGGAGAGAGACAGAAAGAGAGAGGGAGGGAGAGAGACAGAGAGAGAGGGAGAGGGAGAGAGACAGAGAGAGAGAGGGAGATAGAGAGAGAGAGAGAGAGCTGGCAGAGGAAGTATAGCCTCGAGACGTGGGAAAGGTCACGTCGGCGCAGAAATTGCAGAAGGAGCCGCGATGTTCCTGTTAATGTCAGACGGCCGTGATTTGGACCGCGAGCCTCTTGATTGAAGCGACGGGCTCCCGACAGTGAAGGATCTCCGAGCTTTCAGATGCTCTATTCCGTGCCTCCTCCTCCTCCTCCTCCCGCCCGAGAGCTTCCCCGGGGCCGTTGCCACGGTAACAAACCTAATCAAAAGGCGTCGGGTTCCGGTCACGATAAGCCCGTTCATTCCGGAATCTCCGAGAGGGGTGCTTCGCCCCGGCGCACAGACACCGGCTGAGCGAGCATCGCTCTGCGAGAGCGATACCTGGGGATCCGTCTCGATTCACTAACCTTTTATTAATAAAGATTCATGACTTAACATTGGGGAGACAATGGAAAATGCCTCACTAAATCTTGATGCAAGATTCAAGGGAAATTTATGCAACTGAAAACAACCCATCTTATTTTAAATGACACACACAGCATACACATATTTAGGACGTCGTAAGCAGGGGTCGTGCTAATTGCAGGAGCACTTCAGTGTCGTTTATGGTTGGTTGCCTTAAGGCACATTTCCCAAAGATTAGAATTAAGATGTACACAACTCTTAAGCAGCAAGAACAATTTTCAGTGATCTAATAATGTAATTTGATGTAATCTAATATAATAGATGGCTTATAGAGAAATTTCCTTCAGCACCGCAGAAGTCACGCTGGATGCTGTTTATTGAAGCCATACATTTTGTCAATAAAGTTTGTTTAAGTTTGTGATTACTGTTTTCAGGCTCCTAATGCTGTAGCTCAGAGGTTATACTGCAGTGGATCAGAGCCAGTATTAACCAATAAGGGGACGTACATTTCCAAACCCTCATTATAATTACGGCTAACGTCCAAGTAGTGACCCTCCAGTATAATCAGCTTTTCAATAGCGCTAATCTGCAAGGCCATGTCCAGCGTGCCGAATCAGCAAAACTATGAAGTGTAGTGTGGAGCCCACCATTTTGGGCCCGGTCTAGAGGCTCTTGAAGGGGCTTGTTGTGGAGCGCAACGGCAGGCCCCCTCGGGTGAAGCGGCAGTTTGAGCTCTTCCCCGAGTGGTTCGCTCACAAAGGGCAGCGATAACGGTCTGCGCGGCGCGCGTACCCCCGCGCGTTCTCTCCGCCGCCGTTGGCATGGAAACAGACCTGTTGCTGGAAATCGTGGGGGCTAGCCCAGATTTTCTGATGCATCAAAGGGCGCCTGTCCTCCGCGGACGAATGCGTTCTGCCGGTGCGGGAAATTTTCAGCTGTGGCTGAAACGCAGCGGAGGCTGCGTTCGTCTGTGGAAAAATCGGCACGAGAACCAAAAAGCTTTTTGAACCGGCGTTGTGAAATGGGAACATTGGCCGAAACACTGCCCGTTGCCCTTCCCCCCCCCCCCCCGGCCCCCTCGTATCTGCAAGCAGCTGCTTGACCAGAGCGTGGCTCACAGCCCTGATGTAGGGCTGCATCTCTGATGTGAGGCAGGAATGCTGGACTCCTCGGGGACCGAGTTTTTGCGCTAAAGCAGATGTGCGCACCGAGGGCCATGTCTGTTTGTGGCTTTCATGCCGACCTTTGACCTCCGACATTTACACCATCTGACATTTTTTTAGCCGCATTTCTTGTCGAGCGCATGAATGACAGCTGAAGACTGTCCTTGTGTCCCTGTGTGAAACGTTTTCCTGTGATCTATCGTACCAGTGAACTGGTGTTGGTGTGTAGGCTACTGCCAATTACCTTAGCTCATTGCACCAGGGTAACTGGTGGAAACACAAAACCTGCATACACACTGGCCCGCTAGGGCTGGAACTGCCCACCCCTGAGCATAAGGGCACCGTCTTTCCATTTTGTTGCCCCTGTCAAGTTCAGCCGGTGGGCTGCTCTGGATTTTGAGTGGGGGGGGGGTGGGGGTGGGGACTTGGGACAATCCCAAATCCTGCGTAAATGGCAGCACTCGACAGCTGTATCCCGCGTCCATGGTTTAGTTTGAAATTTTAATGGCCCTTCAGACAAACCCGTTTATCTTTTTTGCGAGTTACGCAAGATCTCCCCCCTGCCCGCTGCCCCCCTTCGATTTTGGCCGTGTCCCTGTGTGCACTCTGCTGTTGAGTAAGATGAGCTGATAGCGAGCCTTGGCCGAGGGCTTTGCCTCGCCGCTGAGACGTGGCCTTTCACACGTACGTAAGAGCCCAGGCCTAGACCAGGAGGGTCTTTCATTACACGCTTCTCACTGTATGAAGTGACTTTTTTTTTTTTTTTCTTTTACTGTCTCTCTCACACGTGTGTATGTCCTAACATTACGCATTCACACACATGTATCTGTCCTTACACTACACACACATGCACACGTGTATGTCTTAACACTAAACATATACACTCACGTGTATGTCCTAACGGTACGCGTACACACACACGCGTATGTCACATTAACATTGCGTCAGTGTCAGTTGTAACCTCTCCTTCAAATAAATAAAATACATCAGTAACTCCTCTGCTTTTTTTTTTAGTCACATAATGCTCATGGTTTTGTAGAGGCCCGATGGGTGGAACCGTAATGAATCCTGGCTCCAGTCAAAAGTTTGAAAGATAACTTTGATTTATGCTGTGCAGGGTACATCTTATCTTCCAAACAGAATGTGTGATCTCCCGGCTAACTTTGATACGAAGTAAAACATTAATCGTTTTCATTTGATGAGAGTTCCACTGCCAAGAATTGCTATCGAGCAAGGACAGATCTGAATATCATGATGGCTCAGGGCAATAGTGCTGGCCTCCTACCAGTCATATAACAATAAGCCATTGTAATTATGCGCATCGTTCACTGACTCTGGCTGTATGTATAACGAGGTTGAAGGAAAACAGACAGTGATGCTGCACAGTGGCTTTTCCCAAGAGCTGCTGGTGTCTGATTGGCCAAATTTGAATCTAACTGATTGTTTCTGTCTGTGCAGCCGCCTCCACTTTTCTGATTGCCTAAAAGACTCGGTCACGGCGAACAGATCTGTCAGCACCCATTGCATGAGGGGTAATTTGCTTGAAACACTCGGGAGAAAGCCTGAAATTGTGCCGCTCGCAGTTCTAAGTTGTCTTTAATGGCTGCACGTGTGCCGGAAGGATAAGGACTTGTATTTTGAGGTCCTATACACCCTGTCACCAACACTGACACAGTCAGCGATGTTGCCAGGACATTGAGCAGGACATTGACTTTGTGTCCAGGGTTTATGTACCACCACATAAAACCCCATTGTGCCCTGTGGGTTCCTTGTGTTAATATCGGTGCATTTGTAAAATTAAGAAACAAAATATACTTGCAGGTCTACAAGTTGTTGATACTGCTTACCGCTTACTGGTGATCATAGTGTTGGCGGTATGTGTTTAGGTACTGGGATTACATCAAACAATGTCACGGGAAAAGAAAATGTGCCTTAACATCCTTTCTCTGTAATCATTATCAATAGAGTGACCATTGACGTAGGAGTTAATTTACTGCTTACTTGCGTCTTTCTGTTCTAGGGGAAATCATATCCATTCAAGGGAAGCTTCCCACCCATGTGGAACCCATTTGCCTATTTGGACTATAACAACCTGTGGAGAACGATGGATCAAATGGGGATGGAGGTAGAGATACTTCAGCTCTTCGTACTGTAATTAGTAATAAGTACTACAGTAACGAACATGCTACAAGGTGAGGTTTTTTAGCTGGATGTATCAGGCATTAATAAACCAGTTTGAGCTTGGTGTGTCCAACTCAATACCCAGGATACACAGTCATCTACTTGCTTTTTATTACAAAAACATGAATAGCTGTCAAACTGCATTTTGGGAATTTATCAGGAAACAGCCCTTGGGGGTCATTCAGGTGGGCTGCAACATGAGGAAGGAGCTGATTGGCTGATGGTGGTGAAATGTGGGCGTGTTCCTTTGCAGATTCCCATGGAAGCTCCGTGGAGGGCCCCCCATGCAGAGGAGTGGGACAAGATCACAATGAAGGAACTGTTCGACAAGCTCTGCTGGACACGGTACCCAATGCACTGAGCTCCTCCTTGCTAACATATCCATGGTTACCGCATCCAGAGCATCATAATAGATGGAAAGATTTTTTATAGATTTTTTCAGGACTGTTTATAGAGCAAAGGAAACCTTGGTTGGTTGAACATGGGAAAGGTATTTGGGTGGGCAAGTTAAGCATTTATGAATCAGACTTGTGTGGGCCGTTGACTTGAAGCTTGCTTGGCATGCCCAACAAAGCACTGCCTAGGGTTCATCTGCTGACATTTGTTGAGTTTGCTAGGGGTAGGTCTATTTAATATACATGCTATTATCAGAGAACATCCCAAGGTGCTCCTGTTTCTTAGTGAAGGGGTAGTCATAAAACAGGTGGCGGTAATGCAGCGGTTAATGACCAGGTTATACATTTGTAGAGATGGTCTCAGTTGAGTCTCAGCTGCTCAGTTTGTTTTTCCCTGTCCGTTCGCCTGTCCAGCGCCGCCCGGCAGTTTGCCACCCTCTTCGTGAACGTGAACGTGACCTCCGAACCTCACGAGGTGTCGGCTCTCTGGTTCCTGTGGTACGTGAAGCAGTGCGGCGGGACCATGAGAATCTTCTCCACCACGAACGGTGGGCAGGTGAGCCCAGACGGAGGCGGGTCACTGGTGCGTGTACCGTGTAGTTACGCCTGGGAGGCCGGGTGTAGAGCTGGAAGATTCAGTCATTACAGAGACATGCATTACATGGCAAGAAAATACGTGGATACCTGACATCCGACATCTCTGTAGCATTAAGATTTGGGCTAGGCCCCTCACTGGAACTGAGGGATCTACCCCAAACCATGATAAACATACACGGACCAAAGGGGTGTCCAGATACTTTTGGTCATAAAGTCTACTGTGTCAGCTCGGATTATTGTAGCGAACAGTTGTTACACTATCAATTCATATAACGATCATGGCACAATGTAAATTCAGTCCAGTCATTGAATAAATACGTAGCTGCATAAATGATTCATTAAATTGCTATACAGAGGGATACCTGATACAGTAAACTGCATGTTAGCCTGCCTTCAGATTAACACTAAACCAAGCAATGAGTATTTGTACAGTATGTCATTCCTCTATGCACAAATGGAACCAGTGACCTTTCCAGAGTTACATGGTCATTTTTGTGTGTGTTTCTGCACCGGTGCCAGGGGGTAAATATGGGATGTGACGGCAATGCCATAGCTGGCCTGTGCCCCTGGGTTCAGGGCTGTCTGAAAGTGCAGAGATACGTGAGGCGTGGGCAGATCAGGAAGAGGAACGGTGCCAAGCTGGGAGTGGCAAGCGCCAGTATAATCTTTCCCGTGCACATTACCCGTTAAACTAGGGCTGCCCAACCCTGCTCCTGGAGATCTGCCGTCCTGTAGGTTCTCACTCTAACCCTAACAAAGCACACCTCATTCAACAGCAGGAGATCTAGAATCAAGTGCGCCAAATTAGGGTTGAGATGAAAACCCACAGGATGGTAGATCTCCAGGAACAGGGTTGGGCAGCTCTGCCTTCAAACCTGCCCTAAGCAGAAAAACCAGGCTTAGTCCTCGTTATTTATTGAATTATTTATTTGTCATTTTAAAAAAAAATAGTTTTTCCCCTAATTGTGCAACCCACTTTGGCATAACTAAACTATGCACACTGGTGACCACTTTTCTCCAGCTGAGCTTCGTTGTCCTGCAGGATGAGAGAGAGAGAGAGAGAGAGAGAGAGGAGAGAGAGAAGAGAGAGAGATCCGCTTTTCAGTTATTTAACATACTGGGCATCCACATCCCTTGGTAATTCCACAAAAGCACACTTTAAGGATTATATGAGCCACAAATGTTTATAAGTCATTTCCTGTCAGCTGGTCCCACATTCAAATAGCAATGCTTTGTTTTGACAGTTGTAAGCGACTGTGTTGGGGTGGGCCTCAGGGAAAATATTTTTCTTTTGTTATGTTTGTTTGAACCTTGACCCTTGTACTTGTCAGCCTCAAAGAGCCCTGTGATCCCTTCCTCATTGTGAGAATCGGGCCATGCAGTCCTGCATAGTGATTTTCCGGAGAGAAGCGCTTCCACTGCAGGGACGCTTCTGTGACATCACAAAGCTTCCTTCCACGAGGCGTCCTTCCAGATTCCAATCATTCCGCATCCAATAGCCCAGTAGATCTTATATTTTTTTGGTCAGGCCTCCTTTTGGCAATAGGAATGTTTTGATGATCCCCTGCCAGCAAGGGTGGTTCCTCTTGGATGCCATCCTTTTTTTGGTTTCTAATGAATTTTTCAGCCCCCACTGAGCCCCCCGACCCCCCGCCCACCACCGCTTGTTGTCTGCATGCGCTCCTCACTTTGACAACCACTGCAATAGCCAATCCAGATCAACTTCTCCTGAGCTAGACCAACCAACCCAATATTGCCAGCGATCCTACAGTGAATGACATAATTAGAGGTGGTCAGAGCTGTTAGCCACTGGGCCATTGAGGTTTTATTCAGTCTGTTTCCAGCATTTCTGGGCTTCCTTGTGCGATATGTACAGTAAACCCATAAAGTGTGTGACCCCATACATGTGCTCAGCTGTCACGGTCTATTAAATTTAATGCAAAGTTGCTCAGTTTGCTGTGCCGATTATGAAAAATTGTGCGACAAATGATTCTAGGTTATTTCAGGTCAGTGCCTCAGCGCTGAACTGGAATCTCCCTCTTTGAGTGCATCATGGAATTAGTGTTACTGTGTTGCCATGGAAACTTGAGTCAACCTGCCGTTTTTTCTGTAGCTATTGTTGTTTTAATTGAGTTGGTCTTTCCTAATGGAAATAATGAATAATCCCCCAAACTAATAGCAGGGAAGTTTGTTTTCAAAATAACAAGGATAGTGTTGTTTTGATTGGCTTGGTAACTGACAGCTGGGATTTACTTTCAATATGTTTTGGTTGCTTTCATCAAAATCTATGCATCTATCGATCTATCTTACCTCCTTCAATGTGCTGCTTTTGTCGCTATTGCCCACGAGTAACTCTGCTGAGAAATTTCCCATCTGTAAATTCACGATTGTAACTCTGTCCCAGAGGATTACCTAGATGTAATTCAGTCTCTTTTTATATGCAAAAAAAATCCTTATCAACATAAGGATTCTTATCAACATGCACCACATAGAATCCTTCTTCATCTCTGACTGTATAGAGACATCTGCTGGCAAATAACCGAATTGCTCTGTGTAGGTGTGTAATCACATTAACGAGAGCAAAGGTGAAAAAGCCGAACGACTCCTGTATCTGAGACTTCCTGAAAGGCTTATGCATTTATTTTTTTCAATATACAATTATATACAGTCACAAACGGCTCTTTTTAAAGGGCTTCATTAGTCCAATCCAGAGTAACTGAGGTTTGAAGAATGAAAATGAGACCCGCATGCAAAAACAAGCGGGCCATTTCTTCTCTGTCTTCGGCAGGAGAGGAAGTTTGTGGGCGGATCCAGCCAGATCAGCGAGCGAATGGCGGACATGCTCGGCAACAGGGTGAAGCTGCAGCGGGCCGTCTACAGCATCGACCAGAGCGGGAGCGGGGTGGTGGTGAAGACCCTCAACGAGGAAACGTACGAGGTGAGCCGGCTGGCGCCGTGGCAACGGGGCTGCAGGTCAGCTGATCCGCGAAGCTCCGCCCACCCAGGAGCACTCGTATGCACAGAGCCTTCCCAGGTGGAAATGTCGCTGAACTGAATTGAGATCCAGTTGGATGAGTCACTTCCAGTTTGACACAGTGTGTGTGCGTGTCTTCAGTGTGATGTTTCATAAAAAATGGACTTGAGACAGCAATTCTAAACTTACAGTTGTTCTTCTTGTTAAAGACAATCACATTTAATTAATGACTTTCTTACATCAATTTTTTCTCAAAGAGTGACTGCATCCTGCATCACATTCTTTATCTTTTTTCATATACCTAGGCTGAGTTGCTAGGTAACTCCGGAATATTATATATTATCCAGAAACAATGGTACCATCTGATACTGCATAATATTAAAAAGGAAAATATGATGTATGTGATAACCAAAATAATATAGCAGCTGCCTAAGCAAAGCTACGATTTCATGTGAAATGCAACATAAATATACGCAAGTTATATATAAAAACAGCCACCTGTGTATGGTACTGTACTGAATGCAAGTAGCTGGTCATTGCTGTTCCTTGTGCATCTGTTTTGAGCATTGGTCATTTATTCTGTGTCCTGCCTGGTTTCATTTAGTAATGGACCTGTGGTTGTTACCGTGTACCATGCTCACTTGCTTTGAATATGGCTTGAAGCTCTTCTTCTTTTTTAGCCATAGAGCCTGTACCTCGCGGCCATTTTGAATGTTCATGACTCTAAATTAATCTTATGGTTAAGCTCTGCTCACTCAATGGCACTCAGCTTGCTTTTTTTTTGGTTCACTGCTTTGCGCATTTTAGACAGCAGTGCACCGTGGATTGTGATTGGCTGATGCAGTGGGCAATATGGGCAGGGTGTGCGGTACAAAGGATTTTACGATGTGTGAATCTACACACTATTGACCCAATAGAGAAACCCTCTGCAGTGAAGTTCTACCCACCTGGATAAGCCGCTACTCAGCAAAGAGACACCATCCGCTCAGTGAATGTATAAACATTTAATACATGTGAAATTCACTAGCCAAATACTTTATAACTTCTTTACAATTGTCACATAATACCTGAAAGTGCTGCATTATATTTTCCGTAAATCCCCTTGACCTTATGACTTTTGAACCAGGTCAGTTATCCCAGGTTAAAACAGTCTGTTGGCATTTTACAGACAGCATGTCTCATGTATCACAAGAATTAGAGATGAGTGTAAGGACGTCCTCTGTCAGATTAGCATACAGCTGTGCTCAGGCTCCTCTCTAAGACCTGTGTGTGGAGTCACCTTGCACCCGTGTGGCCTGTGTGTGTGGCAAGCCCGAGGGGATTTGGTTTAGTAATCCCTTTTAACTCTCCTGGCCACCCCCCCTCTTTCCTCTGCAAAGCTCATTAAACACTGCTGCAGAGTTGAGGAAGGGAGGTATCTGTGGGCATGGAGTAGCCTGCCAATCCCAGAGCCTTTCTCACAGAATGGTCAGTAGACCGCACCATAAGACCCAGTCACCCAAGTAGTCAGTAGACCCCACCATCAGACCGGGTCATTATCCTTCTCACAAAGCAGTCAGTAGACCCCACCATCAAACCCAATCATTACCCTTCTCACGGACCAGTCAGTAGACCCTACTGCAAGACCCAGTCATTACTCTTCTCACAGAATGGTCGGTAGACCCTACCCACCGATCCAGTCACTAGAGTGGTCAGTAGCCCCCGCCAGTCATTACCCTATTTGCAGAACAGTCAGTAGACCCTAACATCAAATCTAGTCACTTACCAGGAGAAAGCCACACTTGAAATGAAAACTGCTAAGTCAAGAGAATAGGAATAAGAAGAAATATGACATCACTTCAAAGCTCCAAAAAGGGTTGTCAATCTGTGACTAAAGAGCTTTTTAGCTGGTTTGTGTTATTGGCTCATGTGTACCACAGCCATGCAGTCAGTAGGCAATTGCTAAGCTCTTTAAACAATGCTTTAATGCAATGAAAAGCATGCTAAAGGTTGACCACACAAAGACAGGATGTTTAGATAATGATGCTGGCCAATAAGAGGGTGGAGGGTGACTCTGAATGATCTCCCTCATGAATTTTCAGGCCAAATGTGTCATCATTGCCACGGCACCGGCATTGAACCTGAAGATTCACTTCAACCCTCCGCTACCACCGTTGAGGAACCAGCTGATTCACCGTGTGCCCACTGGCTCCGTGATCAAGTGCATGATCTACTACCGGGAGAACTTTTGGAGGAAGAAAGGTAGGTGCCATGCCCAATGAGATTTTCTCATTTGTGAAGATGCGAAATGGTAATCACATCTAGTGGCTTTCTGTCCTTAGTCACGTGCCCTCGTCCAAACTCCTGAAAAGTGACTCAGTATGTGGTCCTGAAAGAGAAATATCCTAGCGAGTCTAACAAAATAATTGCTGCAGGGGTCATTCACAAATGCCAGTTTTGTTGCTCCCATGGTAACGGAGGTGACGCCATTCTGTTAAAGCCTTGTGAAAACTGTCCTTTTGCATTCGTCTGCCGTTACGTAGTTCCCTAAAATGAATCGCTGACATTTATCTGTGCTGCTGGATTGAAATGTGGAGGGGAGACTGCGGTGTGCAATCACGCAGGACAGCACATAATCAGCTCATAGCTTTCCCTAGAAATAAATGATGTAATATTCTAATAAAAAATGAAAAAATCCGTTTAATTCCACCAGTGCAGTGTAGAACCACCTTAGATAACTTTGATGTCACGCTTCCTTCTCAGGCTACTGTGGAACAATGGTGATCGAGGAGGAGGAGGCTGCCATCGGCCTGACGCTCGACGACACCAAACCGGACGGGGCCGTCCCAGCGATAATGGGGTAAATACGAATCACGGTGCCTCTGTGGGGTTGAGAATGTTCCAGAACTGGGCTGAGAATGTTCCGGAGCTTTGCGGTAAAGACACCCTGTCTGTAGGAGTGAATGAAGGGCCCTCGTTGGTTTCTGTGTTGCAGGTTCATCCTCGCCCGCAAAGCCAGGAAACTAGCAGACCTGACAAAGGAAGAGAGGTGAATGCTGGGTTGCTTACTGTTCTTAAGGCTCTAAATGCTTCCTGTGTGACATAAAAGGGAAAAGAGATTCTCTGTAGTAGGATATGCCAATGAGAACCATTGACCTAGGTCAAAGGTCGCATGCTCCACTCTCCAGTTTCTGGCCCCCGCTGATTGCCCTTATTTTATTGTTTATTCAATTCCTAGTATATATAAGTTGCAGTAAAGAATTGAGTATAGATTATAAGAATTATATCCAGGTGTCATGTTCAGCTGTTGGAAACACGTCCCTGACTTTCAGTGGAATGGAGTAATAAGTTAACCAATCAATACCTGTTCCCACAGGAAGAGGAAGATCTGTGAAATATACTCCAGAGTTCTCGGCTCAGATGAGGCTCTGCATGTGAGTGTTCTTTATTTGCTAAACCCTGTCTGGTCAGAAGGGGGCAGCCTTGCGTGTGGTGCCAGTTTAATTCATTTTTAGTGTTCACAAAAGTGTTTTATTTATCCATTATGAGTCTTTTTTTATGTCTAGTCACACCACTGTCTGAATCCCACTTTTCTACAAAACAAAGCAAGCACATCTTTTTCAAAGGATGGTTTGTCCCTCACTGAGTTTCAAATCTTCAGAGGTCCTCTGTGGAGAGCAGCAGTTCAGTCGGATGTGTAAAAATGATCACGCAACGTTGCCTGTGACAGGCGTCGTACCCCAGTGCGTGACAGCTTATTACAGATGGCGTGCTCCTCGTTTACTTCCTGTGTGGAAAAACTGTCAGACACATCTTTTGCTGTTTTTACGATTTCCCAGTAGGTCGAACCTGTGTTTTGTAGTTGTTCCAATGGCCATCATATGCACTTTTGTACGTCGCTTTGGATAAAAGCGTCTGCTAAATAAATGGAATGGAATGTAATGTGATATTCCAGTGCTCATCTCTCTCTTTCTCTCTCCTTCCCTCTCTCTTCCGCTGCCTCCCCCTCTCTTCTAGCCTGTGCATTATGAGGAGAAGAACTGGGGAGAGGAGGAATACTCTGGAGGCTGTTACACAGTCTACTTCCCCCCTGGCATCCTCACACAGTTTGGCAAGTGAGTATCAGCCATGGAGCTGTGGTCTGGAGCCTTACAGAAAGAGGTTCAAATTTGAGCTTCAAAATCAACAGTGTAGTATAATGGGTAAGGAACTGGTTTTGTAACCTGAAGGTCACAGGTTTGATTCTGAGGTAGGACACTGCAATTGTACCCTTGAGCAAGGTACTTAACCTGCATTACTTCAGTATATACAGTATATGCAGCTGTATAAAGGGATGCAATGTAAATGCTATGTAGAATGTTGTGTAAATCGCTCTGGATAAGAGCATCTGCTAAATGCCTGTAATGTCATTAGTCCACGGTGATTCTGCCCTGCTGGCAGCAGAGATACTGTTGTCTTGTAGTCATTGAAGTGCGCTTTGGGAGATTCTCCAGCTGCAGTGACATTTTCCACTGAGCAAACTTTAGGACAGGAGGAAGCATGAGGTGGAGAATAGGATTGTGTGACATCACAATAAAATATGTGGATACCTGACATCCAACATCTCATCCAAAAATTATGGGCGTTAATATGGAGTTGGTCCACCCTTTGCTGCTATAACAACCTCCACTGAAGCTAAGGCCAGTGGTCTCCGTTAAGATTTAAGCCTTTGAAGAGTGGGTTTTTTTGGAATGTTTTTTCTTTTTTCTAAGTCAGTGTTCTAGAACTCCATTGCTTTCAATGACCAGTAGTGATTGTAACATCAGCATTAAAATGTTCAGTTAAGACCATTCTAATCACGTATCTCACGGATTAATGTTGAGGTCCAGCCCAGGGTCCTCAGTGCTTTTTTGGGCACATCTCTCCCTCCCTCCCTCCCTCATTCCTGCCCTCTCTGTGCCCTGTGCCCTCAGGGTGCTCCGCGAGCCGGTGGGTAAGCTGTACTTCGCCGGGACCGAAACGGCCACGGAGTGGAGCGGGTACATGGAGGGCGCCGTTCAGGCCGGCGAAAGAGCCGCCCGAGAGGTGAGAGGTCACACTACGGCCCCCTAGCCAATCAGAGGAGTGCTGCTCATCTTTAAAAGAAAAAGTTGCTTTTTTTTAAAACTTCTGATTAAAAGTGACTTGTTGTCATTGTTCCTCTGTGATGAACTAACAGCCAGAAACTGTGTGTGTGTGTGGGGGGGGGAGTTGTAATGATTTCCTTATTGGCTTTTTATTGCCTTTTAGATCCTCTGCAAAATGGGACACATCACCAAGAGCGAAATTTGGCAGGATGAGCCTGAGTGTCAAGTAAGTGCTGAGTGTTCTGATTATGGGTCAGTGAATGGGTGCTGGTTTCCTGTGATGTGCACCTGACCCAGTGTTCCCCAGCCTGTTGAAATGGATCAGGAATTCAGTAGCAGTATAAATGGTTTCCTCCCACGGTCCAAAAGACATGCTGGTTAATTGGAGACTCTAAATTCCCCATAGGTATGAGTGTGTGTGTGTGTGTGTGTGCCCTGTGATAGATTGGTGGCCTGTCCAGGGTGTCATCCTGCCTCTCGCCCAATGCATGCTGGGATAGGCTCCATTACCCCCCGCGACCCTGCCCAGGATAAGTGGGTACAGATAATGGATTTATCCACTCTGGCCGTGTTCCTCACCTGTGTGCCGTTTTCCAGGAGGTCCCGGCGCTGCCTTTCACCACCACCTTCTGGGAGAGGAACCTGCCGTCGGTCCCTGGGTTCCTGAAGCTCACGGGCCTGTCGTCCCTCCTGGCAGTGGCCACGGCCGCCGGCATCGTGGCCTACAAGAGGGGCCTGGTTCCCCGGAGCTAAAGCTCTCCTCTGTGCCACGTCCCTCTCCTGGGCCTTTGACCAAGACTGTTCTCTCCTCCCCCCCGCCCCAGCCCCCCCTTAGAATCACCTGATTGAGGTCATAGGGCTGGCTGGAATGGTCCGGTCCTCATAGACGATTTTAGTTCACACATGATCATGCAGTTAACAGCTTAAGTCGTAAACAAGTTTCATTTTAATCCACAGTATTAATTCTGAGCCACATTTTAAGAGAGGTTTTAATCTTTAAAAAAAAGGGCACCGTTTAAAAAAAAAGAAAATAAAAAACTTTGTTTTATCACAATGCTAATAAATTAAAGGTGGTCTACAGAGCCGTGTTTACAGAAGAACGTGTATGTGAATGCCTTGTGCAATGATTTTACTGCTCATTTCTACCAAAAACATCAAACATCCACCAAACATTTCAAACAAAGTCACTACAAACTAGAGCATATTTATTTAAAAACCCGAATGACCAATCACATTCCGTACATTCCCTATGCATTGACATATAGATAAATCATAACCCATAATCATAGCTCACCACAAGAGAGGCTGTGACTGACCAGTCCCGTTACCTTTTTTAATTATAGGTGCTCTGTCTTCTTATGACCAATGTGTCAAGTGACTGCTCACAAGGTGACTGCTCACTTTTACAATGCATGACTGCATTAGGCTGTCACTAGGTTGAATTTTGAGGACAATGAAAATAATGTCTGAAAGATACTTTGTGCAATTATGTTTTCCTTTTTCATCTTCATGGCTGAAGTTCAAAGAGCATTTTTGATTGTATCGAGCAGATTAGACACTATAATTATCACCATTCCATTTTATTTTGCCATATTGCTGCTTAATGTATACAGTGTGTAACCTTATTTTAATTAATGGCAGCTTTACTTATTTTTGGACTCGAGTTTATGCGCAAATATGAGCTGGAGAGAGTAATGACAGATTTTCAAAATGCATTTTTGTGTCGTTGGTAGAAATAATGCTGGAAGTACTGCAATCATGCTTCTGTTGGAGGCTTCAAAATGTCCACAGAAAACATATAAACTGTCGTTGGGTGATTTATAGTTGCCTGCTATTTTTGTGTTTGTGGTACAGTACATGTCTACATTTTGCTCATTCTCACAAGTATTGCTGACCAAGAGAAATACATTCTATCATACAGTATTTTGATTAACAAAAATATCTGACTGCAGAAGTGTTTGACAGAATTTATTTGACGTAGTACTATTTTAACACTTAATATCTAAACCCCCCCTTAATGCTGATCTGTTTTGCTAGTTAGGATTAAGTAAGTTGAAACCCATAACTTAACCCGTATGTGTTTTAGGATTTTTAATTCTGTTGGAAAGTCACATTTTATGGCAGAAAGAATGAGAAATAGAATGAAGAATGCACGAGATGCGCGAAACTCGTCTGTCCGGAAATTAAGTGTATTGTGTAGTTGTTCCAAAGACGCATTTGTAACTGTAGTATGTACGTGACCTTGTGCCTTATTCAGATAGCTGGTGGTGTTTTTTTAATTTCTCAAGTGCCTCTGTGATTGTGATCCCTCTCTCTGACATCCCCTGCCCCCACCTATGCCCCCCCCCCCCCCCGATGCCCCCCCCCCCATGCCCCCCCCCCCCCCAACAGTTTGGTAAAGAGCACAACAGTTTGGGTGGTGAAATGTGATTCCCCTGTGTGCCAGAGCTGTTGAACACAGGAATTGTGTCTTAGCATATGTGACTGTCAGACCTGGGTCAAATACGTATTTGTTGTGGATTCAAATACTTCTCTAGGCTTTACTGATCTTGCCTGGTTCATTGGAACCAATGAAATGCTCTCAAAAAGGCAAACCCCTGCCTTCTGGTCGTATTGGCCGGCTCAGTTACACCAGGCAAGATCAACAGAGCACAGAAAAGTATTTGAATCCAAAACAAATATGTATGTATGTAAAAACAGTATGTATTTGACCCAGGTCTGGTGGCTATGCTTACCACATGCACACATAGGCTACTGTAGCAGCACTGCACGAGCACAGATAGCTCTGAGACTGCAGTGACTTGCCAAGGAATTCATGGACTGCGATTATTATTTTTATTTGATCGCCGTTATCATCACTGCTGGTGTCACCCAATAAACAGGCCTGTCTTGTCAGGCCTGTGACAGCATTGACAATGTTCACATTGGCAGTTCATGACAGTCCTGTTTTCATTCAAGTTGTCAGTTTGTCCCACGTGGTCTCGGATGATATCGGTAATTTCTCCGGTAGACCTCCACCTGCGTCAGTAGCGTGTGATCGGTGGAACTCTATGGTCCTCGGTGCTGACCAGGTCACCAATCACAGCCACACTGGATGCCGACTGGGGAGTGCACACCGTAATTTGATGTGTAGGATCAGCACAAGCCTTTAGGGGGTTTTAAACATGAGCACAAGGGAGACTTCTTAGCTTGCTAGTTAGCTCACTAGCCAGTTAGCCTTAGCATCATTCAGCAACTGCTTTCATCTCTGGTGGATCCTTGATTTCTGATTGAACCACATCTAAGGCATCAGCCCACTGGTCACTCAGTACTGGAAAAACTGGCATCAGTATAAACTTCAGATGAGCTTTAACACAAGAGGCATGTCTTAATTAAACGATCAACCCGATGAAGGGTTCGGTGAGACTGTTTTTCGATTTGATGTTGTAATAGCTGTCCTATTGCTGAGAGTCCCCTCTGAAGCTGCTGCTCTGACCCAGGAGGTTTATACTGTATATATAGACCTCCTTTCCCTGACATGATTTAGCACATGTCTGTCCATATTCTCAGTATGTGCTTTATTTTTATTTTTACAGTAATCCCCTCAACACTAACACTGAAGAATGCCCCGCCCATCCTCTCCTTGTTCCTACTGTTGTAGTAAGTTTTTGTGCCATATCAGATGTTCATGTCCTGTAATTGATCCCTTTGTATCAATTAATTTGAAAAGCTGATAATAAAAATGTGGAATTTACCCCCCTCCCTGCTCAGCTCCTGTATTGGTCATTGTCAGCTAAAAAAAATGGTGGACTTCTGGTGGACTTCTAGTCATCAGCAGGTTTTTTTTTGTCAATGGATGAGAATGCAGTCTTTACCCGGGAGCTAGGCTAGCAGGGGTGCTTCTGCAGCCTCCTGTGTGTTCATTGTGCGTGACCCGTACTGGTACCCACTTCCAGAAATTGATCTGTTCTAACACCCCCCCTCCCCCCGCCGCCCCCCCCACACACACACGCCCTCCAGCTTCTGCAGTAATAATTAATGTTCTCACGCAATGTTGGACGCAACACAGTCTCCTCCATATGATACAGCCATTGCATTTGAATCACTTGCTCTTCATACAAGCCTTTTTTATTGCATGGCAAATATAAACATACACCACAGCATGGAGGATGCGCATGGCTAGTTCTCTTCAGCAATTCGCACAGATGGATCCTGTCTGCCTGCCTTTTTCCCTGGAGAGGAATGACAGTGAGTCCCCCTAAGTTTCCGGCGCCACAAAGGACATTTATTTGCGGTCTGTGTGCCTTCAGGCTTACTTCATTAAAGGGGCGCCACCCTGGCAGAAAGGTAGCCAATTATGTGTCATCCCATAGGACCTTCAGCTACAGTTTGGCATTGGGGAGGTCAGAGTTCAATCTGGACCAATGGGGGCGGTTCATCGCCCACAGGTCTCCTATTTCAGCTGAATACGTCCTGTTAGATCTCTATCATCTTCAGGGCTTTAATTTTCCCAAGCTCTCCGATTTATACTTCATTTGGGCTTAGTTCTGGTTTCTTTATGATAATGCATAAAGTATTTTCACTGATGTCCTATGATTTTTTTGTCTGATGGGTTTTACTGAACTGATCTAAATATTGACTTGATCCCATTTTAATATAATGTCAGCGTGGAAACATGACTGCTCTGACATTCTGGATTTTACATGTGGATGAGGATGACTGCCCTTCTAGATCATGTGACCTTTCAATACATAAAAGCAGTGTTCTAATGTCTTAGTAGTGCTTTTTCATAGGCTTAATGGCTTTGTGAACGGATTAGTCTCTGTCTGATCGTCAAACAGTGAAGCTCATTCATTGCTAATGATTGCTGCAAAATCTCTCAGTCCAGAAATGAACTCTGTACACCTGTGAAGGAGGAGTATATACACATAATCATCTCAGGTCTTGAAACATTTTGTATTTTTAATGGTTAAACAATGCATTCTTCTAATCTACTACAGAACCATCATTGTTGCTCACAGTTATAAAAAAAGTATCGTGGGTTTATGCCAAATATATTTTCACTGATGAAGACACTTTGATATCACTTATCCCAGAATTCAATTATCATTTTTGCTTGAAGCCAACATCATCAAGAGTGGAATAATTATGGGATCCTTAAATCCAAATAAATATTGATTGACTTGTGATTTAGTACCTAATTCTAACCCCCCCAGAGTATTCCCTTGCAGTCTCACTTGCGTAAAATACTGTTTCTCTCCTGACCTATCCTTAAGTACATCAACAAAAAGGCTTTGTATAGCGACACAGTCCTAAAGCCTATTTGTCGGCCGCAATTATTATCGTTTTAATGTGGCTACAGTAGGTTATGAAAACAACTGCAATACAATATCGTCTTCTTACAACGAATGTGAAAAGGTGGAAATTATTATTAAATTTATTAAAATAGGCTCATAAGTTTTCCTATAGTAAAAAAACAAATAAAATAAATAAGAAATTTATGTGAGATCATTTCAACCCGCAATTAGTTTGCATGTTTGCTTACACTGTCTTTAAATTATATGTCCCTGTTGAAACACTTTAGCAACCTCTTGCTATTCTGGTAATTTGTCATGGATAAACTGCATAATTGCATTAACTGGAAATACATTATGAGGCAAGTCGTGTATAAAACGAACCATATGGAATGCCTCTCTATGTTAAATAAAGAGGGTAAATTTTTTCTCAAGTGATCAGATTGCTTATTTATTGTTTTAACATAATAGGGGTCCATGAAACAAAAATTAAACAATAAAAACAACATTTGGTCGCCCAATAAACAATCTCATTAAATGAAATTGTATAACTTGCTTCTCATTTAAAATCAACCATCGTTATACAGTTGTGCAAAAATTATTTAAAAGATAATTGCCGCAATAGGCCAACAAACAAAACATAAACTAACATGCGGACCAGGATATCGTTTTAAAGAAAAGATTCAGCCACCGCCAAAAGAAAGCTTTGAAACCACAATGATAGCATATTCGCGCAGGTGCCAAGTCGGTTTGCGACAAATATTCCAATTTATTTTCTAATTATATTTTTGCAATGGACTACGGGGCGTGGTCAGCGCTCTCATCGTGTAGACCAATGGAATCCATTCTGAACGGTCGTTGCAACTACGGGGCGTTGTTTGCGCTAAAGTGGTTTTGGGGGGAAATGACGCAGGTAGGGCCGCAGCTGTTGCTCGTTATTGGTGTGGCAGGGTATAAATGCATTCTGCCTAAACACAGTTTTCCCGCATTGAGTAAAGCGAGGTCATGGAAAGACCACGATTATTCTCTGGTAAGGAAAATCAATCATTTTTTAAAAATCGGATGTGACATAGCCTATAATGTCACCTGATCTAGGGCATTTGAATATGTATAGGACTAATGAGAATAATTGAAAGTTAATTTGGTGTTAATCCGTGTTTGGGTGGAGGAGTCTTAAAGATGAACTCGACTATTGATAACCGTGCAATATCAAATCACGTAGCAAATGTAATCTAAGCAAGGCGTTTAATGTTGATTTGATCCCAACAGCAGCCTTGACTGCCAACACACCCTCTGTTCTGCAGGGAAGCTACACTTACATTACAGGGATTTAGCACTAGTTATTATTATTATTTTGCATAGCATTTACATTGTATCCAATTATGCAGCTGGATATATACTGAATGCAGGTTAAGTACCTTGCTCAACCTATGGCCTTTAGGTTACAAGACCAGCACTTCACCCATTACAATACACTGCTGCCTATACTTGCCAACACTGGGGTGGCAACTAAAGCCGCGTTTCCACCAAATTACCCGGAACTTTTAGTCCCAGGAACTACTTTTCCAGGAACTAAAAGGTTCCTTCAAACAATGGTTGCCTGCGTTTCCACCGCGGTCTAAAGTTCCGCGAAGATTAGGCAAATTAGCCCACTGACGTATGAAAAAGCGAAGTTGTCGTCGGCCCATCTGTCCTATGATTTCTTCTGTAACCCCATACTACCACCGAAGTAGCCTACATTATTTTCTAATAACCGGGACAGCCCGGAGGGGTTTATTCCACGTATATACAACGGGTTACCAACAATGACTATATATGGTTACTTTTGTATTTATTGATTTTTATCGATTTAATCACCTGGAATTGAAATATTCTTCTGCAGCCGTTTGGGCATATTTTACCGTTGTCAAGCAAAACTGTCGTTGGTAGTTGAACTTGGACCGTCGTTATGCAACAAATAGGATATAACAGGCCGATAGTCAGATTGTAACTGTTTTATATATCCTCTCAAACACATTCATTATGTTTTTATGCGAACATTCACTTTCATGTCTTGACATCCGAGGCGACAGAATGCATTCACATTTCCAGTATAACTGGCAACAACAGCAGAAAACATGCACACGTTGTAAACAATTTGCTGTTTTATTACCTTCTCATCGTCAATTCCATATAGGCTAATCGCAAAATGACAAGAATAGAACGAAAACTCGGACTTGCGTGAAAATTTTGATTAGCAGTGGTACAGCCACCGTTTGCTTTCCTTCGAAGTTACTGCTAGCCGAGCAGCGAAGTGTGCCCTCCAGATGCGAACCATGCACCATAAATTAGCCCATAGTCTTCCTGGTCTTTTTGTGGAATTGAAGAATGGCAGAGTAAAATCACGGCAGTCTGAAAAAGCTAAAGGGACGACTACTAGAATTAACCTGTTATTTTACCATGACAAAAAGTGCGGAAGGTGATTTCCAGTTTGCTTTTACTGTATCACCAATGTGAATTACGCAGAACTACCGCATACCTCACATAACTGTATCAAACGTTTTGAGTCAATTACAACGGGCTAACAAAGAAAATCCGGAAGAAAATATTCAGCAACCGAATTAATCCGTTTGAATGTTTTGGTACGTAATATGCTGTCCCAGCACGAATGCTTATCATTTTATAAAACGAATACTAAAGCAAGAAAAGAACAGAAGAGCACACGTTATAATTCAAAGACGTTGGCAGGCTATAACCAAAACTAGGCTACTGCGCCGCATAACATACAAGTTTGATTTGAAGTTATTATGAAAATAAATCGGTTTGCGGCTGCATATTTTTAAACATGGCGGTTGAAAATAAACACAAAAAAAATGCTGCGAGTACTCGACCAATCAGAAATGTTCAGCGCTGCAAGCTCCACCCAAAAGGTTCCTGTACTTTCGGAAAGTACTACCCCCCGAGCAGGAACTTTTTGAGGGTAAAATAAAGCCCCCGGAACTAAATTTAGACCCTAGTTCCTGCGGTGGAAACGCACTGAGTTCCTCAAAAGGTTCCTAGTTCCGGGGTAAAGTTCCTGCGGTGGAAACGCGGCTTAAGGTTACATCAGCAGCTAGGCTGCAATACTGTTTCTTCCCATGTAGAGGGCACCAGTGAGATTTAAATTTTTTGGAAATAAAACCCTGGTTTAGTTCAGCTGTGAAAGAAGATTCCTGTTAATTCACACACAGACACAAGTGCACTTATCACAGATTATATTTTATGTAAGACTTTGATTTTGGAGAATCGCAAACACTAACACCAGATGAATATTTCCATGTACAAATGACTGTAAAAAGATACACTTTTTGCTACATGCACCTTATAGCAATTGCATTGATTGTTTAGCTGGTGCGTATGAACACACTTGATTTTGTATGACTTGGTTATTAAGATATTAAAAATCGATGCCGGTGCCATCAGCATGATCCTGCTCCGTCTATCGACATGTGATTATATTACTGCAACACCCATGGATGGCTGATCACCTGTCAATGCAACAGTCAGATGGGATACTAAAAGGGGGTTATAATGAAAAAATTAAGTTTGCATTTGTGCGTGTGTGCGTGTGTGCGTGTGTGCGTGTGTGCGTGTGTGCGTGTGTGCGTGTGTGCGTGCAGGCTGTGGTAGATTTCAGAACTGTACATTTATTTCAGTCAATATTCCTAGTCATTTGTAGAGACACCAGGGCCTTCTTGAGAGAAGGGTCAAATACAAACCTGATTAAGCAGAGTCATCAATATGTTAAATCAGATTGTTTGTGGGAGACATAACTGTGGTAAATCACATAATTAACTCCATTATTAAACCTGTTGAAAGAGTTGTATGCTATTACAATATTTTACCCAGTGATACGTATTGGGTTTTGTAATGTAAATGTTTTGCACTTGTGAAAAGTCTGCATACACTCTCCCAACATGTTTTATTTAAATGCATTTCTTACCTCATGACATCAGACTAATAGATTGTAACTGCTGTAACCCACCATTCTGCAGAGCAGCGTTTTTCCCTGCTGTGCAACTGAAGTTACTGTTATCACCAGCAGGGGGAGCCGATGACTGTAGAATTCTGCCTTTTGTCCGCAATGGCAGCGCGAGAGGAGGTGAGGGGGAGGGGGGGGGGCGGTCTGTGAGGCCTAAAGAAGATAGAATTTATGTCACTGTTAATTACCAGTCACTCACAGTCAGAAATCTGTTCACTGTCTATGATTACAGTCTGTGACAGTCATTTGATGGTAGTGATCGCTCAGAATTAAGTTCAATCTGTTGACCAACGGTGAAATAAAACCTCTCTTAGTCCCATGGAGGTTTTTCCTGTCTGCATCCCACATTGGAAGGATATAAATCGTCCGCTACAATTATGCTGCATTGAGTTTCCATTAGCAACATGGGGTAATAAGTGTCCCAGTCACAGGCTAATGCGCCCATCTGTTCTATTAAACAGATTCGTCAAGCTAAAAGCTAAGCGTTGAAGGTGTTCTACTCTATGCATTTGTAGCATGATTATTTCACGCTTTACATATTTCTCTGAACAGCTCTGAAGTAGCATTCTGGGACATGTAGTGTAGTCTAAGTCTTTGGACAGCGACAGTTTTTGTTGTTTTGGCTCTGCGCTCCAGCACACTGGATTGGAAATTAAATAATAAGAATATGAGATCACAGTGCAGACTGGCTGCTTTATTTTGCAGATATTTGCATCCATGTCGGGTGAAACGTGCAGGAATCGCAGCTCTTTTTATGCACACCCCTCCTCCTCCCCCCATTTTGATATGTCACTACATCTGACATGCCTGGCAAAAAGTCATCCAGTATGCAGACTCACGCAGGACCCTCGGTTGGGTTGGGGTTTTTTTTTTTTCTTCTTTTCTCTGTGTGTTGCCTGTGGAGCAGAAACACGTGTTAACATGATAGAGGAAATTCAGAGGCCTCTGGGTCTCTCTCTCCCTCTCTCTCCCTCTCTCTCCCTCTCTCTCCCTCTCTCTCCCTCTCTCTCCCTCTCTCTCCCTCTCTCTCCCTCTCCCTCTCTCCCTCTCTCGTAGCCATTTGAGACGCTGACTGTGAGCATGAAAACGATAATATCCTCTTTTTGTCTGCAAGGCATTGTGGGGAATGGCTTCTCCCCTCGTCTAGGTTCAGCAGAGTGGAAATTAAGGAATTGGGTTTCTGCAATACTTCTCCCCCCCCCCCCCCCCGGAGAACTGGCACTGGGGGGCAAGTGCAGAATCAATACCAGATAAAAACCGTACGATTTTCTCCAAATTAAGGCCGTTAGTTTTCACGTCTCAGACAAATGGTTCGGATGACTCATCCTGTGCACTTTCGGATTAGCCCGCCTTTGTTTTAACCTAGGGGTCACAGCTCACACTACGCCACTCCGTTGTGCCAAGACCGTAACCTTTTGAAGATAAGCTGGCCTGGACATAACCCGTGGGCCTGTAGCGATGGAGTCGATATCCGATTTGCTTTCTTAGACATCTTTAACATCTTTGTGATTTTACTGTGATGTTTCTCTTTTTTTTTTTTTTTTTCTTTCTTTCTTGAACTCCAAACCGATTTTCCAGTCACCATGACAACCCTGAGTCAATAGTCTACCACCCCCTGTTTTAAGGCCCTATATGTGCTGAGGCACAAATGCCTTTCGGTGCATTTTCTTTTCTCCACGGCTTGTGTTTCAATGCATAAGACTAGAATATAGCTGAATTAAATGAACATAAACACTTTAAATAGCCTTTAAAGTCTTCCCAAAATTGCAGTCTTTTATAGTGCTTTTCAGGTCATGTGGAAGAAATTCCTCATGACCTGGGGAAAAAAAAAAAAAAAAAAAAAAGATAAGGCTCTACTTTAACAAAGCTACAGCCCTGGCTCTGTTCCCAATGCTCACTGAACAATATTGTCAGAATTCTTTTTAATAAAGGGTGATTTATAAAGGAATGTTTTTGGTTAGTAAACTTTTTTTTGTACTTTTGCCGAGGTCAGTTTTCCATCTGAATCTGCAGTCAGTGAGGAAATGTGATTATGTGAAGAAATCTGCTTTTAAAATTAATTGGGTAACTGTCACTACTAATGTTAAGGCTAGCTGTTTGCTGGGCATGCAAACGCTAGCCTATCACTTGTACTCTGGGAAATGCAGTAGCTGTGACCTAGCATAGCTAGACTGTGTGTCAGTGTAAGCTGAGACAATAAGTAAAACAAATAAACGTATAAACAAACTGTGGAAGACAAAGCACTCTCAGGGTATGAACTCACAGCTCCTGCCCTGTAGAGCCAGCACAGTGTAGAGTGACTGTCCACTGGAGCCACGCTAAATGCTCCCTGAAAAGTGCACGATCGTCAGCTGTACAATAGCATTTCCACAGTGCGGCTATTGTCACGCCACGAGTCTACAACTCACTCTCCAACTAAACACAAAGTCTCGGGGCATTTATTATTGATGGTTCAGTGCTTCTGGGTCCCGCTCAAATTTTTTTTTCCTTTTCTGTATCGGTCGCAGCAGAAGCCATTCATTTTATCCTTATCATGGCAAGCTGGCACATCAGCTACAGCGGTTACATTCATTCAACCTGGGACTGGGGTAAGCTGAGCTAAAAATACGTAAAAATAAACAACAGTGCCGGCAAAGATATCTGTGTTGTCCAGGGTTCTCAAACTCCAGTCCTGGAGGGCTGCAGTCGCTGCTGGTTTTTTTGTGATTTCCTTTCAATCAGCAGCTAATGTATGCCTTGCAAACTAGGTGTACGGACTCTTTAGCTGATCAGTGACTTAAATTAAGCATTAACATGCAGGAACACATTAAAAGCAAGCAGACACAGTCACCTTCTGGGATTTGAGTTTTAAATCCCTGGTGAGGCCAATATTTGTTAAAAAAACAAAAAAAAACTGGGATGAAGCACTTGGGCAGACCACTTGTATAACTGATATATTTTCAATATTTTAAATGTTTAAACGTGAATTATTACTCTGTCTTGAAACAGTTATGACTCATCAGTTAGCAGTAGGAACCTTGAATTGCATTGTGCTGTAAAAAAAAAATGTATCCGTGCGCTCTGATTGGACAGTAATAACTGGGACCAAATGTCTCCTAGGATGCGGAACCATCCACTGGTGATGGAGACACAGTGACCAAGGATGTCATTATCGGGTGGATTTTCAAAAGTCCTGAATTTATAGCTTGTGTACAGAGCTGACCACTGGTGTCATGAACACTGTGGTAGAAATATGTGGTCAAGTCTAGAATGCATCTGGATAGAATTTATTACACAATTACGTACAATATCAGCGACTGTGTTCAGCATGAAAACAGTGATAGGGCATTACACATTTGAACAGAAGGAATTATCATATACCACATTGTGACTATACCTCAAATGCGGGCATAGGACTGCTGTGAACCTTTTAAGATAATTTTTCCTTTACCCGTACTACAGTCATTTTCATCGGTCACTTTTGAACACCATATTACTAACAGGTACAGTAAGTGTTTTGTTTAACTGGTTTTGAATTCTTTTCCCCCACATGATCTCACTGAGGGTTATTACCTAGGTCAGTGTTCTTTTTCCTTAAACCCAGAACAAATGAACCTGGCCCGCGTGAGCCAATCCCAATTTCATTTTGGCAGCGGGAAAGACCGAAGCAACGTGATCCATCACTGCATCTTATAATTGAAAGGTTGTGCGGGGATTAACTGAGTTAATAGCTAGTTTTACGCACAGGCCCATACAGTAATAAACATGAAAATCTGACAGGCGTAATTACAGGCCTCGGCCTCAGATGAAATTAAACGCCATTGTTACAGAGTTCCTGGGCAGTACAGCAGCCAATAAAATCAGGTAAATGCATTCATCAGTCTTACTGTCATGTTTATTTTCCGTAATCACAGAGACAGATCTCGCATGCCAAATGCCCACGTTTTCAGATTTCACCTCAGCGATGTCTGACTGAACCCCCCCCAGGGAACAGCATTTTAGCGGAGGACTATTTTATTTCGGTAGTGATAGATAACGCAGGAATGAGTGCAAACTGCTGAGCAACTAGCACATGACATTTGTACTGTGGTGTGTGTGTGTGTGTGCATACCTTGGACTGCACATTTTACTGTTGCCATCTGTGGATGGAAAAGAGCGGGAGAATAACACCTCACCATAACAAATAAATCAATTCCTGTCAATGTGGGCTGGGGATCGCTACATGGTTTCGTGTCGAACGGGGAAAACAAAGCAGGTTGATTTTATTTATTTATTTATTTTTAATTTTTTTTTTTTTTGTTAATTGCTGACTGGCATAAAAAGGCTCTCCTCAACCGGTAGGTCAGTCCAAACTATGTGAATCTGGGATATCTGCACCAGAGGTGGACATTCCAGGGGTCAGAAAGTAAAAGTCCTGCCATGTATTTCATCCACCCCTGAACTCAGCCAGCTGATTTAGCTCTGCCTCCTGGCTGAAGAATGGTGCTCATTAGCAAATCCAGGTGACTGGGACAAAATCCTGGGATGAACCTTTAACTTTCTGAACCTGGATTGTCCACCTCTGATCTGCACCAGGAAGCCACACCTCTTCCTAATGTTTTTTTTTTTTTTTTAATGCATCTCCTTCAGGGCTTCCTCAGCTCTTCAGCTCTCTGCGAAATAGGATGTGCGCTCTGATTTTAGTTTATAACGCTTTAAAATGTCGGCCCATATCATTTAAAGGCACCTGGAGTGGCACTTGGGGAAAAAATTAACCTCAGGGAATGAGTCATGTACCAAGCATTTAGAAACATTATTTTTAAGGGTTATTCATTTGGCCTATGTAAAGTGAACATAATTAAACACTTCCCTTAAAGTTAATTTTAAGTACTTTTTTTTTCCCCAGAAAAAAAAAAAAACAAACGATTTTTGAGATATTATACAAATCAATACACATAGTTCAAGCACAACTAAAAGGTGAAAAACATTTTTCAGCCCTGAAAGCTGGCAAACTATGTCCCTTCAAGGCCCTAGTGATTACAGTGAAGACCGATCTCTCAAAGCAAAGAGGCAGTACAACGTGTACCTGCGTCATAAATTTGATGTTGTGGCCTAATGGAATACTACAGATCCTTTATCATGTTCTTGTCTGTTTTCACCTTGGTTTTTACTCCGGTCACTTTCTTAAAAAACATTTTGCCCTTAACTGTTTATGAGAAGCACGTCATGGATACATAATGCTGCAAGAACTTATTTCCTTATCATTGCCCATCATATCACATTTCTTACACAGGTTTTACACAGAACATGGTAGAAAAAGCAGAGTTTATCAAATCTTGCTTCGGAAAAAAAAAAAAGATTTCTCCTTGATTTTACAAGCTGCGTTGCAGCATGCAACTGTGATAATCTGTTGATGCATAGATAAATAGACACACAGGCATGCACATACATATGCGCACACGCACGCAGACACGCACACACACAATGGCCAAGGGAACCATACTTGCGTATACTCCTAAGAGAACCGTTCCTGTTATCAAGGACTAATGCACTGATTGTTGGGTCATTCATATTTTGCATTGTGTGCTGGAAGATAAATGGATTGCTCCTGATGTACTATGAATGAAATGTAATGGAGTGCATTTGTATTCATAAATCACATTTGTGTCATGCAAGATGCATTTTCCCCCCACTTATTCTGTACTGATCTAGGACCTAATGTCTCAATGATAGATGCTTTGTTTCCCAGGGCTTCCATTCTAGAATTTTAGATCATGTTTCAGGGGCAACTGATGTGATAGATGGGACGTACTGAATACAAAACAGACTCATTATATCTAATGACTCCGTGTGAAGAGGGATAAAACAGCTGCTGGCCACCGCAGGCCCATACACAAATTTCCATCTTGGATTAACTTAATTACCAATTGAAAACTGCCCACCCCCCCAACCCCAAAGGACCAGAAAAGGTTCCTTGATAGAAACCTGATTACTTATGTACCTTTCAGATATACTCATGTTTGCTGACATGGAAATGGGTGGGATATTTGCTTTCTAGCAAGTAAATCATATTTAGGAGAATTTATAGAGATAGTTGCTTATATGTATTGCATATTAATATTGTAATGCTTGGACTATTACATTTGCAAACTAGATTATAGAGCAACAGTAGTTGACAGTAAGACAGGTAAATAATAAATAGGCAAGTACATGATAGCCGATTCACGGGAAGTCTTATACTGTACACAGGGTCTCCTGTCGTGCTCTCCTGGTGCATGGGGGTGGGGGGGTGGGAACAACTTTTTGGCCAACCAAAGAACTCAAATTTTCCCAGTTTCATGGGCAAGTGGCTAACCTTGCTCCTCAGCCTTCTCATCTTGATTTAATTGGCCAAAAAATGTTCTCTCCCTCCAGTGGAGCTGCTCATTGGCCAACAATAGAGGATTGTGGTTGTACTGGGCAGCAAAAAAATTCGAAGTGTTCTCGTTTGAAAATGGCTGTTACAAAATATAGGGACCTGTGATTAAAGGTGACATATAGATGCAGTCAGTTATATTCTTTTTCTTCTTTTTCTTCTTCATCAGCATCTACTTCATCTTCTTCTCCTTCACCTTCATCTCCATCATCATCAAGTGATAGTAATCGCATAAGAATAAGAGGCAGCGCTTAGCTTCAAGAGGTGGCAATCTGAGGTCTGTTTGTCAGTGAGCATCTCACCTGCATGTGCCCTTAGACAGAAGCAGCTGCTACTTCGTTCATTAATGACTGTTATCATTTATGGCAATAATGCATCTCATTACAATAAAAAATGGAGCTGACAGAAGATTCCATTTTCACTTGCGTCGCTTCGTAACAGTTTTTCATCATGCATTCATTCTGGAAGTTAATGAGCCAAACTGTTTAATTAGAAGAGGCGCACACAAATGCATTATGCGTTCATTAAAGGCAGCTAGCACACTATCTATTATGCCATTACGAGTGTTTGGGGCCAGTGCTGCCGCTGACCAGTCACAGAGAGGAACTGAACACTTAATGTCGCAGGCTTTGATTATCCATCGTCCCGTTCGCAATTATTAAATATTTCTGTTCGTTAGCTGTCTGTGGTTCGGTGTTTTGCGTGTAATGGCTTTTGTGACTTTTCAGGAAGTTCTTCCATTATAACGTTGTTTGTTGTCATGGTGATATATTTTTGTTTTTGTTTAATTTTGCTTTCCTGTGCGCCCCCCAGCAATTTAATGCCAACCACACAGCCCAGGGGCACGCAGTGAGGGCTGATCCATTTTGGGATTTTATGTCAGCTTCCTCTCTTAACGGTTTAATTAGTCCCATCATTTATTTGATTTGACCTTTTATTTTTAATAAGATCATGAGCTACAGTCACAGACTGCACTCGTCACTGGGGAAACTGCTTGTCTGTGGCCTGATATATGGTGAACCTGCACTAGTGTACATAAAAGGTTTAGAAATATCAAGCCCAATTAATTGGTTGGAAGATAAACTAGAATACAGACCGGCCCTCCAGAAATTGAGTGAATTCTAAAAGCTCTGGGTCTCCATCTCCACATATTGCATGGTCAGACTGCATGATGGTTGCCGAATTTTCTCCGATATGAAATGTGACACGGGCGGTTTGCCTCCCGATCCTTCAGGCCTCTATCGGATTTATAAACCATCGAAAGCAAGGCCTCAGCTTCCACCTCTTTGCACCTTCTTGAAATCATGTGCTCCAGTCAGTCAGTAAATCATCCCTGCAATTTCATGCTAAACATTTTGAGTCTGAAGCAGGACACTTGTTCAGAAGTCTTGTCGTTCACCTACGTGGAAGGCGAGTTTTTTCTGGGAGCCAGGGGCATGATTGACAGGAGCACAGAGCCTGTGCTGACTAAGCTCAACCCCCCCCCCCCCCCATGAGAGAGTGAGGTGAAATGAGCACAGCCAGCTCAATCAGAGGAACTGCTGAGTCACTAAAACGCATGCCCATTTTAATCAACAAAGGGGTTTTAAATAAACTTCCTTATGCAGTCAAAAGCCAGCCAATAGGATTCTCCATCTCTCTGGTAAATGGTAAATGGACTGCATTTATATAGCGCTTTTATCCAAAGCGCTTTACAATTGATGCCTTTCTGAACCACGTAGTTGCAATGCGGTTTTTTTTGAAGAACACTAATCAAGTGTAAATATTGAAAATATACATTTGACTAATATCAAATTGAGCGATGTATGAAAGATGGTTAATTTGTTTACCATCCAGCTGTTTTTAAAAAGATTTATTTGATCAATATTGACTAAGACTGTGCTCTCTCTACAGTTACAAATGCAGTTACTCTTTGTCCATCTGCCCTTATCAAACTATTATATATTGTATATACAGAATATACAGAAATAAATATTTATATAGAATTTTAATGTATTCACTTTCAGATGGAGTATTTATGGGTTTCTTTTTGTGAGAATAAAATGCATGGAAAGAGTCATAAATACATGTTTTTACTCCCCTACGCTGTCAATGTGCTTACTGAAGCTCAGTCAGGAATGAGAATGCAGTGGGGAGGCTGCTCAGAGAGGATGATGGGAAAACTCCACCTTAAGCCTTGAGCTGTGTGGCAGAGCTTCCGTACAGGGCACGTGTGTGGCGTCCTACAGAAGGGCCCAGATGTGACGTGAATCCTCAGGGTCTTGCTTTGAGTAAAACCACGGATGAGGCAGCCGGTTGTTAGCTTCATCCTAAATAGGGTTTATAATAATTGAACAGATTAATATTAAGCTCAGGGACTGCCCAAGGATTTGGAATAAAGAAATAAAAAAACATATGAAATTGTTTTACTGAGAGTGTGGAGTGCATTACTTTGCTTGTAACGTGAAAGGCACTCGAGGATTGAAGTATCCGACTCCGGAAACCGAATCTGGTGCTGTGAATGCTGCCAAGCAGCATGCTGTGTGAAACTTGAGCCGCTGCCGCATCTGCATCCGATCGGCGTCTCGGCTCAACAAATCTTACTTGATCCATCGTTCGTTTGGGGGAAGAAATCCACCGTGTAATTCATCAGTTCTTTCTTGTAGAAGAAGGCTTGGGACGATTAGACAGGAAGTAAGGTCTGTGGGAAGGCACGCTTGTGTTGTTCCTCTCCCGTTGATCTGATAGTGATTTCACCCCAAATCAATAGCCTTGAACAGGCCCCCCCTTCACATTCCGATGCGATTTAATTGCTACTTCCTACTGCATAATAGAATTCCAATTTGATGCATTCTATTGATTTTCCTTCTTATTTCCCAAAAGGGGGGGAAAAAAAAGAAGAAGATTTATCGGTTAGCCTGTGCCCAGTAAAACTGGGCAGAGACATCACACGCTTGGGCTTGTTTCAAGATGGCTGACATGCCAGCCGCTGAAGTGCTAGACTTCTCCTATTCTGCGTCAGGGTGTCCTCATTGAGATGTGAGTGAGCTTTACGGCTCTGCGCAGCTGTCAGCTGCTGCGTCTCTGTGCCTGCGTGCGCTCGCGTGTGAATGGCCACGGAACACAGAGGGCTGAGTGGCAGATGCCCACTCTGAAAGCACAGTTAGGATGTGGGCGGTGCTTAATTTTGAAAATCCGCAGGTGCCAGAAAAATAACTGTGAGGCAGGTGACTGAAGCTCAAGGTCTCTGAGGTCACGGAAGGGGGTGGTTGGGGGGGTGGGGGAGACGGCAACTATCAAGGAGGAACGCATGGATTTATATATTTTCTAAAATTTTCCCCTTTTGAGAATTGCCGGATCATGACAATGGGTCCCAGAATGTGGGCAGTCCAAAAAATCAGTCCTGGACCCCTGATCCCACACAAATGTGTAGCATTATGGAAACTTTCTTCCATTGAAAACATTACGTCATCACAATATCGATATCTGTTCCATCTGGTTTTGTTTGTTTCAATCTTCACAAAAGTGTAAAGTGGACAAATTCTCAAGAGGTACCGTAACAACACCAAGGGAAGGACTGTAGGTACTGTACATTACATTTACATTTACATTACATTTATTTCGCAGACGCTTTTATCCAAAGCGACGTACAAAAAGTGCATTTCATGGTCATAGACAACTGCTAAACACAGGTTCAGTAATGTACAATACTTATTTTGTGCAGCTGTTTCTAGCCAAGAACACAGTTCACACAGTGAACACTATTCTGACCTAACCTCTGCAAAGCCAACTAGCCAACTAGGCCAACTAGGCAGAAGAATAAGTGTAGAATAACTGTAGAAATCAACCAGGGTGCATCTGCACCAGATGTTGCCGTACACCGTCTGACGCATCATGAAAAGATGCAAAAATGCAGCAACGCATTTCTCCTAGTTGCTCTGGAAGGAATGGGACTCAATCGTGCTCGGTAATGAGCGTAAGTGTGAGAGAGGATCTGATATTCGCTGTCCATACCAGAGCAGTGAGCTGCATAGCTCATTAGGTGCTTGTTGTCACAGTGACAGAGGCAGCGTCAGGACAGGGCTGTGCGATGAGAGTAGTGTAATTGGCAACATTATTCTGTGACTGGTGTGCTGGAGGAAAGCTTGCAGAACTCCGGTCTGAAATGTCGATTATGCCCTTTGTGTGTGTGTGTGTGTGTGTGTGTGTGTGTGTGTGTGTGTGTGTGTGTGTGTGTGTGTGTGTGTGTGTGTGTGTGTGTGTGTGTGTGTGTGTGTGTGTGTGTGTGTGTGTGTGTGTGTGTGTGTGTGTGTGTGTGTGTGTGTGTGTGTGTGTGTGTGTGTGTGTGTGTGTGTGTGTGTGTGTGTGTGTGTGTGTGTGTGTGTGTGTGGCAAACCAGCAAGCATGTAATATATTCACTCACATGTATGCAGTTCAATGAAGCAGCTCCACAGACTGAGGCATTTCAGATTAACTTGCCTTTCTCATGAAACTGTAATGTTAATGTAGACTATGTACCTGCGGCTCATTTTCCCTGTGGGAGAAGGATTTGCGCATACACATCCACTATATTTCATCCCACAGATTTACAACACTGCATTACGCACTACTTTATCCATTGTCTTGGAAAGTCTATAATTGTCAGTGTCAGGTTTCTTGTTTATGGTGTGACATGCCCTGTCCCTCATCCACTTACATAAAGATGTACACATATAGACAGATGCCCATGCAGTGCATATACACATGCACATGTGTTTTATACACAGACGCATTAGCACACACATACATGTACAGTACATATATGTGCTCACACATGATACACACACAGAGCATTCTGCCTGCTCCTGCATCATCTTCTGTTCGATTTTATTATATTTTTCTCCATTTCACAGTAAGGACATTGGCGTCCTTCAACAGTTACTCCCTTCTACATTCCAGCTGAGCCATGGAGTGGAAGGTGATAAAATTCCCCAAGAACAACACAACATAATAAACTGCCTGTCAACTGTCGCTCTAATGGAACACACCTCTGTCATATCCTCCTGTCCAGCACTGGCGATGTTCAGTAAGGTGATGGAAATTACAACATGGGATTCTGGCACTCAGACCCACACATGAAAAGGACTGAGGATTAAAACCTTGTCTAACGTCTGTGACTCTCAGATTTATTTTCTCAGTCCCGGCTTCATGGGTGCACTGCAGTGTTGCCGATCGTAACAAACTGCCTAGCCACAAAATTAAATCTGGGCGGCTCCCTAATTCATTGCAATTGCTTTCCCATTCAAAGCCAAGAGCCATCCACACTCCCCCGTGCATACTGTTTGTCACATTGCCTAGGCAAGTTATCTCGATTTAAGCTGTTCACACTTGTCAGGGGTTGGAAGTTTAATGAATAAAATCCACCATCTTTATTGGTCTGATGCTGAGATAACGTACAAGCCGAAAGCTTTTCATTCAAAAATGATAACCTTTTATTTTAAGGTCATATACACAGAAGGGAAGAGAAGGAAAAGAGATGGAGTACGGACTCCAAAGACCTGGGACGATGAGGATGTGAGCGGAGTGGAAGCTCTCTCACTGAAGCCATTTCCTAATCTCACGGAAATAAGGCCCCGTTCTTCCCCCACTGCCTCCCAGGGATACAATGTACCAGGAGTCTATCAACTAAACCCTTTGAAGAGAAAGTTGATTGGAATGTTTTCTTTTTTTCAAAATTCGAAGTCCGGTGTTCTAGAACTCCATTTCTTTCAGTTACCAGCAGTGATCGTTACATCAGTATTAGAGTGTTCAGTTAACAACATTCTAATCACACATTTGTGATCTTTCACCTTTTAAAGTTTAAACGGGCTGGAAGGCCTCTATCGGGCCTTTATTCTCTGTGGTTACCCTGCATGGTAAACATCAAAGGGCCATTCGGTCCACCTTAAAATCCTGGGCAGCTCTGCACCGCCATCAGCACACGTCCGAAAATGATCACTTACCCCGGAACACTTTGATCGATATTATCATTATGATAGTCAATAACTGAATTGTGAGGCTCCGACCATGATTAGAGGCCTTGGATGAAGGGCAGAGGTCAGCCCATTCAAGACAAGACATTATATAGGACCAGCGTTCTAAAAGGCAGATCCCACGGGGTTACACACTGTAGTAATTCCAGCTTTCCCTCAGGACATAATTATGGGATTTGTCTCAGTTCAACACTACTGTTTTCTTTGTTTCGAAATCACATACTGATACTAATAGCCTTTAATCCTCTCCAGGTAGCTGTCAGTGTGGTAGGGTACACCATAATAATTATATAGTCAATCGTGATCTCTATAGCTTGTGCACCCCCATCCATCAGTGACACTTTTGTCTTGATTCCAGGTGCTCAGCCTCTGATAGAAACTATAACTTCCGTGGGATAGCGTTGCTGCAATCTGATTGGTGCCGGCAGATCTCTGTTATTTGAATAAGTATTATACCTTTCTGAACTTGTGTTCAGCAGTTGCCTATGACCATGATATGCACTTTTTGTACGTCGCTTTGGATAAAAGTGTCTGCGAAATAAATGTAATGTAATGTTATTTGATTTGGTTGGTTACACTGGTTATGGTTTCATACCTACCCCAGAGACTTGGGATTTGAACCACAGAACTGTATTGAACTCTCCCAGACATTCTGGAGATACCTTTGAGAATGTCCTACTGCAGCTGTTGGAATTGATTCAGTTGTGTCTTTTATTTCAAGAAAATAATTTAGAAATTTATGATTTCATAATATCTATGAGATTAGGTCGCTGTGGGCGCTGAAATCGATGTGGTATCGTTGGACAGTGGTAGGAAGTAATAAAAACACAGCCTTTCTGGTGTTGAACATTTGTGTTAAAACCCATAGAACTATTTTTTAATGCTCTATTTGCTCCAAAAAATGCACAAAAACAAGTGAAGTTATCTTAACTAAATTATATTCGGAGATCTCCATACACCATGTACCACACAGGTTCCTTTTGATTGGCAAATGAGCAATTGGAGGCATAAATCCGACAGCTTGTCATCAAAGAAATTGATGAAGGATGTTAGATAAGGCCATCTATTGCTTGATGAGATGTAGACAATCAGGTTAGGTAGTGTAGTGCTCATTATCTATTTAAAATTAAAATTCTGGAATTGCAAAGTCATAAGATGAATGGGAGGCAGAACGTTTGCTGGCAAGAAGGTTGTAGGTGTTCTGGAGAAAACAAATGATTTTTCTCTTTAATGTTCCCATAAACTGTTCTGCCTCACTAAAGCCATGGCGAAATGATGCACTGCCATTATGGCCAATCTGACATTTTGGAAATTGATTCACCTCTCTGAGATAATTTGAGTGAAAAATATCGCCAAGGACAACAAAGATGAGAGGCCGGAACACAATGTGGGCGTCTATTATGGGATGTCTGGCTGTGGAATGTGCCTGACTGAAGGTGCGGCTCCCAGGGCCCTCAGACATGATGCTTTTACTGAGCTCCTAAAAAATGGGCTTTAACAGAATTCAGTATCATGCCAATTAAAATGCAAATATATAGAAATAAAATGATTCTTAAACAAAGGACAGATATGTTTGCATTTCTCAAATTATTATAGGCCATCTGAGCATATTTGATGCACTTTTGGACTTGCAGTAAACTACAGATGATGTATGAGCCCAACTGGCATTGATGAATATCTGCTTAAATGTTACTTGTGTTGTGACATTACAACACTTAGACACTTAAAGACTACAGCCATTTTAAATTACATAGACGCTCAGATATTAAATGCTGATTCTGCATGTTGAAATGGTGCATGATGAGTTAACTGAAACTTTAAATCGCTTTGCTTTTTGTTAGTGCTCACTGCAATGTGCAATAATGCAGTGATTTACAGTAATGTCTCAAAATATAAATTTTCTCTCCATCGTACATGCAGCTTCCCAGAGTAATAGGATTTGGGAATTTATTATTTATGCTGTGATTTGACTTTGGACAAAAGGTTGTTGTTTCCTTTAAACGAATAGTTCAGTTTACGGGGGTCCTATTACACTATTTCAGATTTAGTGAGTGTTTTTGACTTTTGACCGGAAAGTTCTTGGGGGTAATTTTGTATATTTTTTCCCGAAGTTTGTGATAACCCTCTGGCTTTGCTATGGGTGATACAGGGCATTTGGAGGTTTATGACCTAAAGCTTCAGGTACACTTCAGGTAACTCCAAAGCAGCCAGTACTGTACGGTGACATTTGAAGACGGCTCTGCGTCCGACTGACGGGAATACTCTGATGAGCTTCAGCGGATGAGTGACGTTTTAATTTGAGCCAATGAGGGTGATTTACCCCCCAAAAGACCCGAAATATTTGTACATATGGATCCGTGTCGACGAGAGCATTCGGGGATCATCTGGTGCCCTTCCTCCTTCATCCATCATCTAATTACTCAGCGCTGCAGTCTTATTCCAGGGTTTGTGCACTCAGGTTTATAATATATATAGTTGATCATGAGGAAAAAGTGACCACTAATATGCATTTAATGCATTTAAAATGTTCATGAAGTAAACCATTGCAAAGGAAGGTGTGAACTATGCATTTTTAGTGCGGTGGATTAATAGATTCTCATACGTAGGTGTTCTCTGGAGAGAATCTGTGTTTTTAATTGTTTCCAGCGGTGCAGTAAAGAAATGCTTACACAGAAAAGCTGTCGATGTAAACTGACTCGCTGTCCGTTGAAATAAACAGAGTAGCAGAGCTTCATAGGGTGACAGCACAGCGTGCCGATCCTGGAACGTTCTGGCCTCTCCTAATAGAGTTTTCCTATTGCTACGCATTGCGTGGAAATACCCTGTGAATATCTACCATAAAAACTTGAAGCAAATATCAGCCTTTGAGGAACTGTGTAGGTGTAAGAGTTTTAATGATCAGCGGCATTAAAAAGTAGACACCGTGCCAGCCACAGGCGGGAAGACGGCTGTGAGGCCAGCCAGGAAGACAGCCAAGAAGGCGACGAAACGCCTGTGCAGTACCGCAAACAGATCAATACCTCACACACCTGCAGCTCATTAAGCCTGCTGGCTCCAGCAGTGAATTGCCTCATTGGCCAGCTGCCTGTACAGAGCGCGATCAGCTGGGAGAGGAACTCGGAACTGGACCTGAAATAGGTCAGTTTCCCCTTCCAAAAAGACCCCTGTTTTTTCGTCATCTCCTTAGGAGAGATTCTGTTATGCTGCTGGGACCAAACCTTCAGCTACTTTTTGACAGCAGCTTCACCCTGTGGGGTTACCAGCCACAGTTGGGACCAGCACGGTCTGGTTTCCATCCCAAACTGCTGGGCCCATCCATGATGCAATAACCTTAATACTATGAATTGTGCTATCAGTTAAAGAGGATATAACAGAATCTCTTAATAGGACTTCACATTAATTATCTTAAAACTGATTTTTAAAAAAATAGGAGTTGGACTGTTTTACTGAGGCCCATCCATCCATCCATTATCTGACCCTCTAATTTCTGGCCAGGATTGTAAGGGGGGTGGGCACTTTGGAGCCTGTCCCAGCATGCATTGGGCGAGAGGCAGGAATACACTCTGGACCGGTCACTAATCCATCACAGGGTACACACACACCATTCACTCACAATTCATACCTATGGGCGATTTAGAGTCTCTAATTAGCCTAACCAGTATGCCTTTGGACTGTGGGAGGAAATCCATGTGAACCCAGGGAGGACATGTAAAGCTGCACAGAATGGCCTTGGCCAGGATTTGAACCTGGGACCGTCTTGCTGTGAGGTGACAGTGCTTACTGAGGTCCAATGACTTCATTATTGATCACAGGAAGCCTTGAAAATGCAACAGCCATGCATCTGAGAATAGAATGTGCTGAAAGTCTTGCACATCCACCCCTAAAGCAAAAATGTCTGGAGATAAGGCTGTCAGTGAAATTTGATCAATCGTGGTGCATCATCTTTGTCATTCTGTTTGAGGGGAAAATGTCTCGATCCATCCAGCTGTCAAGATTTTCTCTTTTTGAAAACATTGTTCTGTATGTTGTATTTCTTTTTGTGGCCATTCACAACTTTGTAGACTGTTCTTTCAAAGACATACAGATCATGAAAGTCAAGACATTTTTGGAGTAAAATCAGGTGAAACCCATTCCCTTGCAGACGAGAAAGCCACTGAGGTGATTGTGTGACAGTAAACTGGCTAAAGTTAGATAATCCAGATAATCCAGAACTCTGGTTCTGTCATCTTACATTTAGAAGCTTCAAAGTTGTATTTTTGCTCTGAATTTGCCATTAAGACATACAGATTATGAAAGCAAAGACATCGTTCTGCTAAAATAAGACGAGACCCTAAAACAGCCAAAAATGAATATTTTTTACATGAACATTGATTTGTATGAAGTTGGCCATGGCGACTTCTAACTGATTACGAATGGGTTACATATGTCCTCTCTCTCCAATACTCAGATGTCAGGCAGTGCCTGTGCATGTGTTTGAAGTGAGGGACTTTGGACGATACCTCTCCATTGTGCTTTTCATAATGGGCAGAGAAGGTTAAAAAAAAAACACCCTAACTGATTGGAATGGCATTCAGTTATTTTGTGGAAAGTATTTTTTTTTAAAACAGAGATGTTACTGTAACCCCCTGAGATTCCTGCCTTGTGATTGGCTGCGAAAGCAGTGTAGAGGCAAGGTGGTGCTGAAAGAACAGCTCCGAGCTGCTGCTGGAAACCAGTGAGTTCACAGATCACTATTTTCTGAGGGTGGAAAGAGTACATCAGATGAGCCTTTCAGTTAAAACTAAACAATTGGTGATGTTACGTAGGTCCCGCACGGAAACGATTAATTTGTAAATATTTACCAAAGGCTGGAAGAATTCACAGTAGCTCTGGAAAAACTACAATACTTACCAAGCTGAAGTTTGCCAATTATTGTTCAAGCTACTGCTCACCATGTTTATTTATTGTAGTATGCATTACTGTTCCTATGCACAACATAGAGCTCGGTAACCCCTACAGAAATGCAATATACTGTATTGTAAATGTGTGTAAAATGTATAATAACTAACATAGAAGAATGCCACGGTACAAAGGGTATAAACGTGGGCTTGCGTCAAAAAATGTTTAAGGCTTCTTTTTTGGAGCAAGAAATTAAAATGGCTTTATTAAATTGGCACATCAGAAAAAAAAAAAAAAAAAAGTTTGTCTAATGGCAGGTGTTCAATGAGAATCTTATTGTTTTGTGGTTTTCAGGTGCTTGAAGATGCCCGTATAGTAAATGGTAAATGGACTGCATTTATATAGCGCTTTTATCCAAAGCGCTTTACAATTGATGCCTCTCATTCGCCAGAGCAGTTAGGGGTTAGGGGTTAGGTGTCTTGCTCAAGGACACTTCGACACGCCCAGGGCGGGGTTTGAACCGGCAACCCTCCGACTGCCAGACAATTGGTCTTACCTCCTGAGCTATGTCGCCCCTGTATATTTTTAATGGTCACCTAGTGATTGCTTTTTTACTGTTTATGTGGAAAATATAATTATACATATGTTTTGCAGCAATGTATTTTTAAAAAATTTTGTAATATCTCAAGACTGCACAAATGTGTATGTTTGCTCACGTATATTCTCACGTGTTGCAATATTTTGATATTTTTAATTTCAGTATGTTCTATTTCTATAAGAAAAGACCACAAAACCCACAAACCATGCCAAGTTGTGTTCATGGTCTAGTGATAAAAGTATTGGTCTTCCCACGGAAGGATCGGTCTTATTGAGTTGTGTGACATTCATTGAGTTGTGGAAATACTCCTCGAGGAGCAATTCTTGGCCCGAGCTGGATTCTGTATTTCAGATCCAAAAATCAAAGTTCTGCAAAGAAATCCTTCCAGCGATCACACCAAAGTGTCTCTCGAAATTAACAGAGTTCTCCGCCAGCGATTAAATTTTCACGTATTTTCAGGTCATTTCCGGTGCCCCTCAATTGCGTTGTGGGTTCATTATGGGTCATTAACTTCTGAAAGCTATTTTATCTCCGCCCCCAAGCTGTTTTTATCTGACTACTGTCAGTACAATTCCCATCCACGGCAACCAGGCCATTTCAGCTGGTGAGTGAGCTCATTACTCTGATGGCTTTTCACAAGGAAAGCAGTATCTAATTCCCATTGCCCGTTATATAGAATTGCAAGCTTAATGGCAGCTATTCTAAAATACACAGAGTAACTAAATGGCATTCCAGTTATCTGAATTACACCAGTCAAAAGCTTGACCTTGTATGGTATACTGTAACCGTAAATATATACTGTTATTGTTCCATTGTACACACTGACACTTTCAATTTTGTTGTGGCAAGAAGTAAAATTAGATATCTTACATTGTACCCAGTTCTCCCATTAGAGAGATGTTTCCTGTATCCCAGAAGGCATTTCTGCAACATAGCAACAACACAAAAAAGAAAAAGAAAATCATTAAAAAGGCTTCAGGGGATGAAAACACTACTTCAAGAATCAAAGGGAGGGAAAAAAGCAATTCCTGTTTTTACACACTGTTTAAAATGGTATTACATGCTGTAAGGTAATTGAATGCCAGGTAACATGGCCAACAGACTGCTTGCATCAAGTACTCCAGTGGTTCCTGACCCTGTTTCTGGAGATCTACCATCATGTTGGTTTTCATTTCAACCCTAATTTGGCACACCCGATTCTACTAATTAGCAGCTTAACAGAATCTCTTGCTGTTGGATGAGGTGTGCTTTGTTAGGGTTGGAAAGCCTACAGGATGGTGGATCTCTGGGAACAGGGTTGGGAACTACTGAATTACTCAATGCAGTCTTTTGTTAGTGGGAATTCCCTGTATGGAGGCAGTTGACCCCTTAACAGGACATAAATGTGCAAAAGTGTACAGAGACTGGTTTACAGAGAAGGGCTTGAAAACCATAACACCACCGCATGCTAAATAAAAGTGCTGGTATTTTGGGCCTACAGCACTGGGGCTTTAAATATGTATGTGTCTGTTGACTAGTGAATGGGTATGCTGGTATCTGCAGTAGAGCAGGGAGACAGATGTGTCGCCATTGTTACATGGCCTTGTCTGCTGTAGACGGAAGCTTGTGGGCGGGTAAGAGGGGGAGAGAAGTTTACACACAGGCATGGGGGCCCGCAATTAATGATTTATCACAGAACCCACGGTGTGAGCCCACAACCCAGCCTTTCTCCTCCGTGAGGGAGCCTGTGCAGATGTTTCTATGAGCACCGAGAGAGGGAGGGAGGGAGGGAGGGAGAAAGAGAGAAAGAGAGAGAGAGAATACGAAGGAGAGAGAGGTAGGCAGGGAGAGAGAAAGAAAAAGAGAGGGCAGGAGAGAGAGGGAAGGAGAAAGAGAGAGAGAGAAGGAGAGAGAGGTAGGCAGGGAGAGAGAGAGAAAAAATGGGGGTGGCAGAGAGAGAGCGAGAGAGAGGGGGAGGGAGAGAGAGAAATGGAGAGGGTGGCAGAGAGAAAGGGAGAGCGAGAAAGAGAGATAGCGAGAGAGAGATAAAGAGTGCGTAAAATAGAGAGAGTGTGTGTGAGAGAGAGAGAGAGTGATTAATGATGAAGGAGAGCGAGGGAGAACGAGTGGGGGTTACTGAACCCAAAGTCATGCTTTCCACTGTGCACACTCACCGCTGAAACTCAGCCTGTCCTCATATGAACCATGAGCTTATTGCGTGTCTAGGATGTATTCAGACAGAGAAACATTTACACACAAGAAATAATACCGACTTTGCAGAGATGCATATGTTTACAAACTGACAACTGGATCATTCCCAACGCCTGAAAAACAAACATGTACAACTCATTTGTTTCTGGCCAAGCGATAAGTCTGTCTGTAAATCAATGATTTAACAAACAAAAAAAAAAAAAAGATCACCTCATTTTTTAATCAGTCACTGATTCTATAGCATAAGTTTGAATGGAAACTGAGTGAGTGAAAGAACAATAATTCCTTCTCAACTGAAACTTTCTCATCCATTCATTGGCTGGCCGATGCCTGCTGTTTTGTCAGTTACTTACTGGGTTGCTATGGAAACCGCCCCCGCCACCTATCCCCCACGTCCCATCCCCGGCAAATGTCATGTCTCTGAATGGAAAGCAAGCGGGGGGGGGGGGGGGGGGGGTATTTTGGGCAGGTCCCACACCCCCCCTCCCCCCCCCTCCCCCTCCCAGTCTACAGGCTGCCTCCCTAAGCAATAACACTGTCCTGGTGCACAGGGAGGGTGAGTATCATCTTGTGCCCGCTGACATTTCTGCCCACGGTTGCCGAGCCTTTGGTGGAAACGTTCCATTGCCATGGGTGCAGTGTAGGGGCTGCTTGACATTTCCAGTCATTATCTTTAGGTGCTATCTTTGCATATTGCTCTTTCACAGTTAATACCGTGGGGAAAGAGCAGGTGTTACCCCTACACTGTAATTCAAGATAATTGGCGGTAGTGGTACTCAGGGTTAGGGATGCTTTAGTCAGCCAGCCAGGATCCGCATCTCATTGCTGTCTGTTTCCCAGTTCGGGTTTGACCAGGCACCTGCAGTCTGTTTGCTGAAGCAGTATCTTCCTCCGACTCGTGTCCGTGTGAACTTGGCTTGTGGGGGCGGTGGTGTGAAAAGAAGCAGCTGGTGACATCGCGTGCCTTCAGAGAAAAGTTTGTGTTCCTTTACACCAGGGCTGCCCAACCCTGTTCCTGAAAATCTGTTCTCCTGTAGGGTTTCACTCCAACCCTTACAAAGCACACGTCATTCCACAGCTGGATATCTTGAGCTGTTAATTAATAGAATCAGGTGTGCCAAATTAGGGTTGAAATTAAAAACTACAGTAAGGTACAGGGCTGGTCAGCCACTGATGGTCAGTACTGATGACAAAACAGTTTAGTGCAGGGGAGACAAACTTATGTCCTGTAGGGCCGCAGTGTCTGCTGGTTTTCAGTGTGTTTCGGCATGAGTGACATCATTTATAATTTATAAGTAACTGATTGGCCAAAGAGTCCACAAACCTTCTCAAGGCCCTGACTGGCTGTGGTTCAAAGGAAACCAGAAATACCTACAGGGCTACAGCCCCCATGGGACTGGTGTTTGACACCCTTGATATCAGGAGACAAATAACTCTTGTCAAATAAGTTCTCTTGTGTTCTGACCTGCTTCTAAGTTCTATGCATCAGTGACAGTGAGGCACTATGGGACATCATTGGGGGAAAAGTGGCTTGTGGGACGCCTATGATTTTCCTCAGTTGTAGCCTTTGTAGTCACAATATAGAGAAAGTGATTGAAGAGCCTGAATCACCCCTGGGCGTTTCCTTTTGGTGTCCATCAGCTGCATGCTCAAAGCCATCTCTGAAACCTTTGGATCTCCACACTGAAGACTCAGGCACCACATGGTTCTTTTAAAAAATTGAACCATTCTTGCTTAGGTCTTCCTTCCACTGGTCTCCATTCGTGGTGAAATACAGGGCTGTACATGAAATGCACAATGCCATTTTTAACTGGTACTGATGAGGTCTGTGAATATTGGCCAGACGTCCCTTGAACTGAAAGTGCTGATCTCTGATATGTCTATTTGTACTTAACAGGAACAGTGCACATTATTATAAATGCACCAGATTTAGTCAAAAGACTAATTAAAGACTAATTTAAATATTCCTTTAGCCATTTAAGGTGTAAGATCACAAATACATGATTAGAATGAACATTCTAATGCTGATGTAACAACCACTACCAGTAACTGAGAGCAATGGAGTTCTAGAACACCGACTTAGAATGTTGAAAAAAAAAGTGGTGTTTAAAGTGGTGTTCACCATGTAAATTCCCTCTTTTCTTTTTAAAAAGTGGGTTAGATCCACAGTAGCTCAAATGTTGCCTCAGACATTTTAAGAAAGGTGCTGCAGCAGAGTGTGTAAGTAGGGTATTGTAACTTCTAAAAGGTTGCGTCAGGTACATGTAAAACTTAATATTCAGGGCTTTTGAGACTTTCTCTTGTCTGCTGGAGCTTTTAGCACTCTCTGCCAGACTCTCAGACCTCTGTTTGAAGGAGATCTGATCTGTGACCTTTGACATTTGTGTTGAGTTCTGCCTGTGCTCTTCCATTGTACCGGATGTCCTGTTCCTTCAGATTTGATCGGAGGTCTGGCATCCCGTGGAAATTTTGGCTGAAGCTGCCTCTTTACAGATGTGCTGTGTTGCCTTGTCCTAATGTCTTAGGAGGACTTATGAGAGTAACAGAGACAGAGAGAGCTCACATGGCCGTGTACATGATGGCTTAGACTGAGATACCACACATATACACACGTACACACAGATGCACACAAACACTGATAATATTGAGCACTGGCAATCCTAGTCAAGTAGCCGACCCTAATTTAGCCGATTCAATGGCAAATTAAATTATTAATATCTTTGGAGGGTTTTTGACCAGGGACAAATGCTGGAGAGCAGCTCTGAACCAAAATGTCCGTCTACTTTGTTCATTACTTCAGGTCCTGCCAAGGAGAAATTTGTTATTTCATTTTTAAACATTCTGAAAGGTACACATTTTTATATTCATTCTATAAACCTGATGTGATCAGGACAATGAACACGCTGTCACAAGCTTACAGATTGTCCAAATAGATAATTCCAGTGTTTGTTTAAAATGCAAATGAAATCTGCTGTCGCCAAAAGCAAGAAATGTATCCTTTTCTTGATTTTCTTTCATGGTATGTAATAAATCCCTTTAAATTATGCGTATAAATAACACATACCATTTACATAAGATACCCATAAGGTATTGTGCATATTTGATTGTGCTTCACACTCTGGCTTGACAGTATTGTAACACATGAAAGTCAAATAGGAAGTTCTGAATATCACTGCTGAGATCTCCATCTTGTCCTATCAGTCGATCAGTGGGATGCTGATCTGCTAGTCTTCTTGTGGATGTGCCTTGGTTCCCAGGAGCCAGTTTCAGCAGTGTGAAGCTCTGAGCCAGTTGTTTAGAAGTCAGTCATCCCTCATTTTGTAGGCGGAGACTATGAGAGGAAGCGGGGTTTTTCATGGCAAGAAAAGGTCTTTTTTTGGGGGTCTCCATCATTGGGCCAGCGTTTGCGGACGCACGTAGGACTGTCCCACATTGTTAGCGCTGAACTATCCTAAATTGGCCCCCAGTAACAAGCAAGGTCTATAAAATGCTTGGCAAACCTGCAATTTATTTTTGCAAATTGTAAAACTGAACAGGGGAAAAAAAACATCAGAAAATAGAGAGAAGGCTGTTGTGGTTTGAGATCTTCCTCTTTCCATGTTAATCTGTGAACATAAATATTGTGCATAAAGCAGCCGTAAGATAAACTGATGAAACCTTTTACAGTGTTTGGATGAAATGTCAGGCCTAATACATTAGTCTCTGCTGTCATCATACTGATTAAAAATGCCATCCAGATATTGTTTTGGATAAAGTATGGCATGACCTGCTCCATCATTTTGAGTCATTTTTTTTTTTTGGACACATTTTGGTTTTATATATGGCCATGAAGAGGACAGTCTCAGTCTTCTTGTGGTTTTAATATTATCTACTCCAAATTTTCAACGAGATATGCTCATTTAAATTGTACCTGTCACCCAACAGTGTTTTTGAGGGGAGAAAAAAGGCTCCACAGTTCAACTTCCTCTAAAAACAAGCTGTTTTTAGCTGACCTTTCACATAACAGCCATCATTGATTAAACATCATTGACAACATTGACATCATTGATTAAACATCATTGATTAAAGAACACATTACAGGATTCCATCTGCCCTTGTTTTCTCCCTGCACATACCTTCACAGCCCTGATCAATGGGTGTGGTAGTCCTGCCCACAGAGTCCATAAGTGTGATAGTCCTGCCCACAGAGTCCATTTGTGTGGTAGTCCTGCCCACAGAGTCCATTTGTGTGGTAGTCCTGCCCACAGAGCCTATGAGTGTGCTCTCTTGCTCTTCTCTCTTCTTTCTCTCTCTCTCTCTCTCTGCTTTTCTCCAAAGATTGTGTCACCAAATAAATAATATTCTAAGTGTAGTTTTAATGGCTTGTTTTCCCTTTTTTTCTGCTTTGCTTTGGCGCTAGAAAATCTCACTTTAGCACACGCCGTGGATTTCTCTGTGCAGGACAAACTCTGGGAAGTGGTGGCCACCCTGCTGAGACCACTGCATTCAGAATTCTGCATTGGTCGAGAGTGGGGGTCTGTGACCACTTCTGCCAAAAAACGCTGGCTTTTAATTAAGCCAGTTCCCCCAAAGGAATCGTCTCTTTCAGATCATAGTAAGGCACACAGGTACATGTAGCTGCTGTACTTGCTCCCAATATGCATGCGGAGGGGGGGAGAAAAGCTTTTGTTCCAGTGGGCAGTAGCCATGTATAAACATAATGGCTTCATCTAAATGCTGCAGCACATTTCCATTTGAAATAATGATGTAGTTTTTTTTTTTGAGTGGGTTGGGTTAGCATCAGGCTAGAACAGGGAACTCTGGAGATTTAATGACATCAGTTATCTCACTTGGTCTGGTAATGAGCTCACAAAAACAAGTTGGCATCATGCGTGTTCTCTCTATAGCAGTCATGGGTTTTTTTCTCCCCATTTTGCGATGCCCACTTGTATATATCAGGGCTCTCTTCCACCACCTTCACTATTGATTCTGGAGGGCACAGAGAAAGGAAGTGCCAACGCCCATACTATTGCACCACTTTTTCACAAGTCACGTTTGCACAGATGAGAGCTGGAGGTAGACGCGTCACTCGACGGACACACTCGCAGTGGATCGGCGGAGGTCACTGGTGTGCTATGAGGCACTGTCGTTCTGGTCAACTGGAACCCTCCCGTCCCTCAGTGACACTGTAGCAGAGGTGGGCAATGAGAGCTGCAATTCTTCATCTGAAGGTATGAGGCCTTATCCAATGAGACAGCCGAGGGAACTGCAGAGTTAGCGGTTGGTAACCTGCCAGACCGACGGTACAGGTCTGTTTTTCTCTATTTTATTTCTGAGGATTGACAGCTTGGACCTGTCTGCATGTGGAACACGTGGACAGGAAGAGGCCGTGTGGACAGGAAGAGGGTGGTTTCGCAGGTCGAGAGGCGAGAGGCAGAAGCGTGTGAAGGGCCTCGGAGAGCGAGGAGAGTGTGGAGAGCAGGTAGAACGCATCGCCGCTAGGTTGTTTGCAGAGAGAAGGTCTCTACGGGAGATCTAGCCGATAACACCTCGTCTGGGAAGGTGGCATACCGGAGGCTGTGAAACTTGAGGTGGAAAAAAAAGCCAACCGTGGATGTTTTTTTTAAATCTGGTTCAGACAGGGAGGGTGAGAGCAGAAAAGGGGAATTATTGGTAACAGGAGAAGTGCTTTCACATTATGGCAGCTTACCTCCACAGTTTCCTGTGAAGGCAGTTTCCTGCGAATACAATTTCCTGTGAATACAGTTTTCCATAAATATGAGCTTCTGTGAATGAATTTTTGTTGAACAGATTTAACAAGACTGTAAGCTGAAAGGGCAGGCCTGGCCCAGCGTTCTACTAAGTGACATTATATTGGCCTTTTTGGTTTTTGCTCGCTACCTTTAGCTCCAAATTGGCAAGCAGATACAGAGCAATTTCAGCTGATTAGTTCCCCTTCACAAACAAAGCAATAACAATGAAGGCTGAAATGTGGGTCCCATTAAGCAAAGGAATTACCCCGATGGAGCATTTCCAATAGCCGTTTTGTATTACAACGTATCGATGATGGGGGACACAATTACGTAAATTACAGGTAATAACGAGGCCATAATTCACAACTGTGGAGGAATATGGCATAGGTGTGTGTGTGTTATCGCCTGCGCTGTTTCTAATGGATAATGATCGTTGCTGCATCCTGGAGCACAGCGCATTCTGAATGAGACCACTGCTGCCGGTTCAGAAGCCCTGCTTCTCTGTATTTCCATCGGTCTACTCCTAAGTGTGTTCTTGCTGCATTGCTTTGAATGTTCACATTTATTCCCAGTTTTTCAGGAAAGCGTATTTTTTAAAATTAAGACTTTTATAGATCACAAATTGTCCTGCTATTGCGCATGTTCCCATCCTTTGAAGTTTTCAATGAAGATAAAGCCCTCGAGGAGCCCTGTATGGAAATATTTTCATTCGGTCTGTTAATGATGGGAAAATGCCTACAGATGTATGCCTGTATCACTTGAGGAAAAAAAAGAAAAAAAAATCAGCATAAATGAGACAAAATTAGAGAGAATTCTGTCCAAGGTGCAGAGAAACAAGGGGGGGGTATACATACAACTATGTATTTATGTAAATATGTTTAATTCACATGTATTATTCATAAGACACAATTGCTGAACATGGTTACCAGGCCTGAATGGAAGGATTGGAAGGAGCTGTCTATGTGAGACCAATCCCAGCATGCCGTGGGGGACACCTCACTGGCTCCGGCTCCTGGGAATGGTGAAGTAGCAGCGGACTCAATCGCAGGGAGCCTATAAACCCGGGAATCGCACACAAGGAAGACCTGAAACATGAAAGTGTGATTGTACTGATAACTTTGCACTGGCTACCTGCTCTAACCAGGAAATAGGATGCCAGGTGCTTTACACATCTAATTGTACCGTGCATATTTATTCAAATGGCATTGTTACATGGCACTGGGGCCTAAGTAAATTATGCAGATGTATGGTAAAATATGTAAAACGCAATGAATTGCATGTCAAATAGGTGGTACATTTCAATTATCAGCACGTCTGTGTATTGCATGGAAATGTACGAGTATTGTGTGTTGAGCTGTGTTGAGTGACGCAGCACTGACATGACTGACAGGGAAGGCCAGCCTCTGAGGGAAAAGGTTACGCGCTGGGACACTTTTCCTGAGCTATTCAGAGGCTGAGGCTGAGACGGAACTATAGATTATCTTAAAACAAAAGAACGGACGCACCGCAGAAGGAACCGAAGAAAGGACACGTTCGTTCTCCTGCTGAGAATGTCAGGCGGTTCAGGCAGTGAAAGGTTTTCCGTCTGCTCCGCCCGGTGATCGTCTTCCATGTGCGAGAGAGACGTGCTGTAGCAGAGTGAAAGTTTCATTTAAGAAGAACCTGAAGAATTAGTCCGGTCTCGGGGAATAAAAAACGAATGAAATACAACGTCGTTTTGTTTGAAAGACTAAGCTAAGCGCTGGCTAGCGGTGGACTTGAAGGACATTCTAATTCATTGCCGACAAACGCCCTCACAATGTTGTACAGGGAACTGTGTCCCATTTGTATTGATTAAGGGATAATGTAGTGGAAATTCAATGGATCTCGACGTTGTGCGCCTTCGGGCCACATCTGTGTGGAGCTGTGTGCATAAGTGATCCTAAGGCCCTCACAGTCACGAAAATGTGTCCTACATCCAGAGAAGTGACTGCCACGATCACCCACGGATATATCGAGCTTCCTGTTCTCCTGGGAATGTTACTCTTTCAGACAGGACAGAGTCAGAGGGTCTCCGTGAAACCCTTTGTACCGCAGCCTGTGGATGAGATGGTACAGTGTATTCGCCATAGAGTATGAAAGGGCTTCTGTGCTGTAATTCAGAGCTCTGGCTGCTCTTCTACCCCTGCAGGTTAGGCTCAGTGGAATTCATTAATTATTTCAGTTGTTCTGAACTCTCTTCAGATAGGCAGGCGTCCTCCTCTTTAAAAAAAAACTGTCATTACCCACCCCCCCCACCCTTTCCACACATACGCATTAAATATGAAATACGCACATTCCTGAGTGTGTGTGAGGATGTTAATGGTAATACATGATTGTACATACTGTACACACCCACGTGCACAGACACACACACACAAGCGTGCACATACACACATGCACACATACACATGCACCCACACCCACAAACACACACACACACACACACACACACACACACACAGAGCATGTCATGGTGTGCATCTATTTTAAATTCCTCAACACATCATGTCTTTCCACGGGCAAGCAGTGTGCTCTCAGTTTTTTTTTTCCAGTTTTTTTTTCTCTTTGTTTTTCACATTTTCTGCTCTAGGGTATTGGTTTACATTTGAAAATGATGTGAGAGTGAGAAGAGATAGGAGAGTGAGAGAGAAACAGAGAGAAGGGAGGAGAGAGAGAGACAGAGAAGAGAGAACATCTGCTCGGTTCAGTTTGTGTTCCTTAATCTTTGCGATTTTTTCAACCTCTTGCCATCGCTATCATCCACCAAGCTAAAGAGCTAAACTCCATCACCTAACACCATGAGTGATAGGACACTGATGGCCATTTCCCATAATGCACTTCCATCCAGTTAATTAATTGATATACTATGCAACCATGTAAACAAGGTGAATTCCACATACAATCATTAGAAACATATTTTTTCCCTATAGCTTCTAAAAAAAGAATATGAATTGAATGAGAATGAAAATTTCCATGATGTTTTCATGACGCGGTGTAGTGTAAAGTGTAGTATAATGGGTAAGGAGCTGGCTTTGTAACCTAAAGGTCGTAGGTTCGATTCACAGCTAGGACACAGCTGTTGTACCCTTGTGCAAGGTACTTAACCTGCATTGCTTCAGTATATATCTAGCTGTATAGATGGATGCAGTGTAATGTAAAGAGTTGTGTAAGTCGCTCTGGATAAGATCATCTGTTAAATGCCTGAAATGTGATGTGATGCTCGATGGGCAAAATACTCGTACAAGCCGATGGCTCTGTGGATGTGCTTCATATGTTTCTCTACGTGCTCCTCGTGGAGACTGGCAGCGTTGCTGTGCCAGCCAGTCGCACTCCAGCCTGCGCACCCTCGGCTGGCGTTTGGATGCAGAACGAGAGGAGTGGAAACAGACCCGCAGCTGACGAAACGCTCCCGTTTCCATGGGAACACAGTATGCCGCGGGCCCGCCGTCGTTTCGCTCGGCGGTTTCGGAAGGGAGCTGCCAGACTCCCCCCCCCCCCGCCCCCCAGGGCTTTGCCGGGGAGCGGGGGGCTGGCCCAGCCCGCCGCTGGCACCCCGTGTGGACCCGCCGTGGCACTGAGAGGAGGGTCACGTGCCTCCCGAATATTTAATCTTCTCCAGGAAAAAACTTTCACAAAAAACGAGATTCTGCGTGTTTACCGAGTAGCTGTTATGCGCTGGTGATTCAGCCTAACCCCCCTGCAGGTGATCAGCGCTTTTTTCTACCTTAACGAGCTGCTGATTACCTGATTGGCTTCACCTGCCTGTGGCCCTACGTAAGCCTGCTGCAGCTGAAGATGAGGGAGAGAGCTTTCACTGAGCAGTTTTGAGGCTGGACCAGGCACTTTGACGGAGATTTGTGGCTTTGTTTCGTGATTTTCTTTTTGTGTTGCATTTCAGTTCTTGTTACTGAATTGTGGGCGGATTTGGGATGTAACAATAACGGACCTGGTGCTGGATTCTGAGCGCGCTCACTGCACGTCTTCCTGTCTGCATTTACCCACATTACTGCTGTGAGAATGTGGGTCTTCTAAAAAATGTTTTAAAAAATGCAAAGGGTAAAAAAAAAAAAAAAAAAACTCCCTGTGGGCAGTTTTTACACTTCGCTGAGTTAGGCAGGCTTGACATCAAAGGCCTGGGGAATTGGACATCAGAGGTTAGGAAAATGCAGTGGGCCGTTTACCATTATATATATATAGCTTGCTAGAGCAGTGCCAACAGCTGCCCTGTTAGCAAGGGGCTGTTTAGCAGCTCTGAATGCATAAATGTTTATTTATCTGGCCAATATCAGGATGAATAAGCAATGAATACTTCACGCTGGAATCAACCTGACGTCTCTCCGATAAACCCTTTCAGCTTTCGTAATTCCGTGAACGAAATGCGATGCCCGTCAGCGTGGCAGCTTGGTGGGATGCATTACCTCCACATAACACGGCCAAAAATATCAGCAGGCAAATACTGTACGCTGGTACACCCGCAATACCTGAATGCTGTTATCCTGTGGTGTGTCATCGTAGCTAATGTACTGTCACTGACTCCGCCCCCCCTCCCCTCCCATAAATAAATCAAGAGGAGAATCGATAGCTTTTGAATAATAGCCTTAGAGCAGTTTTTCCCTCTTTTCCTGATTCATACAGATGAGGGAGGTTTACTGTTAGAGGCTCAGGCTGCTTCTGCCTCACAGCCTTTCAGCAGTGGAAGATGTAGGGCAGGTTGCCTTGGCTGGAAGCAGTGGGCACTCAGGTTTGTGTGGGTTCCCCAGTTTAACAATGGAAGCTGGTCTGCTGCTCTCCCTGCCACCTGCAGCCATTTTAAGAAAAGGGAAGCAGGTAGAGGAGAACCTCTGGACCAATGCACAGCGATGCACGGATTCATCAGTAACACGGTCAAAGTTTGTGTCTGAGACAGAGACTGTGGTCTGAGATAAACCCGGTGAGGGCGCGTCTTAGCTAATGTGGTTTGCGCTGGCTTGGTGGAATGGCAGTGAAAACGTGGATCGCCTGGAAAATTTCTATAACATGGCATCCGATCCTGCCTTTCACGAAACACCTTCCTCTGCATCAGGCTATGACATGTATAAGGATGAATAAACGTTTATATAATTCATATTTATAAAAGCATTATGCATAATATTTGGTAGTCAGATAGCTTTAGTCCGTGTCTTTTGGTTATATATGCTATGCTAAGTATAGTAAGTATAGCATTCGCTGTTTGTTTGATGATTTGATGCAATCAGAACTGTGAAGACATACAGTAGCTCACCGAACAAACTGCAAAATACATTAAATGTGCACTACCCTGTGGTTTGTAGAATAAGAAAAAATGAAGGGTTCCAAAAAAAATTTAAATTGAGGAAAGTGGACATGGAAAGTATTTATACATTTGCTTTGGGCCATAAACGAGTTTGCCCATGCCCTAACTCCAATTTATGTCCCTGTAAATTGCCTTTCCCAGAGGTGTAAATGCTTATTGATTTGGGGAGATTCTTGGAAAACTCTAAAACGTAGTGTGTCATTCCTTGGGTTGTTAGGCATGCAAATTGAAAAGCAGGAACCAAGTTTTTGAGTGAATAAATCAGTTTGCTTCTACTAGAATCTCTCTCTCTCTCTCTCTGAATGGCAGTTTGATTTTAAAATTCCCAATATCCACTGTGCCTTTGGCTGCAAGTGTTTCTCCATGATTTATGAGGGCCAATAGAGAGGCTGATGCTCTTTGGGAGGGGCGGGGCATGGACCGCACTCCATCGACTCTGGTTCGGAGTCAGAGGTCACAGAGGAGCACCTGCAGGAGTTTGTAAAAATTTAGGAGAGGAGAGGCTGAGCCGGGGAACCGCGTGAACATTTCCTCCACCGTGTTAAGAGAGTAACGTTACACACCCCAGGCGGCCCAGCTGTGTGCTGGAGATAAGAGCCGCAGAACCTGAACGTTTCCGTGCACAGCAGCCCATTGGGGTGGGTGGGCTTGTCTCCCCTGGCCTATGAACAGAATAACCTTTTTTTCTTGGAGGGGGGGGAGAGAAATTCACCTTGTGTTTCCAACCAAAACTGTTCTGCTTCTTTTTTTTTTTTTTTTTTTTTTTTTTTTTAAACAAACGCCCAGCATCGTTAGAATTCCGGCACAGGTCGTTTCGCGGCGCAGTTGGATTAGTTCTCCCCGACTGAAAGAGCCTCCTGGGATGATGTCACAGAGCGTTCGGCTCTGATCCGTTGTGTCGAGCGGGGATCACAAAGGTTTCGCACAGCGTGTGGATGTAGTCACCCGGGCGCCTGCCTCTTAGCTGTGAGGGGCCACAGCTGTACCTATTAATGTCCCTGGCACCCTGGCATATATGCCCGCCCCGGGGCATCCATGCATGCCACTTTCCAGTACTTCAGCTGGGGTTAATAAGTACCGACCCTGGAAGTCACCGTTTGAGGGCCCACTGTCTCATCCGTGCAGCTGGTCAAGCTCACAGTAAATATCCAAGAGATACTCATTCCAAAGAGCAGCCCACCAGCCCAACAAATATTACTGGTTGAGCTCACTTAACGGAGTTATTTGAACCAATCAAAAGTCTGTTTTTCTCCCTCCACAGCAAAACCTTCTGATGGATTTAAATCGGTGAAGCAATAAAGACAAGGTTTTATGAAGCCTTTCTGTCAAAGGTGATGATTTAAATTGAAGGAGAAAAAAACAGCAAAATGACATGTCTAACACTAGCTACAGTATGAATAAAGAAACTCACTCATCTCCACTTCTCTGCAGATGATTCTGCTCTGCCAGTGGCAGCCCCCGCTAATCCAAACTCCCGCTCTTTTCTCACAAACCGAGGCTTGTGTGTATCCTGAGGTGGGGGAAACCGTTGGGAGCCACTTCAGCCAGAAACAGCATCATCCTCCACCAAAGCACTTATCGGTGGTGACATATTCGCCATCTATCACCAGGTCCCACAAACAGGCATTTCTCCATACGCTTAAGGAAACGCTGATGGATGCTGGGAGAGAGCACGTAACCAAGGCGCCAGGCCCCCCAGGCGTTCTTTCACTTTTATCTGCGGGACACTTGATGGGATTTATGTGGATGCAGGCTTGCTGAAGCAGCCTTCCATCACTTGTCTGACTCTGTATGATAAGAGAATAACCACCGCAATGTATCATCATCATCATTATTATTATATCAGTGACACTAATGATTCAGATGTGGAGAGGGGAAAAAACTGTAAAAAAGTATTTTCATGGTGCCATACATGAATTGTTGAGAGAATGATGTATATGAAATACATATTGAGCCTATTACACAAATTGGCAGTAAAGTGCAATAGAAATTGAGAAATAATAAAATAGCTTTATTGCCACTTGACATGATGTCTCCTATAATTCCCAGCAGATTTATTTGAATGCCAATCCAACGGATATGCTGATTTAGCAGAGACAGTATTTTTCCCTCTGAATTTTTCTTTCCTACTAGCATCCATTGTGGATTGTCTTGCTTTTTTGTCTCATTGTAGTTTTGTTGTAATCATAATCCCTTCATGGCCTGCTTTTGATGTCACCATCAGTTGTGCCTCCAGCAAGGAAACCAGAATTAATTGTTCATTTCATGCTGGTAAATTTGGCAACAAACTGTATACTGAGGTGGGAAAATCAGTAAAATAAATAAATAAACAAACAAACAAATAAATAAATAAATAAATAAATAAATAAAATGAGAAAGAAAAAAAACAATGGTTTGATGTGACCACAGGGGGGCGCACCCACTCACAGACATGCTAGATATGCTTGCTGGCACTCATATTGTACTGGTATATATGGGTTGTGTACAATATTTTGTGAGAACTTTTGTCAAATGTAATTTATTTCCTTTTTCCAGAATCCTACTTCAGATATTGAAGTGGTTTTACACTTACAAATAGTTCGCAACCCAGAAAAGATATATGACATTAGTACATCTGTACAGCTGACACATGAACTGAACCATGCAGTCTGAGAGTTTTCTGTGAATGTATTTAAAATGATCATTGGCGTCTATCCTTTCTTCGTTATTATTATGATTTTAATGAAGCTCCTAAACTTACATTTTATTTCGTTTGATAAAAACCCATGCCAATCGACTAATGGTGTTCTTTAAGCCTCCTGAGAGAAACAACGCCTGAAATTTCAATTTGCGAGTTGCACGTGCCTTTTCTGTTTGTTCATGTGCTTAATTACGGTGTGTGAGCGGGTGCGAGGAGGGCAGCGAGATCTCCTGAGATGCGGCATTGACGTTCCTGTAATCTCACTTAATCACGTTTAATTAAAGTATCTCCGCCTCACTGGACCGATTCCACTCCCGGGATTCCCACTCCCTGTCCCGCCGCCAAAAAAGGGCGTAAAACCGCGCGGGATTGGAGTACTTCGAATCAACTTCGCAACCGAAAAGAAAACGTTCTGTTCTTCTGCTCAGTCTACTTAACACACATCTGACCTTTGGAAAAAATTCAAGCAAGAATTATTCATACATGTATGACTTTTTTTTTTTTGCTGTTGTACTTTTTAGTTGAGTGTTACTTTATGTTGAGGAAGAAATAATATTGGATGGCGTTAATATTTGTTAGCAATCTCTGCAACTGATATTTAATAAGTGCCTTGGGGATAAGAAAAATCATCATACATTTCTTCTAATTTATTTGTTTGAGAAAATATGAAAATGCGTAACTGGGTACTGCTGCTGAGGTGAAATCAGTGGAATATAATGCATTTAACAGTATTTTTCCCCCAATTAATTTAAATGTCTTCATAGTACAGTGAAAGATTTCATATAATGGGGTGTGTCTCTGTGTATGTGTGTGCGCGTGAGTTTGTGTGTGTGTGTGTGTGTTTTCACCTGAGTGCACCGCCCATACACCCACTGTGTTCCCCTTCAAGCTGGTTAAATTCGAGGAAAAACCCCGGGGACACCGGATGAAATTGACCGGAAGAAAAGCAGTGAAATATTTTCAGGCAGCACTTTTATTTGTGAACTTTACAGCAGTAATGGCTGGTATAATCTCTTTCTAATGGGTCCCTCAGACTTCTTGGGCAATCTGCGGAAACTGGGAAAAGCACGCCGTAGGCGTTCTGCACAGCCACAAGAAGGTAGCGTGGCAACAATAACAGTAAAGCACGATGGAGGTTATGTCACTCGCGGAATGTTAAAGGCCTTAAAAGCAAAAAGTAAAAGTCTGCTATTTTACTCCGCTCACTGTGCTGCTGCAGAACTCAGTCTTTATTCTTCGCTCAAGGTTCCGGGGTTTAATTGTGGGAGTAATGACATCTGCACTGCCGTAAACTATTAGTCCAGCAAGGTACACACTTACCAGCAAGGCACACCTGAATGTAACAGTTGAGAATGCTCTCCATCTGCAGTATTAACCCATTAAAGTGTAAGGTCACAAACGTGTGATTGGAATGTACTTAACTGAACATTCTAATGCTGATGTAACAATCACTGCTGGTCATTGAAAGCAATGGAGTTCTAGAACACTGACTTGAAATTTGTCTCTACTGTATGTTACCTAGATACTGCACTTTGGTGGTAAGACAAATCAGCTGTAATCCAAGAATTATACAGCCTACAGGATTTGGCACCTACGTCTGCGTTTGACACCGAACATTATCATGCCAATATAGAATGAGTTAATACACTGTTAGAAGGCTTGGTCCTGCGTTATATCTGAAATTATACTTTCTGAAGTCAGTTCTCCTGATGCATCTGAAATTATACTTTCTCAAGTCATTTATCCTGAAGCCCTTGTATCGATTTCAGTCCAGAGTCAGCTCTGCGTGTGTGTGTGTGTGTGTATGCGTGTGTGTGGGTGTGCGTGCGTGCGTGCATGCGTGTGCGTGCAGATGCTTGTCTGTCTAAGCAGATGCACGTATTTTTACAGAGATAAACCCTGGCAGTCTCCTGGTCTTTCGTTTATTATAGTCAGAAGGATATACACAGAACCATCAAATCCCACACAAAGACATGATGCCCAACCAAGTGACACCACTTGAATTAAAGGCAAAACCGGCCTTCCCTGTTTCAGGCACATTGCCGTCCTCAGACACTTATTCTGAACCTTCCCTAAGGCTACATCTGACTTTCCCTCCTCTGTACGGGAGAGAAGCCGTTGATTTGCTCTTCTGTCCACGCCGGCTCTACCGAGCCTTCTGTTCCCATTGGTCAGCCTGAAGGACGAGACTCAGGAAGAGTGGGCGTGGCCTTAGTCCCCAGAGGGCCTCGTTGTGGACATATGATGTTTATGCCCCAGGCCACGTATTACTTTATGCTGTGTATCTATCTCTCTCTCTCTCTCCCTTCCTCTGCCTCTCTCCTTTTCTTCTCTCTTTCTCTCTCCTCTATACTTCTTTCTCCTCTCCCTCAATCTTTAACCCCTATTCCCACTCCCACTTTCTATGTATTTGCCATCTTGATTTATCATTTTAGCCTGCATGCATCCTACACACATACATGTACATGTATACATGTACTGTATGTAATATATACTCCCAGCTCTGGGTGCTGCTGATTTGCTGGCTGTTAGAAGCTTCGGCCTGACAATTAAAAGGTTGTTTTGTGTACATTTCATGTTCAGTGTACTTTATTAGTTCCAATAATCTTCTTCATTGTAGTTTCCATATGTAGTCTCCCTTTTTGTCACAGACTGAGCCAATTTGTGACAGGGGTCCTAATTGCTCAATGTGTGGGAACCCAGTCACTGAAACGAAGCCAGAGGTGCACAGCTCTGGTCCTGGAGGACTGACCGTGTGCTGGTTTTGTTTTGTTCCAACCAATTCCCTAAGCTTTACTTGTCTGACATCTCTATAAACTATTCTGGGTTCACTCCCGTACTTGAGCACAGTAAAAATCTCTAGGACACGCAGACAGTCTGTGGCTGTAGCTGGTGCTTATTCAAATGTCAGGACAAAATGTGTTTGAGCTAATTAAGTAATAAAGAGCAGAAGTTGGCACAAAATCCCTCGTTGTGCGCCCCTGAACTGAACCATTTCTTAATTATGAATCCATACAGGTTCCCACTTCCCAGCATACGGTCTCCTGCACAGACCACTAAGAACCATATGAGCAATGGTACACCTCCATGACACATTCATCCAGACAAGCTCTTGATACTGGATGGTTGCCTTTGCTAAAATACAGTACTGGGCCTACTTTTACAAAGTCAAAGGATGGAACAGATGCCAGGCTTTTTCTTTTTCCTTTGATTATGTATTTGTTGAAATAAAATTGACTGGGAACCACCATTCAAAAGGTTTTTAATAACAGCCTGTATTATAGACAAGGATTTGAGCCCCAAAACTGTAAGCAAGATGATTCCCTTAAGCAAAATGTGCATTTTAAATGCAATGTTCCTATCAACTATTGCATTATTCTCTCCAGTTCAATAAAATAAGTCATTTGGTGTATCCCACGGCAAATCTAGAAAAACATAAACACAATTGACGTTATGCATGATTCAGTCCTTTAAACTTCATTAGGCCTCCACCTGCAATGAATTTCCATCCCAGTGCTAAAATAACTCCATGCACAGTCGGGTGTATTATTTCTGTTGTCCATCATACACCACTGTTGTGATTTACATCTGAAGATCCATACCATCATGTTTAGATGCTTCTGCCTCTAACCATTACTTTTCAACCAAACACGATCATTTACTTTATGGCATCAGGTTTATGGTTGTGTTCATCAGATTATAACAATTTATTATTATTCAAGCAATAATTATTTATTCTCAATTATTTCTCGTTCTGATTCTTTAATTCTCGATTTTCATTGGGCCCGGTGGTACTTCTAGCACTAGTAGTTGTAATAACATTGGGCCTCATTCACGAAACGTGTATGATGACATTTGATAGTAAACTGCATGTTAAGAAAGTTTCCAAGAACATTTCTTCATTCATAATTTTTTCTTCTATCTGTATTTGTTCATAGCTGCTTCCTTATGCAAATCACATGATCAGGATTGTGCATAAAATTCACAAACAGCCAGAATTCATCATCTCATACACCTGGGATATGCACAAAAACAACAGTTTGCACATGTTATGAATCTCATCCTGTTTTTTCATAGGAACATTTGGAAGAACAAAAGTAAGAACAATTTAAGAAAGGTTTTGTGAATGAGGACCATTGAATCCTTCCACATATTTGTTTGTTTGAAGCCATTAGAGGTCATTCACTGCAGCCAGGTGTGTCTATGGAATCTTCCGTGGGAGACGAAGGAATGTCAGTGTTTAAAAATGTAAATAGGCCAAATTTAAACTTGGCCGTTGCCCATCTGATCTGGCGCTGCTGAACAGCTCTCGATGTTGAAATATTGTTTACTGGGGTACTTTTCGTGTTGCTCTCTACTCCCTACCTGAGCTTGGCCATGTTAGGAAAATGTTGCACGCTGTGTGCTGCAGAGCTGGCATTTCCAATCCACACCCCCCCCCCCCTACCCTCACCCCAAACACCCAAGCTCTCTGTGAGTAGACTGCAGATCAAAGCTGGAGTCTCCTCAGGACTCCTCCCCTTGGTGACTGAAGCCCCACGGGCTGAGATAAATGGTACAGTGAATACAACACCCCCCCCCCCCCCCACCCCAGCCCATCTCTGCTGCACGTATTTCCCCATGGGGATGAAACCAGATCCTCCTGCGAGCCTCTATCATCGTCCTGAACTGTCTGTCATATGTGCCGTTGATCAGCGGATGATTAATGGGGGTGGAGCAAACGAGGAACTGACAGAAACAGAGCAGACGTCCAGAACTCAAGCCCGTCTCCTTAGGCGCAGAAGTGATGTCATATTGTTGCAACATTCTGCACCAGAGTAAAACTTACTAAACTTCTTAAGCAGGATGCTAGCTGGCTGCCAGCAAAGTCCAACTTTGCTGATGTCATCTTTCCTCAAAGCTGTGATCACTCGTGCTGTCGTATGCAGGATAAAAAAATTAATTGATAAAAATACGGTGTAGGCTCTTGGAAACATTGAGATCTATGCTTTCTGTGACTCTCAAACTGTTTGCAGTTGGCAGTGGGCAGGACAGTTCATACTGTCAAACGCCTTCCCTGAAGGAGGCGTCACGTGATTGGTTAACCATTCCGACGCGATGTAATTGCATTGTGTTGAAGAAGGCCTGGTGAGGTCACATGGCCTGGCTCAGTCGGAGCCCCGTGTGGCGGTTTATGGCAGTTGGCGAAGGCTCCATGCCGAGTGCATTTGAATTGTGATTTTCATATTTTAGCAAGGTGTGCTTATCAGAGATAAAGCGTGCGTTCAGGGGCTTCATTCTGCTCACTGCCGCTGTGATCCCGCAGCTTAACACAGCTGCTCAGAGCTTTTTATCCTTAACACAATGTTCTTAACCAGCGGGATTACGCTTTTTGTCAATTCAGAGTTTGTGGCAGATTCTTACATCACATTTAAAGAGAGATCATACTCCCTGAGAGTAAGTGCCAATGTTAATATTTCACTCTCTGGGCTTGATTTACTAAGACTTTTAGCATGTGCGAAACCCTTCAGCTCACGCAAAAACTAATAACACAACCAATGATTGGTCTTGTTATTGGTTTTGCATGGGCTAAAATGTCTCAGTAAATCAAGCACTCTGTCTCAAAAAAAAATTCAAATGTACTTAAAATGAAAGTAGAACAAAAAAACCAGGAAGCACACGAGAGGGACGGTTTCACAGACATAAATAGGCTTCCTTGCCAAAAGCGGAGATCGATAATTCTATAAAGGCCTTGCAGGAAGTGACCTGAGGGGACCTTTGAAGGTGGATTGAATCAAAGCTTCCCACTCCCTGAGAAGGTGTGCTAATCTATCACTGTACTTCACCTCCTGGAGAGAAGGTAATCAGTCACAAGGAAGAGGGTCTGTCATGAAGCCATGCGACCATTTCCTGTGAAGCATGGACCACATTTATTACAATACCTTCTCTTATCCCTGTTCCTCTCATAATATTCATCTAGAAATATTACATTTTAACAGTAGCATTTGCTGTAATTAAGAATTAGCCAATGGGCAAATGATTAATATGAACTGATTTAAGCAATTATGTATTGCATATGTGCAGTATTTGTACACTTGCTGACAATCCCTTCAGAAAATGTTGAATTTAACAGCTCCGTCATATTGCATAAAATATATTGAGTCAGCTCTCTTAAGTAGGTTGTGATTAATTATGAACAATTAATTAGACTTATTTTAGAGACTGGCTAGGGTCTAATGAATTCAACATTTGGTTCAGTTGATTTGCTGGTATCTTCTTTGTGCCAGGGTGATTTAAAAATCCAATTAGCTGCAACATAACTGACCAAATATCAATGACCATGATGGGTAAGAATAATACAGAAACTGCAGACAGTCCCATTTTAACAAATTGAGATTACAACATTGGCAGACAGTCCCTCAGTTTCCTTTGTCCTATGTCTCTTTATCAGTGAGGAATAACATTGCTTAATTTGCCTTAATTAAGTACTCAATAGGCCATGGATTCACGTCCAAAAAAATACGTAGTGGTATATCAATATGTTCATGTTCCAAGGCATCATTCATACACTGGAAAAAAAATGCTTCATTGGCAAATGTAAAATTCTTACTTCAGTTTGTATTGTGAACCTTTAAAATAATGCAGCCTCTGCTTCCATGCTGGCACTGGTCTGTAAATTTATTGCCAAGCAAATGGTGTCCAGCAGGTCAGAGAAAAGATGCTGTCTAGGAGGGTCTGTACTTCCAGTATTACCTTCTTCACCAGACATTTATCATTCAAAGTGATATGATGCATATTTAAATATCCATCCATTATCTATACCCGCTTATTCCTGGTCAGGGATGCGGGGGGTTGCTGGAGCATATCCCAGCGTGCATTGGGACGAGAGGCAGGAATACACCCTGGAAAGGCCGCCAATCTATCGCAAGGTACACACACCATTCACTCACCATTCATTCACTCACGCACTCAGACCCATGGGCAATTTAGAGTCTCCAATCCTGCCTGCATGTCTTTGCACTTTGAGAGGAAATATGAGTACCCAGAGGAAACCCATGCAGATACAGAAGGAAGCAGAAAGAAAACTGGGCAAAAACCAGCCCTGAACCCCCAAAAAACAAGCGAGATAAAAATACAAAAAACTCCCTTGTGGGATGAAATCTCAGGAGGAACCTGGTTACAGGGGGGAGCCCATCCTCCACTGGCTGGCCCAGATATAATCTTTTACAAGTCCTGCACTGTCCCCTGAGAGTATTTACATGGATTGTGGAAAGAAAGAAAGGTGGCCAGCCTTAGCATGAATTCCAGAGCAATGATCCAGGCCCAAATAGCGAAACGGAAAAAGGATAAACATGTTCAATGCTGAGCTAGCTCCAAGCTACTATACATCATACACTCCCACAAAGCATGACCAAGACCAAAGCTAACCTCATTCCTACCATGCCATGCCAAGCCATGGCTCATAAAATGATTTTCTTTAACACAGTCATGAGAGATCTGATCACTGGCCTGAAGCGGAAAACGTGCAGCATTGAAAGATGTCTCAAAATCTGGAACCAGATCTACTCTGTACTGATGTGTACACATTGAAGTGAAACTGTTGACTGTGGTCTATTTAAATTTGACTGACAGGTGGTCCGTCCTCAGTGTCTGGGTGTTTGGAACGGGCCTACATTTTTGCATCTGGCAAACATTCTTATCCGGAGAAACAGATTACACACAGATTACATTTTTACATTTCCCATTTTTGCAGATGGATATTTTACCGCAGAATTTCAGGGCTAATAGCTAGCTATCTCAAGGACCGAATGCCAGCGCCCCAGCAGAGAACTGAAATCGCAAACCTTTGAGATATAAACCCAGTCCCCTAACTGTTATACTACACTGCCGCTATCTTATCACTGTCAGAACATCTGTCCGCAGAAAAGAAATTTAGCTTTTTATGCACCATGGGGGGTGGATTGAACTGTCACAGAGATGCAGTCTTCTAAGGAAAACTGTCAGAAAATGATCAAAACAAACCATATTTTGAGATATATTTGCATGTTTGATGCTTCCTCTAAAAGTGGAAGATGGTGTGGTTGATAAGAAAGGCTTATTCTGTGACTGTGGAATATGTGATGTTATAAACCGTGATTGTTCTGCATGTGACTAGAGTGTGATTTGATTGGTCACCACAAAGATAATGGCTGTTACATACAGTAATACACCGGTGAAAATATGATGATTTCCTAAGACCTTGCAAAACCAATAATATGACCAATGATTGGTCATGCCATTTGTTGGCCCCAATCATTGGTTGTTTTATTAATTTTGCATGTGTTAAAAGGTTTTGCATGTGCTAAAGGTTTTAGTAAATCATTTCCTAAGTCATCAGAACTTCAGCTGTTATAGTAATCCCTACCACATACCTACATTTACACTATTCTAACAATTTAATTCAAAAAATATACATTTGTAAAATGGTAAAATGCTAGTTGAGGTATTGATTACAAGCACCAATGTTTAGCTCATGAAACGTACACATGATTAATAAACACCTGAAGATGAGGGAACTTACTGAAACTCTGCTTACTGGGGATAGGCCCAAACCTGACATTGAAAATGCATGGCATTGAATTACAGTTTTTACTGACACAGCAGTCGGTAAACGATGAAGAACGCAAGAATGTGACAATGCCTCAATCACAGCACGGCTGTTACTATGTTAGGGAAGATTTGCTTTTGGGCACTTCCTTCCATGTTAATCAATAATGACAGCTTAAGCAGTTGCACGCGAGCAACATCCTGTCTGCTTGTGATTATTGGTCTCTGCCCCAGATCAAAACTATGTATTGTTTCAACATGCATATTGATTTAATTCCTTAAGGTAGCAGGGGTCAAAAGTTGCTTAGTACCCCCGTCAATGTAGCTGGTCATTATTGGCGACGCCGCATGAAACGCGTTGCTCTGACCAATCAGTGGTCTGCAGTGTTTTCACGTCACCTTTTGGTATCGCCTCAGCTCGCTTGGAACCTCGACGGAGGTGATCCCAAAAATGTACCAGGTACCAGGTACTATCCACAAGTTTTGCCCGATGGAAAACCAAAAAAGTTGAGTAGAGTCGAGTCGAGTTTAGCCGGTACGACGTGGTGGAAAAGCGGCTACACTAATAGGTCCTCGTGCTAGTCTCAGCGATAGTGGCATTATGTGCGTTCAGGTATGATCGATTGGCAGCTGCTGGCCCCACCCATGTGACCTGCAGCCAGGAGGTGAGGTGAACCTGAGAGAGTGAGGAAGAGCCTTCAGTCCTTCAGCTGCCTGGATAATGGAGCTTGGGCCAATTAGCAACCAGGAGAGAAACTGCTGGGCCTATTACCAACCAGGAGAGAAACTGCTGGGCCTATTACCAACCAGGAGAGAAACTGCTGGGCCAATTACCAGCTAGGAGAGAAACTGCTGGGTCATTGTAGCTTGCTCAGCCAAGGAAAAGATGTACGCCAGCTCCTCAATGGCAACATGCTGTTCTTTAGTTCTAAGGGCCTTTTCTCACCAAAAAAAGAAAGCATTGGCCTTTTACACAGTCTTTAATCTTGTCTGCCCTCTCTCTGTCGCTCTCGCCTTCATTCTTTCTCTCTGTATCTCTATTTCTCTCTCTCTCTCAGCCTCTAATTGTCTCCCTTTCTCCCAGTCTCTATCTTATGCTCTTCCTCTCACTTACTCCTCTCTTACTCGCTCTCTCTCTCATACACAAATGCAAACACACACACACACTCACTCACGCACGCTTGCATGCACATGCACTCATGCATTCATTCACACACACACACACACACACACACACACAAATAAAACGTCTGTTGAAAATACTCATTTGGTAACTGAGGACTGCAAACATTGTTCCATTAATGTTGCTTAGCAGCAGAGGCATACACAGAATGCAGCATGTGACTTTAATCTGATGCAGGGTAGGCAGATATTACATTTAACAATGTTGTGTGGGCCTCACTGCAAAATTATGCAAAAGCCTGATGCAGAAATGCTGAAATGACCAGAAAATAAGTCCAAATTGATCTGTGGCCAAAACACTGAACAAACTCCTTTTATCAAATGATTTATTAGTTTAAGAGAATATAAATACTCACCAATAACTTGATTTGTATCTTCATTTGTATCCAGTCTGGCATCAGGTCAGGGGATCCAATCGCCATACTTATTGCACCTTTAATATGCACACTGCCATAATGCTTTTCATGAAAATCACCTTATTATAGAACCCAGCTTTCTACAGTATACAGTAAGTGAATATGGTCTGAGAAAAATAGTTTCTTTATTGAAAGAAACAGAAGAAAAAAAACCTGGCTCCAAAGGTTTTATAGACCAAACTGAAAATGAAATTCTCCGTCTCTGCTTTATTTGGCGCTTAAAGCAACGGAGATGTAGGACTTGAATGAGACTGAATAATCGACCTTGTCCATTTAATCCACCGAGATGAGCAAATTCAGTAGACTGATGAAAGAGGTTTCTTTTGGGAGATTTTTATGGCAAATAACTTATTTGATTTTTTACAAATTAAGACTCTGAAGGTTTTCATGATCTATTGCACAGTCAACGGTTAATATTTAAGAGAACAGGGAGAGCTGGGAGGTGGAGAGCGCAGAAGACGTGTCACGTTCCAGCCAAAAAAAAAAAATTATGAGACAACTGTGAAGATAATGGACTGCTACTCACACTTGAATATGAACATTATGCAATTCTATAAAATTCAATGCACCAGTGACACACCTATAAATAAAGAACCAGGAGGCCGTCTGAGCTGGAAAATAACTTCAGTAATAATTTAAGTCACTTGATCTAAAACTGTCCAAGGACACAGTGAAACAGAGGGAAATCCATGCCTGCCTCATCATTTTTTAATTAGATTTTTTTTTAGCAGATAAATTGATTCAGAAGCCTTTGATATCCCAGTGTTGTGTTTGTAATGCTTTGCTGAGCTCAATGTCTAATGTCCTGTGCAGATAACAGATAAATAAAATACTTCATAATCATTGTGGAAAATTAGTAACATTAGTACCAGATACTCATAATTTCAGGTACAGACATTTAAAACCTATTTTATAACTATTAAATACAAGTTGTTAGTATAATAATTTAAATAAGTGATTACACTGTATGTTCATTTAGTCTGATGATAACTTATTTGAAAACTAGGTTTCACAGTTTATCAGATTTTACAAAGCTATTTTAGAAAACTTTGATATGTATGAAATTAAACACTTTTCTATTTTTATTTTCTCAAATACTCAAATAGAACTACTGTGGGGGATTCAGGAGCAATTCTTGCATCTTGCTGCTGTCGGTATGAAAATTGTGACTAATTTTACTGATGCCATGACGTTGGTTGTCCTAGATATAATCTCTCCATCCACAAGAATGCATTAGATTTATTTTTACTTCATATTTGCGTTGGCACACGCTATAGTTTCCACCTTTCTTTCCCACCTTCAATTTTCAAATAAGTGCACTTGTCAGCCAAATGCAGTGTTTTTAAATAATATTTTATAAGCCATGTATGGTTATTAAAATTATTTAAATTCTTTATTTAACATAACTTAATTACATCATGGAAAACGGAATTGTTCTACTTTATAACCACTACACTACAAACCAGAATGGTTTGACATATCAGTCTTACATCTATGTATGAGCCCCTCATGATATGGTTTGTTTCTTATTATGTCAGTGTGTTTATCCCCTCTAACATCTACAACAAAAACAGCTTAGTTGAAAACGCTGACGTCAGCCGATGGGTGTCTCGTTGGTGAACGCGTGCGCGGTGATCTTTTCGTTGATACTTCGGATTGGTGGAGTGATAGCTAGGTTGTTTCATTGAAGTAGTTTAGGAAACCGCATTTCGGAAAACTCGTAAGGCGCGCCCTTTTCGTCATCTTGGCTCAAACCTTCATATTCCGTATTGCAGTAATCGGGGAATGCGAGCGCGCGTAGACTGAACCATTATGGCGCTGAGCGCACCAGTTTCATAACCTTGGAGGAGGGAGGAGTCTGGCGTTTCTGGAAGCTGGAACAGTAGCGGAGCGACGGGGGAACTGGGGGAAACTAGAGCAACGGTGAAGATAGCTTCAGCATCTGAGATCCATTTTAATAGTATCGGAGGCAAGAGGCAAGGTACGCCTAAGCACAGCAAGTCTTTGCTTTGGGCGACGAAATAAACAGACATGAGAGCTTTATAAAGAGGGATCAACTGAGCAGCTTCTGCGTTAGCTCGTTTTGAGCATGAAATGCATGGGTTATTTCTAGTGCAATATTGATGTTATTTAAAATATATCTGAATCTGTCTTTGCGGTTAAATATAGAGACAGACTGGGGCATCACAGGTGTAGTTATCATCTGAGGAGAGGTAACGTTATATCGATTCGGCAATAGAAACAACACGGACTGTGCACAAAACTGAGGCGGGCGTTTAATGAACGTTTGAAAATCACTGTTGGCTGGCATCGGAGGATTAAGGAGCCGGGAGACAAGGACAAGGTGGGGCTGGGGAGACCCGGAGAAAACGGACAAAATAGGAATAGCTAGCTTGCTTGCTAGCTATACTACCGGTAGGGCTTTTGAGGCAATCGAGAGAAAGCAAATAAATTTCCGCCTATTGGAATTTGGAGAGCTTACAAAAAGACAGTTTTGTTGATCATCCTCCCCCTTACGAAGAACAACGCTAACTGTATATTTTTGGCCCTTTGTTTGATCTGAAATATAACGTTTTGGACGGATTTCTTGGGGATACTTTCCCCATTCTTGCTGGACCATGGCCGACGACGACGTTCTGTTTGAAGACGTATACGAGCTCTGCGAGGTGATCGGAAAGTAAGTGTTGTGTTTGTAAGCTATGGACTAGTTGGAAATGACAGTAGGATTCAAAGATGCCTGCATTTTCAATAATATAATGTCTGATGCTTTGGTTTTAAATTTGCATGTGTATATGCATTTCTCTGAACACTTAAATTGAAGCTTTTCGTGGCGTTTGCTCATTGCCCACCACGTACATTGAACATGACTGCCTTGACCGACGCGTCGATCAAGTTCATTGGAAGACGATTAGGTAGCCGGGTATAAATCATTTCGGCACGGAATGGCATGAGCGTTTACCCGATGTGCATATCATTCGCGATTACATGCAAGCTGTTGTATCAGCCTAATATTTCAGATCTTGCAGAGGTTTTACCTGATATAATTTTGAGAATGTGAATAAATAGGCGTTTACATAATTCATTTGGCTAGGTTAACTTAGACTTTCTCATTGACTAGCCAGGCAGCCTACACTTCTGGTTACCGACAGTAGTGCTGTTTATTACCCAGAGATCGCTACCTGCCATTTAATTGAAAATGCTTTTTAGTTTTCAGAAACCATACTTTTGCTTTCTAGCCAACACATCGTTAAGTTGGGAAGCCATTTCAATCATGTTTTGAAGCTGCGACTGAGCATTGATAATGATGTTTTGTCTTATAACTGGGGGAGCATTTTCTGGATTCCAGCTGGCGGCTGCTAGATTGGAAACGCTGTTGCGGCAAACCAGTAGCTGTAGACCCCGTTAGGCTACACCTGTACCTTCCAAGGCAAAAAACTAACATCTTAACAGAATTGATCAGAAGATGACCGGTCAAACCGCTGATGGCGTCTTGCTGGATAGATCTCTCGATCTGAGGTCCCGTTGAGTGTATTTGTTTATGCATTATTTGTTATTAGTTAATGCTGTATTATTTTGCAGTAGCCTAGCTATTGACACGTGAATTGAAAAACATTTAATGTTAGACCGGAATCAAACAAATTGGAGTGTAAATCTTGCACCTACTTAGTGGAATTAGCAACACGATTGAACGTGAATCGAATACTATAACGATATCTGCAAATTCGTTCGGTCAAATGGTAACTTGAAATACAGCTAGCAAACATTTGGATCAGGTTGGTAGTTTAACTAAACTTTCAAATTAATGATGTCGACAAACCTCAGAGGTATTTAACCCGTCATGCGGTGTCAACTTTTTCCTATAAAATTGATTATAACCGTTAACCAGACAGATTATCTAATTTAAAATGGAACCGTTCGAATGTTTTCAGTTTTCGATAAAGAAAACCGAACAAATACAATATAGCACGAAGCACGATGCTGTGTGTGTGGGAGGAGGAGGGGGTTGGGGGGTGGAGGTGCCTTGTGGCAGAGATGTATTGTCCAACTGCTGGCGTGACCCCCTCACACCCACCTTCCCAGGTGAGTCAGGGGGTAACTCTTCCACAGGTAGCTGCTGTACCTCGGGGAATTAACCATCCTTCAATTCTGTGCACCACACCAGGTCGAAATTGAACGTGAAGTTTTATTTTTTATTGTCAATTCACTGTCTGGACTGAAATTAAATTCATGAATGGGAAAATCCTCATTGAACATTATTGGTTTTTTTCATTTCAGGAATTTAATTTAGCAATTTTGTCTATTTATTTTGTGAATTGCAAATGGAATTTGGCCTAACCCTGCACTGTATGCCGACATTGTTCATGTTAAACTGAGGCTATGGTGTTGCTGTTATGGGACAAATGAAACGCCCATAACCTAGGGGCATACATCTGTTTATTTGAAAGAGGGTTCCGTTGGAGTGTGCGTGTGTGCGCGTGTGTGAACACTGTCATTTCCCTTCTAAAACTTTAAGGTTTGTTTGCTCTGCAATCCTAAATATCCAGCCACTGTACAATCAGTCAATTGAGGAAAAATCTAAAATTATTTGTCTTTGGGATGGGGAGTCAGTGGAGTAACGTATTCCTTGATTTAATCTCAGGAAAGTATAACTGACATAAAAAAACAGCCAGAGAAGATGAGCTTTGCTTGGAATGGCAAACACTGAACACAAGACACATGGCTAAACTGCTCATTCCAGCATTAATTGCTGTCGTTATTCAAGTTGAGTGGAGTTGAGTTAAAGGGAGAAAATTGTCAAGTTTTGAAATTGTATTTGCCTTTTTATATTTGACAGTTCCAAGCCAACTTTTAAAAATGTTAATTAACATTTTAAGATGTGAGATCATATATGTGATTGTAATAATCTTGATTGAAAATTTTTACAATTTCTACTGGTAAATGAAAGAGGTGGAGTTCTATAATATTGACTCAGTTTTCGAGAAAAAAAAAAACCCTACTCTTCAAATACTAATGAAGTACTCTTTTATAAAACTGTTATTGCTGCCCTGCTTATTTTCTTTTATTGTATTTGGTTCTTTGACTTCTCATGTGTCTGACCTCGAGTCCCAGCAGAGCTGAACATGCAGGATTACTGACATTGAGTCCCGACAAGGCTGCCTTTAGTGTGCTGTTGGCACTGTGCTTGCCTTCTTCTCTACTGAACGTCTTATTTAGTGCAGTGTTTCTGTGTATGACGAAGTTACACTTAAGGAAATTGTATCTGAAAATATGCAAGTATTACAGACGTCGTCAAACGTGGAAGTCGTGCAAAGGGTACCGGGCTGTAAAACGGGTTGATTTTGGTTTATTGGACGTGTCAGTGAAACGGCTGTTTTGTACGTACATCATGTTTGCATTGGCCACTTGCTTGTTGTCAGTGACAGGGCGGAGAATTTGCCTGTCCGCTGACAAAACAGAATCTCCTCGGTCACTTTCAGTCTTTGCCCAAGATGCTTCACTTTCATGGCGCAGACCTCATAGAAAATGGAGTCACTGCTTGTGTGTCGTGACTGTGTGTTGTTATCGAGAGGCTCCCGCCCCGGGGCCTGTGCTATGCTGGTGAGGGTAGGGGTCCATTAGGAAGCATCCCGCACGGTGGAGAGATGTGCCGTTTCTCCGGGCTCTGTTGCTCTTAAAGTGTTGTGGCTGCTGTGACATCACCGCAGATCACCACTGTGACATCACCGCAGACTGAGGGACCCCTCATCAGCAGTGACACACATCCATTCACATTGCGCTTTTGCTCCCATACAATGCTATGGATTAAAACATCCTGTAGTGCGTGCCAACTGACTGGAAAGGCCCAGTTTCATTATGTAGAGGCAACAATAGACAAACACTGGAGGGGGGTGAAAATGCAGTTGCACATTTTCCATTTCCTAGTGACACAGCAGGTGGTAATAATAATTAGAATAACAATAATAACGACAAATAAAAAACATAAGACATTACAAAAAACATGAAATAAAATAGGTCAAAAATAAAAGGAATAACAATTACAAAAGCACAGCACAAATAAAAATAAATATGATCAGCCAAATACGAAGAGTGTTTTTTACTCCTAAATTGCTCCTAAATTGTGTGCTGATGTGCCTCTCTGTTATCTTGTGGCAGCGTGTAGGAATTCCCATTTCATCTCACCTGACAGGGGCGGAAATGGAGGAGACGGCGTGACACACCTGCAATTTTTCAGTTGTCAGTTCGCCGAGCCCGCTTGATCCCGTGCGTTTACCCGTGGCCCATGATGTCCTCCTCAGGAGGCCTGGTGCCTGGGTGGAGAGTTTATCGTGTGAATTGCACGAAAGTGAGACCACCAGGAATAATGAGGCAGATGGACGATGGATTAATACATTTCATGATATTAGATATTTTGTTATCTTTTGTGCACTCAACCAGTAAAAGTAGACATTTAGACATTTTGGGGGGGCATTTAGGAATGTTAGCCATTTATAATGATATTGTTCCTCCTTTGGGCAAGAACATGACAAAAAGGGTCAATAAAATGAGTGGGAGGCTGAAATATTAGCCCAGAAAAGTGGGACGGGCATTAGACCCTGTGAAAAGCCATGTCTGTGGTTGGGAAGGTAGAGTTTTAAGAATCGGAAGATGGTTTTTTCCCCCTTTGCCATTGTGTGGAGCATGTATAGAAATATGCTGAAGTTGTGCTTTATTATACACAGTTGCACTTCAGCTGTGTTACGGCCTAGTGGGTTTCATGCCTTAGATGATGAATTAGCCTAACTAAAAATAAAATATCTTGGGACTGATACCACCTGCTTATTCATTCTGTAATTGCATCTTTCATCAACATGATGAAATTACACTGGACGCACTAATAACTAACAAGTTGCGTCTGCTAATTTAGTGCACACACCCTCTCATGTCATGCGGAAAGCTGTGTCGTCTTGTTTAAGTTACAAATTAAGCCGTGCTTGTTCATTGTACTACTAGTTTTCCATTTTTATCACAGTACTTTTAAAAATAAACACCGGGAAATTGTTTGGATGTAGGCAATTAAGTGAATAAAAAGTTGGCTAACTGGTCTTAACAAGGCTAATGGTAAAGTTGTGTGAAGTGGTTTTCTTATGAGAGAGCCTGCTGTGGGAGCCCTTCAAACCACACAGAGAATGCATGAAACCTGCGTTTATGCAGTGCGTTGCATTTCTCTTTGACAGTTGACTGAAACAGTTGACTGGTTTTCAAATCCTGGAGCTGCCGGGATGGATCTCGTACAATTTCAGATGACGTCATTCATGTTTGCCTTCACAGTCAGCTGCATGTGGTCACTATTTTTTTTCTCCATTTCCTGGGTAGAGAAGAGGGTACCTCAGAGTGAATGGTGGTGGTGTTGTCCCACTTTTGCCAGTGCGACCATTGCTGTGACCCTACAAGTTGTTTTTCTTTGAAGAGGCGATCGACCCTGTCGGGGCACAGCGATGTTTTTGGCGCTGATGCCGCGCTGGACCTCTGTGATGACTCTTGTCAGGCCAGGACCCTCAAGTTTTAATTAGAGGTGAAAGCGGATGCTTTCTGATCCGCCTTTTTTTTTTAGCACGAATGAAATTTCCACGAAAGCTTTTGGCGGAAGTCTCTGGAACGTCTGTTGCGTTTCCTGCCAAACGAAGGCCACCTTTTTTTGATTTCTATCCAAACAATGACGTGGGGAAGGCTTCAGTTTTTGACCGATGGAAATATATAGCTTATACCATCTGCTCTTATGGTGTCTGCTGCCATTCGGTCCAGTTTGAGTAATGATTTTATCTGATGTTGGGAACAGACTGGTGGAAGTCCAACCAGATGCTCACTTTGAGGGAAACGGCAGTGGAGGCTCTTTGTTTTATTTAACCTTTGACCCGGAAGTCCCTTGAGATAAATAAAAAAAACACAAAAGAAAAACAAAAAAAAAAAAGTTTTCAATTTATACCTGGCTAAGTAAGACCGCAGTCACAGTAGGTAAAGTACTATACCAAGGAATTGCACAGTTCGCAGAGACTTGGTTGAAGCGATTACAGTCTTCACGAGAAGTGTTATGCACGAGCATAATGAACGCATTCAATGGAATGAGCACGTCTAATCTAAAAGCGCTTTGGATGTTGTTCCAAGTCCATGGTGTCAAGTAAGAAAATGCTGTTTTTCCTAATTTGGCGATTTCTGTAGGAACATTAGGGAGGGTTTGGTCAACTAGGATCTGTGTCCTATCGCTCTCTAGCAACCCCTGCTGGTAAAGCTGCACATGCAGTGTCCGCCCCCCCCCACCCCCAACTCATGTCTGTGCAAGCTTGACTTGTGGGCTGCGGCATGAAAAGAAGCAGCCGGTGACATCACATGCTTTGGAGGAAACGCCGTGCTTGACTACGCTCTCCCGCATTGGCGGTTGGCATCTCCGTTTGAGCATGATTGTAGCCTGCACAGCTGGCCGTTAAAAAGGGGGGGGGCATTAAAATTTTTCGCTACCATTCAAAAAGCAATGGCAGCAAAGCAATGATATAGCACTGTAACATTGTTGGAATAAACTTGTTTTTCCATCATCAGACTGTTCAGACATGTCAGATAATTCAAATTAATTTTGAATAATTCTCTTTGACTGGAAGTTTGTGGTGAAAGGAAACGTTACATTGAGAGGAGGGATCAGTAGTCTGCAGCTGCACGGCCCTGTTTACGAGCGTCTGCAGAGCAGCCCTTTCGTTTTGCCGTCGTTTCCCAAATTTGCGTCTCTGTGTGACCATTGTGTTGCGCCATGTTTGAGGCTGAAAAATAGCAGGCAGGCTTTCTGACTTGCCGTGGAAGGAGAGAGAGGGCGGGGACTGCCAAAGCTGCTGATGTAGCTAGTCATTTAAAAATAAAAAAATGGAAAAAAATAAACATTTTCAGCCCTTTTTGGTGAACCTTTGTGGAAGAAAGTCATTTCCTATCGCCGTGCCAAAACGCATGACAGCCGGTGTGTGTTGCTCACAAGAGCCTTGCAATTTAAAGCGGTTGAAGGAAACCACCGCCCTCCCTGCTACGGAGTGATTATTTAGAGTAAAAGTTCCACAATTCTGCGGTTATTTTTCCCCCCAGTACTTGCATAGAATACTGTTTTTTAAAAATGATTCCAGCTTTCCCAGGCCAACAGCCATTATGGTGTGGCTGTAGGTCAGTTAGACTATGTCCTTGGCCCTGTGTTAAAGTTTCCCTCTCAAAAGTACCGCATGAAGTATAGTTTGAACCTCAGAATGACCCCCTGCTATTTCTATGTGGAACAGTGTTTTAATTGAGCAAAAAACGAAGCCACATCTATACATATGAAAATACAACAATGTATTTGAGGAGCAGCCTTTGATCTGTCTTCAAATGTAAGCAGTATCCAAATCGATTATGACGTGAAAATGGGCACTGGCTATATTATTCCCGAGAAGCAATGGAGTCCCGTGCAATTTTTCTCTTGCTTTTTATGTATGTTTAAAATCTGAGTGTTCCTTTTTAAGTGTGCTTTGTGTCTATTAGTCTTTCGATTTGTTTACACCACAAAAAGTGCTGAGGGTCAAAACTGTTGCCCGCTTTCCGTTTGTGAAAAATCTGCATTAGCTGAAGAAAAGCTCCCTTACTCGGGGACAAATGGCTTGAGGTCTTCTTTGTTAAAGAAGTGTATGCTGTGTGTTTATGCAAGGGGTCAGACTGAGCAAATGGTGGTCATGGCTGACTCTCTGAGGCGAGGCTCAGCTAATCTCCACGCCAGATTTCCTCAGCTTGTCTGTGGATGTAGAGCCCTTTTGGAGATAAACTTCACTGAACTGTCAAACGATCATTGTGACGTGGCTGATCGGCTTTAAAATGAGGAGAATAAAAAGCCAGACCGTGTAATATGTGTGCAGTTTCGTGGAAGTTAGAGATAGTAAGCAGTCACTGGATTTGAGTGTGGTTTGTCATTTTCGGCCTTTGAGGTGCTTTGCTTGTTCATGAACTGGAACTTGTCCCCCCCAAACCTTGGCCCAATTCAAATTAAATGACTGAATGCAAGTTTTACTGCCTTTGGTATAAAACCACACATATCCATTTCAGTACTGTGGTCATTTTGAGGTGATTTTTTGACTCATTTTTGAAGCATCGGCTGTCGTTTTCTATAACCAGTGCAAAACAAATGCCATAGAGGAGGTGGTCAGGATGTCGCTTATGTGTTGATTATCTTTGATTTTAAAAGACATTTCGGACTTGGCTGGGCTGCACTTGCGGTGGTTGTGTTCCGTGTATTCATGCTTGCAAGACCCAACCACAGTGGTTAATATTTCATTCAGGCAATTTTGGAAATCAGGAAATGGGGAAGAACTGCAAAAACCACACGCCGACCAAGACTGACCAACAACTGTCTCAAGACATGTGCGGTAATCTGATCTGTTTCACATGAATGACGGCCATTTCATGGCCTTTAGATACCTTCAGCATCATCTGTGCAGTAACCGTTGTGGATTACATTTTAGTTTGCCAGCAAGGCTTTGAAAGGTCACTCTGTTTAATTTCGTAAGATGGACGCTTCGTCTGTTAATTGGTTTAGCACTTTTTTTTTTTTTGGTTCTACTTCCCATAACCTCTTCATGCCTTTGTCACGATTCGTGAACAATTAGACAATGTGGATATATTAAGTTGTATTGCCTTGTTAGCATATCCGGCCTTTCAGCTATGCTTAAGGAGCTGTATCCATGTGCAGTCCCTAGGCTGCCGTCATTTCCCTGTCTGGATTTTTCTGCTAATGTTGTGATTCGTGGTCATCCTGTTAAATTTGGGTGGCTGGCTATTAGTTATCACGGCAGCTCTTATGTCATAGAGACGTATTTGAGGGTCTCAACCCCCTCTGCCCCCCCCCCCCCCCCCCAGTGGGTGATTGTTTGATCTTGAGGTCTGCCTCATGCTCTGGAGTTTTCCTGTGGGGGTTCCTGGATGTGTCACATTTCAATGGACTTCAGGTCAGCGGGGGTCCGGCTACAAGTGGTCACTGTGATAATACAGCTGTGTGTGTGTGTGTGTGTGTGTGTGTGTGTGTTTCTGGGTGCGCGGGAGGGCTGGTTCTCATGATTGCCTGGGATCAACCGAGTGACCTTTTTCCTAATCACCCAAGACTTGCACCTGAAGGGTTGTGTTGTATCAGTGTCTCAGGTGCGTATCACCTGTTTACCAGCGATCCCCTGTTGTGGTGGCTCCGATCTCAGGATTCTCCCCGGCGACGAATGTTATACGTAACGCGAGTTTAAGTCAGTAAAAAGCGCATTCCGTGAAAGGGCATAGAGGCTGTTCTCTCTCCTTTCTGTTTTCAGCCGATAACACAATAGCAATTACCGCTACACGCATTATTTTCTTTGCGCCTGCAGAATTAAACGGCGTGAGAATGGAGGGAATTATATGAGAAATACCTGTTTTTGTGTACACCTTTTTTTAAATTTTTTGATTTTTAAAATTTTAATAATTTTAATAATTTTAAAATGTTAATAAGTGCATGTTAATACCATGCATAGATTAACCCCTGTGGCCAATCGGTGCTTAAAAGATGTGTGTTATATTACCCACAGAGAGGGAATTGAGAATATTGCACGCAGCAATCATTCTGTCTGCTGGCTGGGCCTACTTAAATCAGATTAGTTTAATGACCTTGAATCGTCTGTGCATGGATCGCCGAGCTGGACTCCAGACGCTCCAGAGCGGTTTGCTGTAAAAAATAAGAAATAAAAACGATAAAAAAACATTCTGGCCTGTTGGTGTATTTCCTCAGCAGAGCCTGAATTCAGAGACGCTTTCCCTGTTGCTTGGGTGTTGGGTGGGAGGAACGTGCGGGACAGCCTGTCTTCACACATGGAGAGACGGATGTTGATTGCGTTGTGTGTCTTGCACCACACCAGTGACTCGCCCCCGCCCCCCCCCCCCCCCCCCCCCGGCTTCCCAAATACCAGAACTGATAGAGTGGCACCCTCCCGGGACACCTGGCAGTTGCTGCAAATTGAGTTGTTTCACGCCAATATTGGCTTGCGCGCTGAAGAAAGGGATTCGCTCTGCCCCCTCCCCGACCCCTGCCCTGTCCAATGGCTGTCTTCTCTTTCAGGTTTCACAAGACTGAATCTAAAAGAGTGTGTCTTTGTGTGTGTGTGTGTGTGTGTGTGTGTGTGTGTGTGTGTGTCTGTGTATAGGTGAGTGAATGTGTGTGTAGGTGAGGGAGAAAGTGTGTGTGTGTGTGTGTGTGTCTGTGCTTTTTTGTGTATTTGTGTGTGTGTGTGTCTGTGTGTGTCTGTGTGTGTCTGTGTGTATCTGTGTGTGTCTGCGTGTGTCTGTGTGTGTGTGTGTGTGTGTGTGTGTGCATGCCTGTGTGTGTGGGAGGGGCAGGCAGCTCTTTTTCTTGCATTTTGGCTTTTTCTCCTCTCCTTCATATCTGCTGATTTACTTATTTGAGGTAATACCTTAAGGAGTCAATTTAACTCTTAATGTGAAAATTGTTTAGCTGAAGTCCTGGGGGGTACTGTAAAATGGGAAGGGACAATTTCTTCGTCTTGGGGGGTGATCAGAAGGTGCAACCCAAATGGGACTCATGGGTTTGGGGGAAGTGCGAGGGGTGTGGGTACAAAAAAAGAGATTGGTTGTAAACTTGGTCTTTTTGAAAGCTTTAAGTGAACAAAAGTTTTTATTTCTTTTTAAAGCAAACTTACTATTATTAAACAACTTCATACTGCACTCTGAAGTTTTGTGTCTGTGTGTGTGTGTGCGTGCGTGTGTGTGTATGTATGCCTGTTCGGTTTTTTTCCATTTCTCCAGAAAACATTTTGGACATGTTTACGAGCGCATTACGTTTAATGTAAACATTATTCTGGGATTGCTTTTTATTTATTCATAGGAGTAATAAAATTCTCCTGCCAGGACCGTCTGTGTGCTGTTATTCCAGGGCTGTGTTTCCAAACCAACGTAATGAGAAATTTTTCTGTGAATAATCAGGGCTCGAACGGCGTTCCGTGCCCAGAACCTGCCGGAATTTCAAAGGCTCTCCCCGCAAACTAGGCCTCAGGTCCGCTGACCCCAGGATCTTCACCTCAAGGCGGAATTAAGAAGGGCGCGAGCGTGACGATTGGGGTCACGACCTCGGGAGGGGGGCGAGTAAGGCCAGACAGTATGCTGCATTTTGAAGTCTTTAGGCCTTCAGAATCCATACTAGGCCCCCTGTTCTGCCTATTTCAGGCTCCCCATGGCCCGGAAGGCCCAATGTCGGGAGATCCAATCAGCAGCCAGTTCTCTTTGGGTTAGCGGAGTGTGCCGCGGGTAATGGGTGGGCAACCTCCTCGACCTGTTTGCTGTGCCCCATTTAGAGGCTGAGAGTGTTTTTTCATATGAGAAAGGCTTGGGTAGGAGTACTGCTGCGTGCACAGATTTGGGTTGATCTGAAAAATTGTAAAATAAGCCAGAGGCATAGTGGCTTTTTAATACAAATTATGTAAATACCCCATGGCGTGTTGAATGAGGAAGCAGCTTTTGTACAGTATGTCTCATGGATAAATATGGTATTGGCTCTTTGCCCCTTCTAAACGGACAGCTGCCTCTGGCCAGTGTGTGCAGATAATGGAGAAGACCTACACTGATGAGAAAAGCCCATTGTTTTAGGAACAAATTGACGATTCATCCTCATTGAGATTCCTTGGATTGACCTCCTTCTTAGCACGGCTTGCAGAACACCTCTGTTTGAGTTGCACCCCTTATTTATGGTGCTTAGAGGTTCACCGTCACCATGAAGAGTTTGTCAGGCCCTGTACTTGTCTGTACAGCAGATGACAGATAAAGACTTGACGCCCCCTAAACAGAAGAACCGGATGTGCTATACTTATGGTATCATATTTACACTATCATATGGCATTTAGCAGGAGCTCTTAATCTGGAGCGATTTACACAGCTTTCTTTACATGCCTTCCATTTATACCGCTGGATATTTACTGAAGCAATCCAGGTTATATACCTTGCTCAAGGGTACAACGGCTGATAAAACATGATTTTATTTATTTATTCCCCCCCCCCCCCCCCTCTCAACAGACTAGGCTAGTTCAGAGTAGTGTTCCGGGAGAGTACTACCCATAATTCCCCGAACCTGTGGTTCTAGGCCGTAGCCTAATGACATATCATGTTAACTTGCCCTTAAAATGGTGGGATAAAGGTGGAGTCACACAAGGAGTTTAGCGCTGATGTGTACGTACAAAGCCGTAAATGTATGGGTTAATGTTTGTGTGTGTGTGTGTGTGTGTGTGTGTGTGTGTGTGTGTGTGTGTGTTGAAATGCATGCTTTACGGTTTGGGATTTTGTTCCGTTACTCTTGTTTGGGGGCGGTGCTGAGCAGCGTTTCTCTGTCTGCTGCCACAGCCTGCATTTTTCGTGTGCCGTTAGCCCGAAACTAGCCGTTGCGGGTTGATCTTTATCGTTCTGGCATTGTCCTGATTAAAACAAACGCGCGTCCTAAAATCGTTTCTGTGGCTTGCGTAACTGCGCGTTATTGCTTTGGACAGAAGAAAAAAAGAAAAGAACCCGGGGGGCTGTAATTACCATTGGCAACTTTTAGCCTGAACTAGAGACACAGACAAAACCTTCAGATATGAGAGGGAGAGAGAGGGGGACAGGGGGACAGGGGAGAGAGAGAGAGAGAGAGAGAGGAGGGACAGGGGGACAGAGGGACAGAGAGAGAGAGGGGGGGACAGGGGAGAGAGGGAGAGGGAGAGAGATGGAGAGGAGGGATGTGTGTGGAATTCATGCAAAGCACAGAACGCTTATCAGCAGATCCCCCCAGCGTTTGTTGTTAATTTGCAGGCAGCTCTGCATCTTTAAAATTTAGTGGGAACCCGTAAATGCTGTAATGAGAGCCGACGCCTCGTTCCGTTTATCTCTCCTGGCGCGACACTGCAGTCCCGTCTCTGCGTGGATAATATCTCAACCAGCCGTCCCCCGCCCACCCGCCCACCACCCAAACCCCCACCGCCCCAGTCTCCCCCCCCCCCCTCCCACCAACGCCCCAGTCTCTCTCCCCCCCCCCCCCACCCCCACCCGCCCACCCCCACCGCCCCAGTCTCTCTCCCCCGCCCACCCCCACCGCCCCAGCCTCTCTCCCAGACCCCCACCGCCCCAGTCTCTCTCCCCCACCGCCCCAGTCTCCCCCCCCCCCCCCCACCCACCCACCCCCACCGCCCCAGTCTCTCTCTCCCCCCCATGCATTCCCGCCATATTTTCCTGCACACCCCATGGGGGTTGTCCCAGTAATGGGGGGGGGGGGGGTGATATTTCTCCTGATGGAGGGAACTAGTTTTTATGAAATGCTCTGCTATGCGTTGTTTAGTTTTGCCCCATTAGGGGGAAAATGAAAATGAGAAATGGGGTAGAATGCTGTGGGTGGGGTCTGTTGCAGTATTCCTCTGTGTGGCTGAGTACACAGGAGAATGCGCAGAGCCTGTATCCAGCCAACACGGAACATTCTCACAGTGTTACTGAAATGTTACTGAAAGTGTTGTAACATTGCCACAACATTGCAGCAACGTTGTGAGAACGTTTTTGTGTTGGCTGTTTCCTGCACTGCTGCTCCTGGAATAGGAGCTTCCCTTCACTCCATCAGCTGAAACCTGAGATCTCCTGAGGGCCGGCTGTGGTCGCCATGGATTCCGGCATCCTGCTCCAACCCCCAACCCCCCTCTCCCCCCGTCCTCCCCATTCCGTGCTGGACCAGGAACAGTGTTCAGGGCTCACACACCTGCTTCTGTCCCTGATAGTGGAAGGGGGTGGGGCCGAGCACCTTGTGGAATGGTCAGGACCCGGGCGTGTGGTCCTCTGGAATTTCATTACTACTGCTGTTATGGCTTCTGCCTGCTGGTGGCGCTGTGGTGTCCTGGCACCTCTGCGTGTCATCCTCACTGGCCTGATTGCCTGCGCGGATTGGTTTTGTGACGTCATTGATCGCGCTTCAGTTCAGAGACTTCTGGGAGATGGAGTTTAAAGGCAGAAAGGAATGGTGTGAAAAGCATGATGCCCCACCAGCAAATTAAGAGCAATCAAAAAAAAAAAACACTGAAGAATCAAAAAAAACAGCTCCCGACACTGATAAGCACATTGCCATATTTGACTTGTCAGATTCTGATTTCATTTGTTTGTGATTGCTGTTCAGCTGAGGCGATTCGTGGGTTTTAAGGCAGCAAAATTCAGCTTGAAAATTGTGGACCACTAGAAACTTGGCATTGCAGAACATAAAGAGTGGAAAATTTTCCACATCAAATATAGACTCTTGGGGATCAGGCCAGCTGCTTGTCATTTTTGCGTGTTTGTTTTTCTGCGTTGTCTGGGAGATGTGAGCCGACGCCACAATTCTCAAGTCATTGGCGACGTGAAGAAACGTTGGCTCTCTGGTCCATGTTGTTGTATTTGTGTGGCTCGTTCAAATATTTGCTGTCTCCACCATCCCTCTTTAGATAAAGCTCCTCTGTGTTTGCTGGTGGGACTGAGACCCTCAATGGCAGCTTCCTGCTGAACGGAGGGTGGTCCTGCTCTGCTAACTCCGCTTGCATCTCTGCCAGGCAGAGCCAAAATGGCCGCTTGGTTGGTCCCAGTGGATCTTTTCTTGGAGAAGATAAGTTGCCTGATGCTGGTGCCCTGCTGGTTGAAGGCCTGCATTTTGGACAGAAATGGGCTCATCGATAAAACGGAAAGAAAAGGCTACTTAAAGTAGTTTGCCAAGTTTTTCGCGTTTTCTCCAATGGGGACCAGGAAATCAAGTTGGTCACTTAAAATGTCTGTGCGGGAAAAACCATGAAATGTGTTGTTGTTAACGATCGCGCAGATATGCTCATATTGTTGCAGAGGAATGCCAAAAGTTTTCTATAGAGCCAACCTCAAAGTGACCCTTACAAGATAATAATAATACATTATTATTATTATTTAATACCATGTAAGGTGACCCTCAAGGTCACCTTGCATGGTATTAAAATGGTTTTAAAAATTGCCTCTGCTCATACCAGACATAGTAATAAAAACAGTTATAAAAAACAAAAACACTGCACATACTGGAGAGGGTATAAAAAATGGTTAAAAAATGCCAAGACTCTGCACATGAAGGACATAGTAGTAAAAACCGTTAGAAGAGACAAAAACAATGCACATGCAGGACATCGTATTTTAAAAAAAAAAAAAAAAAAAAAAAAAAGGTAATGCGGATCGGTATAATGGAAACCTCTGGAAGATGATAGGTCAGCAGTGTTTGATGATGGAGGGCCTTGTCCATTCTGTCGTGCCCGTGTGCGCCGCTGTGCTGTGACTGATTCATGGCTCTGTGCGGGATTAGCATCTCACGCTGTCAGGGCCTCGGCATCAGCGGCCATTACGGCTCTGCGCGGGATTAGCATCTCACACTGTCAGGGCCCTGGCATCAGCGGCCATTACGGCTCTGTAGGGAGCAGCTGGTCGGGGTCAGGACTGCGGCCAGTTTCCGTTTTGCAATTCAAAGACATTTGAGCTTTTACACAGAAATTATGTGATGGTCATTCATAAATGTATTGTTTTTCTGCTATATTTACTGTATTCTCAGTGTAGTTTATTTCACTATATTCTCAGTGACGTACCCTGCTTCTCTTGTGGTTTTTTAGCTAATCTGGTATAGAGACGGTGTCATATTTGAGAATCGGAGGACGCACCTTCTTAATTACATAAATATATAACATAACATAACATAAAATAATGATGAGTGCAGGCCATTCTGCCCGACAATGCTCGCCATTTTCCTGACTAAAGCCCCAGAGTTTCCGCATCTACTGCGTTACCTGGCAGGATATTCCACACATTGACTACTCTCTGCGTAAAACAACTCTCCATATTTGTTGTAGTATTTATCAGAATGCTATATTGGGCAGGTATGTCTCATTGGGAGCTGCCATAATTAGCCACATTCCGTGTGGATAGTGACTGTGTCACACAGTACATCAGCCCTCAGGAGAAAATATCGACACGCTCCTCTATCTAACGTGGTGATCGTCAGGTCCGCCGGGTTAATGTGCGGAGAGGAGATTTTAACCTCAGACAACTGAGCGTTGTTCAGAGGGAGGATGAAGCGTGCTGCTTGTGCGCTGTGCGCGTCCGTGTCCTCCGTCTTCAGGGGGCGGGACACGAGGAGAAGGCCCTAATGGATCTAATTATGGACGGTCTCTCGCGGTTTTTTTATTTTTATTTTTAAGAATCGCGGAACGGCGCCTGGGGCCGTTCTCCCCGCGGGTTCTCCCGGGCCGCTGGGGGTGTACAGACGTGCTGATGTGGGGATTATTTGCTCAACGGGGGGGGGGGGGGGGGGGGCTGCGTTTGCGGGACCGCGGGTCTGATTATTCGGATGTCGCGGAAGCCTCGCCGTTTAATTTGAATTTCCGAACGGGGCGTTTGTCCCCGCGTTGTCGGTTGGATGACTGTGCGGAGCCGGTGCTGATTTGAAGGGAAAACGTAATTGCAAACGCGCCACGGGACGGCCTCTCGAGTGGTGATTGTTTCGTGATGTCATCAGGAAATTTCCTTCTTACTGTAGGTCTCCGCTGGGCTTTTCTCTGGAAAATGATCTGGGGTTTTACCTGTACTTGCAACATGTAGGATGTGTAGTAGTAAATTTGTAATTGAGTTGTGATTGAGATTGAGATTGAAATTGAATAGATGTTTTGGTTTTCAGGGGAAAATAATTTTTAAAAAGTCAGCAATATGAAAAGCAGAAGCCCCATTTTTGTACCGAATGCATGCCAGGTTAGCCGGCAAATTTTACTTTTATTCAACCTTTACTTTATTCAAGGACGACTGGGCTCCCTTTAACGGGTGGTTTGCCTGAGCTAGTCTTCGGCTCTGGTGGTGCGGACAAGGAACAGCATGATTGACAGGTCTGCAGCGGCCGAAGCCTGTCCCGCGATTGGCTTTTCGGTGGCAGGTGCTGTCACGGTAACGCCTGGGGGCACCTTTTCTGGCTCCTGTCTATTGTCCTGGCAGACCCATGACCCCCCCCTTCCCATGAAACCCCCCACCCTGTCAGGAGATATTAGAGCGCAGCCTTCTTTCGGCCGACACCCACCCATCACGGTCCGAGGGGCACGGCGGTGCTCTTAAAATCCGCTCAATCCTCTGTTTCCATCCCCATCGAAAGCAGAGCTGTCCCTGAGAAAGGGGCAGGGACAAGGGGATGCTCTATCTGCGTCTAAGGCGTGCTTTACCTCGCTTCCTCTCATCGCCACGCCCCCCCCCCCCCCCCCCACCAGCCAGCTGCTGACTTTGTGAATGTAGCCTCCATCTTCCGCGTCCTCCAGACTCGAGTGAGGTCAGAGCATCCCCCAGGGGCAGCGGGGCCGAACGCAATCAGCGTCCGCGGGAGTCAGAGGTGCTTTATTTAGGTATTTACTCAATAAATAATGGCCCGTAATTACTATAATTCGGTGGCTCGCTGCCACGGCCGCACTTATTCTCCCCGGCAGTTATCCTGCCGCTCGGCTCGGCCAATGAGAGTGCGTGCTCACGGCCCCTTTTCAGACGTCCGCCCTTCTGCGTCAGCGGCTCGCTTTGACTCGGCAGCTGTGTCGGGCTGTTTAGGCCAGACGTGTGCCTCTCTGGCCACAACCCGCCTCCTCTTCACAGGGATATAATTATCAGTGGAGCTCGATTTGTGTGTCCGGTTTAGGTTTTTGCCTTAAAAACAAGAATTGCATTTTTCCTTTTTGTTTATAGGTGCCCTTCAACAGTAGTAAGGTGGTTCACTTTCTTACAGCCAGTAAATAAGGTTATTTCAATGCTTTTGTGATAAAGATCGCTTGCCTTCTTGAGTATCAAATGTAGGCTATTTGTCATGCAGTGACCTTGGTGAACTCAGTCTGAAACATGCTGTGGGGGTGGAGATTAAATACAGGCTTAGGCTATATAGGAGCGAGTGGTTTTAATTTGGACCTGGTGTCTGTGCCTGGTAAAGGATTCAGTGGATTTGGAAATGGGCTTTTCGTTCAGCTGTGCAGTGGGCAGTGTGAAGATGCTGTGATGGGCTCGTGGGTGCGTTCTGCTCCTCCTGGTGTGGCGCTGTTCGTACGGTCACTTGTCTCTGGGCATGTGAGTGATCAGTTGTCCAGGTAGCTTGTAACAGTCATCACTTTAAATGGAGGCTAATTGACAAGCTCAGCGGTTTGCGACCTGACGATGCGCTCTTGTGTGTGAAAGTGACGGGCCGGGCCTCGTCAGCCTGCTCCCGTCTCCCAGGGGAACCATAAATCAGTCACACTTTGTCTTTTTCCCCATGAACGCTGTGTGTGTCAGTGCACACGCATGCACGCACACGTAAGCACACGTGTGTGTGTGTGTGTGTGTCGCACGCGTGTCGCCTATCTTGCCTAATGCCGCGATGATAATGATCCAGCTGAACTTTGAGAACTGCAGGCTAATTGTGTTTTAGTCGCGACTCGAAATACACACCATCGTAAAGCCGCCATTGGTGAGAGCGCTTCAGAACAATGTGTTCCGCCTCGTACTGAACTGGAGGAGCTGCACTGCAGATCTCTTCAGGCTGTGCCTGAGCGGTTCTCTCGTTCTCTCCAGCGGTACGGGGAGGAATATACAAACTGACAACTTGCAGGGTTCTGAGTGTATGTTACATCAGGCTTCTTATTTAAGGGCCTATTCCCTGGCTTATTGATTTTTTTCGGGTGTGTCAGGTGGTGTGTTGTCCAAATTCTCATTTTTTTGGTCATGGGTGAGATTTTCTCAGTGTGGTGGACTTTAAATTAAAATTTAAATCAGCGGTTCCCGACCCTGTTCCTGGAGATCTGCCGTCCTGTTGGTTTTCACTCCAACCCTAACAAAACGCACCTCATTCAACTGCTAGAGATCTCCTCGAGATGTTAATTAGTAGAATCAGGTGTGCCAAATTAGGGTTGAAATGAAAACCTGCAGGACTGTAGGTCTGCAGGAACTGGGCTGGGAACCACTAATTTATATGGTCCACAACAGTGAGAAAATCTCACCCTTGACCAAAAATGAGAATTTGGTCAATGCACACCTGACACACCCGAAAAAATCAATAAGCCAGAGAATAGGCCCTTGATAAGAAATGTGATGTAATATACACTCACAACCCTGCAAGTTGTCAGTTTGTGTAGGTATACTGTATTTATATACTGATTTAAACCAGCCCCTGATGGAAGTGAGGCTATGGAGGGATGAAGACTTGTCAGTGGTGGTGGCTCTGCATGCAGTCCACAAGGATAATTTGGGAAACTAGTCTTTTCTGACGGGCCTCTGAGAGCTCATTGCTGGCTGGAACCCAGTTTGATTTTCTCTCCTTTCATAAAGGAGTTTGTTCGGCACAATTGTCAGAATATCGCCATTTCGCTGTCTGCCCCATATATATATATATATATATATATATTTTTTTTTTTTTTTTGGCAGTTATCTTTAACCATGTGCCTGACTTAAAAATAAGGAATTTGGCTGTTACACTTATTGTGTAGGTGGCTGAACTGGAATACACAGACCTCGCTCAAAACTTTGCCCCGATACACAAACAGATTTATTGCTCGGGATAACGGAACCGGACAGCCTGAAGAGGCGAAATCGTTGTCGGGCTTCTCCTGGGAAACATTGCTTTTGCCTCCACTCGTTTTAAAATGAAACCATGGGACAGCCTGGCAGCATCTCGATTCGTCACGGAATCGCCCGTCTGTGGAATATATGGGCTAATCTTGGCTTTAGCCAGACGGACGCAGGGGATTATGGGTAATAAACAAGCCTCTCCTTGGACGCCGCTTTGGCGGCAGTCTTGGCCGCTCCTTTGCCACCCGAGCCCTGATTATTACATGAGCCCCCATTTCTTTTTTTGTTTTGCTGTTTTATCAGTGTCTTGTTGTCACCTCCCCCGTGACCTGACCTGTCACCATGGCGACCCGTTTGTGATGTGGTCCTCGGGCCGAGTGGTGAAGTTAAGGCTGAGGTTCCCACCCGTGACTCAGGGACCCCTCAGAGTGTTTATAGCGGTCCGGTTCATTTCACACACCATGGGAAGCGCTTTATGTTTTAAGAAGGCTGCATTCCAAGGGATGGTCCTTTTGGTATCCTGCCGATAATGGCTTAGATTAGATTTATTTGCTGCAGCTGATAAGATTACGGCTGATGTGATGATGTAACATACGTGCGTAAGAGGTGACACGGGTGAAAATAGAATGCTAAAAAAAGTTACCTGAATATAGTGATCTCATATTATTGTTTATTTTTAATTGGTAATTTATTAACCAGCCAAACTCACAAGCGACGCTTTGCGGACACTCTCTAGACGCATGCTCTCTGCTGAACAGCAAAGTACGCAAGTTGAATTATTTAATTATACAAAGAAAAGATTGTTACATTATGAAGGAAAAATAAGTTGTGCTCATTTATTTCGTTCGTGAGCGTGGAAACCTGGTTGCAGTTTGGATTCGTGCTGTGATGTAAAACAGGGAGGTTTCAGCGTGTGTATCAGCCAGTATGGCTGGTCAAATATTTGTATCATTTTTATCATTTTAAATATTGGTTTCAGCCCCAGGACTATCGCCCTACTGATGTCCCACCTGGCTGTTAAGCACCCAGTAGTTGGGACTGGTGTTAGTGGCAGACCGGGCCGTAACCTGGATTGCATTGGGGGGGGGGGGGAAGACTTAGAGCTCCTGTCCTTATCCCCGCGGCGCTCAATATTTATGGAGTTAATATCGGCTGGCGGAGCCGGGCTCTCGGTCAGCACAGCTGTGGTGACCTCCAGAAGGGCCACCCCTGCCGCCCCTGCCGCCGCCGCCCCCGCCGCTGCCGCAGCGGGGACTTTCTGTCAGTGATGAATCCTCTCCGCAGTCTGGAGCCTCTGCGTTCATGTTGTTGGCAGCTGGCAGTGTCAGGGCTCCAGACGATTTATCCCCTCTCTTCCCTTGTTCTCTCGCTCTCTCTGGCTGTGACGGAGACGGGGGCATGGGGAGTGTCCTTTTGCTTAACCCTTTGAACTTTAGAGTATGGTGTTTTTTTCTGGAATGTTTAAAAAAAAGAAAAAAAGAAAAAAAAAGAATTGTGCTGGTGTTCTAGAACTCCATTGCTCAGAGCTGTAATACCCAGTGAGTGGGTTTTTTTGCATTGTATTTTTTTCAGCTAGATTAATTTATTATTTGAGGTGTAGCTCAGTAGCCTGGACTCAAGCCTTGGTCTGATTCTCATAGTTCTCATAGATTCACAAAAATCCATAACACTGAATTGGATTTTTTCAGGAATGGAAAAGAAAAAAAACGCCTTTTTTTTCTTGTCTCATGTAATGTGTGTAGTCTACCGCTGTGGTCTGACCTTGCGCCCGTGTTCTTCCGATGTTGTGCGCGGGGATAATGTGTGACCGATTAGCTGCGGTCGGGCTCTGTGGAGACTGCGCTGCAGGTGAGCCGAGCTAATGAGCTGGAACGTGTGCATCCTCTCTTGGAGAAGAGCAGTGCTTTATTATCGTAAACGCCCCAAAAATCAGCCGCTGCAGTCGACTGAGGCGGCAGTGTAGTGTAACGGGAAAGGAGCATGTCTTGTAACCAAAAGGTCACAGGTTCAATTCCAGCTTGGCTTTAACTTTCTGAATGGCTAACCTGACCGTGGCACAATAAGAGAGATGATGCCGTTGTCCTAATATACTCTCCCAATGAAAGCTTGCACCCAGAAGAAGACGACATGCATTCATTCTTACGATGTAGTCATTAATTATTAATTGTACCTGGGTTGTTTTGCGTCTATCTGTGTATGTGTATCCAGTGTGTCCTCTGGTTGTTGCTGTATTGTTTAATTGCACTGTAATATGTGTTGATGCGGAAAGGGGTTTCAAATCGCAGGGGAAAAATCATGGGGAATTTTTTTGTGTGTGTGTGTGTTCTGTATAAGTAGGCATTTTCTTGATAAAGCGCTTTGTAAATGAGAATATGTGGAGGGATGAATGAGCTGGAACTGCTGCAGCACAGGCCTTGAACATCTGTGCTTCTCTGGGGCGAATCGGAGCAGTTCTGTATTTTCAGACACTACGCAAAGGGAGCGAAGGGCCTTTTATTGCATGAACAAAGGGAAACCATTTTGTCACTTCTAGTAAAGACTCAGCCTTCCATCTTCAGCTGTCTAGAGTCGAGATCTTTTGGGGGTTAAGAGATTTCAGATTCCTAGAAATGTGACTGTAGTGAACTGCCGTTGGGATTTTAACGTGATGCTCAAGTCTCTTGGTGTGGTGGTATTGGCCACATATTAGCAGTCTCTTTGGATTGTATGGATTGTCGGATCCCAGTCAGTTTAAAAGCAAGTGTAGGACATCGTATCCTGGACACATTTACTCCCTGATCCCAAATGCTGGTGAAATGCTGGTATAGAAAGGCCTTTTTTTCAGAATTTGGAATGCTGGTATGACTCTGAACAGTCTTATTCTAGAGTTTAGAATGCTGGTGTAGACTGCTTTATTCTAGAGTTTGGAATGCAGGTATAGACTGCTTCGTTCTAGAGTTTGGAATGCTGGTATAGACTGGCTTGAATTGGGATTGGTGCTGTGCAGTTTGTTCCCTGCCAGTCAGCTCAGATCAGCAGGAAGCGCGTGTCCCCCCTGGCCACCGCACCGCTGAGTCTCCTGCTGGCTGCGGAGGCAGGAGGCAGCTTTCCTGAGCCGCACGAGGCCCATTGTCTGAGAGACAGGCAGCCCTCTGGGACTTCTGCCGGGTATCGAGTTTCCATTAATGTGGAGACACGGCGCATATCTATAGCTTTTAACTCACTCGTCAGTGTATGAGAATGAATTTAATGGATTTTTAGGGAGAGGCTGAACAGGCTGGGACAGTGCAAATTTATGGAGATGTGCTAACATTTGACTAATGTAAATAAAATGGCCAAATCTGCTGTGCTCAGACTCTGCTTGAGAGTTAATGGAGTCGTGCTGTATCAGTTTAGAAGAGAAGGAGGTGTGCTCATTGGAGCGAAAGACTCACTGATCACATTTACATTCTGGTAATACTCTCAATACTTAAGAATTGAGAATATTTGGATGTGGAATATATTCCCTATTCTGAATGATGAGCCTTTGTATGCACATGTATTAGACATTACATTGATAATTGCTTTACATTCGGGGAGGTATTTGCAATTAATGGCCGTGTAAGCAAGTATCTGCTCACAGTTTTGGAGGATGAAGTACATTACATTACATTACATTACATTACAGGCATTCAGCAGATGCTCTTATCCAGAGCGACGTACAACAAGTGCAAGTACAGAAATAAAAGTAAGTGTGCTAACATTGAATTCAGGTCAGACTTGAATGTTTGGTGTCCATTCATGGAAATGTGGTTTGATTTTACGCATTTAGGTTTTTTTTTTGTGTTTTAGCATTTGATGATGAATAGCATACCTGTGTTGTACTGCCTTTAGGGTGGTTGACTGTGCACATAAAGTTAATGAATCAAAATATGATTTTACACAGCAAACACAAGATGTTCTCACAATGTTACTGAAATGTTTTGTCAATGTCATTACGTTGTCACAGCATTTCAGGAACGTTGTGGGAACATTTTGTGTTAACGGTGTTTTTCTGAGAAATGGTGCATACACACAAAACCCCTAATTTTTCTGTGCTCTTGGAATCAGACAGGATTGAACAGAAAAAAAGATTTCCATCTTTGAACTGGTTATTGTAAAATTAGTTTTTAATATCTAAATGGAATCAGCTGATGGGTGATGAAGTGTAATTTTATTGAATTTTAAATTGTACAATATGCCCTAAATATATGGCAGTAATCAATTATTTTAACCAATAAAATGTGTATTGATCGACCTTTATCTGCCCTGTGCAGGAAGCTGAATTAGCTTTCTGTTACACACACGGTTGGTGGATGTGTCCTCCTTGACTTTTTTGAAAGCCGTCTCAATTATCTCAGTATTTGCTAATTAAAACACGTACACATCTGTGTGCTTGTCTGTCATTTCCTGAATGGCTGATGGCTTGATCATGTGAAAGGAAACTGCCTGACAGGGATGACAGCTCTGCTGGATGAAATAATGATAAGTTTACCAATTATAATGCTTGACATCGTGCAGACGGTTATTAGAATAAAGACAGTTTCACTTCACGTTGTATTTCGGATTTTTAATGCGTCGGCTTGCAAATGATTGCAGATGGAAGGACGTGGTTAAAAAATGGCAAGTATCGACTGCATAACAGCCATGAAAGAAACAGCGGTGCAGAATTTCTGCAGCTTATTAAACTTGAAAAGAAGTGGCTCTGATAACAGCAGGATCAAAACCCCTTATTATGAATTTGCTCACTGAGGAAGCTGCTATACTGTCTGTTATGAGGGAGCCTATTGTATTGTCCCATATATTTGGAGTTTTGGAGTTTCAAATTTCATATTTTTTAATCTGACTAAGAACTAAACTTTAGTTTCTAAATATGGCATATCCACTGTCTTTCACCTCTCTGAAATAATATGCATAGGCTCTCAAAGTTAGCTTTTTGTGTTGGAATCTGCTGAGATCCAGTATTACAGTATTTCAGGACTATCCAGATCAGAGACGTTGAATTTCCTCATGCCTGTTTTTTTTTTATGGATAGCCTATGTAGCGTGTGTTTAGCATGTGTGTGTTTTATGGATAGCCTATGTAGCGTGTGTTTAGCATGTGTGTGTTTTATGGATAGCCTATGTAGCGTGTGTTTAGCATTTGTGTGTTTTATGGATAGCCTATGTAGCGTGTGTTTAGCATGTGTGTGTTTTATGGATAGCCTATGTAGCGTGTGTTTAGCGTGTGTGTTTTATGGATAGCCTATGTAGCGTGTGTTTAGCATGTGTGTGTTTTATGGATAGCCTATGTAGCGTGTGTTTAGCATGTGTGTGTTTTATGGATAGCCTATGTAGCGTGTGTTTAGCATGTGTATGTTTTATGGATAGCCTATGTAGCGTGTGTTTAGCATGTGTATGTTTTATGGATAGCCTATGTAGCGTGCGTTTAGCATGTGTATGTTTTATGGATAGCCTATGTAGCGTGTGTTTAGCATGTGTATGTTTTATGGATAGCCTATGTAGCGTGTGTTTAGCATGTGTGTGTTTTATGGATAGCCTATGTAGCGTGCGTTTAGCATGTGTGTGTTTTATGGATAGCCTATGTAGCGTGTGTTTAACATGTGTGTGTTTTATGGATAGCCTATGTAGCGTGTGTTTAGCATGTGTATGTTTTCCGTTCGTGAAGACAGCCCCTCCATGCAGGTTTTTGTGCATAGCTCACGGTTAACCTTCATTAGTTCTGCCTGATTGGGTTTCGCGCTTCTTTCTCCGTTCGCTACGCTGAAGCCAGTTAAACCCCTTTTTGCCTCCTAAAGCTGCCAGCGGCAGTGCAAGCCTTTTTCTCCCTTTGAAGTCTTCCTAATTCCCTGCCTGCTCTCGGCGAGACCCTCGGTTAGGAGCTGTTGAAACCCTAAAACCCCCTAAGACGATTTCCCCGAATCTCAGCGAGTCTCTTTCTCGTGACTTAATCTTGACGCTCGCGATTTCCACGCTCCGTTTTTTTTTCCCGCCACCTAGGCTTGTTCGCGGGGACTGTGGTGGACCTCGCTGTGCCGAAATTCTCCGGCGAAACTGATTTTCTACACTGAGCACATGCCTCCACGGCCTTGAGAACCTTGAGAAGCGATCTGATTAGCACGCTCGGTGGAGTCTTTGCCGACTGTGCAGTAATTTCCTTCTCCTAGTCCGTGTCCCTCAGTGATTGTGTGGGGGGGGCGGGGGGGGGGCATGCCGGATGCATTCCTCGCTGACGTGCTTTAAGTGGACCGCCATTATCTACGTTCCATGTGCTCGCTTCACAAAGACAGCCCAAGCCGCTGTGTGTGCCATACTAGGGTTGGGGGGGGGGGGGGGGGGGGGGTTGGGGGTTTGGTGGTGCGAGCCACTTGTTTGAAAAAAAACTTGTTTGTACGATCCTGCTGAATTCACTGTATTGGCTGTCCATTGGGGCAAAGGGATGATCTTTAGAAACACAAGTTTCTTGAGCCGCAGCTAAGAAGATGAAACACGACTGCTCCTGTACTGCAGGAAGGAGACAGGGGTGTCGATTAAGAGTGCAGCAGGCCTTAGATAAAGGACTGTCTACGTTAACAGCTTACTGAAGGCACTGACATGCAGACGAAACAGGTGAACACACACACACACCCACACACACACTGATATGCGCACTGGGATGCGCACCGAGATGTTCAAGTAGACATGTACAGATAGATAGGGATGTACATTCAGACACGTGTACAGCATGCATTTCCACTGTACAGTAGATAAGTGCTGTCCATCACCATTCAAGGATACCTTGCCTTAATGAGCCAGAATCTGGAAAATTTCACTTTTTCAGGCAACGGGAGTAATTTGTCTTCGAGCCAACTGCTATGCGTTTTTGCTCGAGCTGCAGGTTGGAGGTTGCCGGTTTGAGTCCCGGACGGAGCACCGCCGTTGCCGTATTAAAACAAAGTGGTTTAACCGAATTACCTCCGTAATTATCCGGCTACATAAATGGATAATGTATTTAATTCGGGCTTCGGAAGTGACCCTCCGGTTGCGGGCCTCTGCTAAGCAGATGAGGGATATAATGAAGTGTGAAAAAGCGTGCGTGTAATTTAAGAGCGGGCCTGTGTACTGTGCGCGCGCGGCTCATTAGCAAGCTCCAGAAGCGTCTGGTAACGAATGAGGTCCTGGCACGGAGCTGTGCTTCTTCTGGTCTTGTCTCGTCGTGTTGAGCCCGAACCCGGGCCCCTGCCACGCGGCGTTTGAGTCCCCCTCTCACTGCGTGCTCCGGAACAATGTAGGGGGTGGGGGGTGGGGGTGGGGGGGTTGCGGTGTCACCGAGGGGCACCGCAGTCATTAATTGTACAGGAGGAACTGTGGCAGTTTGGGAGATGGTGTCCCTTTGAACACTCCGGCATTCCATTTGCTTCTCCGGTCTCGTCCGCCCCTCTCTCCCAAAAGACACATTTTCAGGGGAAGGAAGTCGTTGAGAAAAACACACGCCTCAGTGCTGCACTGCTTCCACACAATATTTCTGTATCGTGTCATTTGTATCTGGCAGTGGTCAGGGTACTGATAACAACTTAGTTTTCCTGTAGCACACTTTCCTATAATCCACGCCAAAGCATTTGTGCATCTGCAGTAATGTTGAACTTAAAAATGTGTATCTTGTATATCAAAAATGTATAGGTATGGGGCATGCCCCCGCCAAGGCGTAACTTGGCGGGATGGCATACCTGCCATCCCAATCTTTTACGCAGAAAGACCGTCTCACTTGAAATGTGGTTGCAGTTTACTGTATAGTAAAAGAGGTATCGATGTTGGCCAGTATAGGTTGCTAAGTATTTAGTCCTTCATATCGGTCCAATACTAGCTTTCAATTCAATTCAGTTTGATTCGATTTTATTTGTATGGCTCTTTTAACAAAGGAGCTTTGTCACAAAGCAGCTTTACAGAGAACCGGCCCCCATAGAGTAAGGGCAACAGAGGCAAAAACTGCGTATCATGCAGCCTTGGTTAAATTTCGTTCTTAGACTTTCTCTCTCTCCTAAAATCGGCACTAAGCGGGAAGTGTCCCGCCACTGAGTCGTAAGGCGCAAAAAATGAGGGCGGGACAGGCTGTTCATCTTGCAGTGTTGGGGGGGGCGGGCGTGGGGAGGAGGGGAGTGAGGGGGGTGGGGGGGGGGGGGAGTCTGCGGCGCTGAAAAATGGTAAATCAGCGCCGTAAATAAGGCGAGGCGCAGCGTCGCGAGAGCGGCCGCGCCTCCCCGGCTGAGCGTCTGCGGGGAGAGCGCGCGGTTTGTCAGGAGCGCGAGCAGAGCGTTTCTCCCTGTAGGGGACTGCGGCGTGAAGCGCCGTGCGGTTTTTATCACGACGCCGCGCGGCCTCGCTCCTACTGCAGGCTGCTTCCCAGCTAACGCTAAAGCGTTCTCGCAGTGCTGATGACATAGACAAAAACATTCCATTAACGTTGTGCTAATGTTTTCGGTTAGCTCGGGTTAGAGCTGGTAACAGTGCTGCACTCCAGCTGCCTGTCCCTTCATATAACACCTAGCCTACATCTTTGCCTTTCGCATTTGACGGTTCTCCACCGATATCTAAAAATCATAATAATAATAATAATACCCCATCTAACACAAAGTGACCACGCTACATTATTGGAATGTTTTTTCAGTGTTATAACATTGCACCAACGTTGTGAGGAGGTTCTGCGTTAGCGGGGACCGTGAAGGCGCAGTAGTCCCACACCGCTGCAGGTTTCATGTACAGACGCCGCATGTACTGTTCCTGTAGGAAGTCCTGCTGTGAGAAGTCATTCAGCTTTAATGAACTCTGGTGAGATAAGTACGTGTTCCTCCTTTCGCAGAGCTCGGATGAAAATGTCTTTCGCGTTCTTCACCTCCTTCGGCGTAATGTTCTGTACGATGTTTTTTTTTTTCATACTTTGTGCCAGTGCGCATTTGCATTTCACTTTGATTTCTTTTTTTTCTTTTTTTTGACTGCGGGATCAAACTACATCAAAAAGATGTTTAGACGCACGTTCGTCAAAGGTGATTAAGATTAATGAAGGTAATCTGAGCCTGGTTCCCCCACCCCCCCCCCACCCCACCCCCCGGGGTGACTCTGTTTTCAGCTGGCCAGTTGCAAAGATCAAGCTAACCTTTTATATCAAGCCATAATTGATATGGTAATTGAAAATATTATTGAAAAGGTTGGTTAATTAATTTTTTCCCATTTAAAGGTTTATTATTTCTGCCCTCCCCATACCGGGGTCCTTATATTAGGCATTTGTGTTATGCGGGGGACCTAATGCTTAAAACACCTTATGCAAAATGCAAACGACCCTTTTCCGGTTTTGAAAACCTGCGTCTTGCGTAGGTGACGTGAGGGCGGCAGCGGCGAATGACTGCAGCCCTGTTTCTCCAGCTCCGGAAGCTTCCGCTAAGCGTAGCTTCGGTTAGGCTACTCGCTCAGTGACTGTGATAGAATGGCCCAATTAATGCTTAATTCCAGACCCCGAGATGACCCACACCCCCCTGCTTTTCGGTGTCTCTACTCGTCATCACGGGGGGAAGACCTGCCAAAATCGTTGGCACGGCGACCAGGAAATGTTCTATTTGCAGCGCCGTACTCCGTTCCAAGACTTAACGTTCTGTTGAGCCCTTCGATCCTTTTGAGAGCTGTTCCTTAATGTTGCTTGTGAGAGGTACAGCGCATAGACACTCCGAGGAGAGACTTCATCAGGTGGGCAAACAGATTAAGCTTTATTTTGTGAACGGCTGATTTTGGAAGGATTGACTGATGGATGACTCACAGAGCTACTTTACTCATTCTTCACCTGTGTGGCAAAAATGTGAATATTCCCTTCTTGGTAAGGAAGCCTTCCCCCAGTGAAGGTGTTGAATATGCCGTAGCGCTTTCTATAAGGGATGCCTACTCATGGACATGGTGAAATGACCCAGCCTGCCTTCTGATCGTTGTGCCGATGCTCTCCTGCTTGCGATTAATGGGGCTGCCACTGAAGACGCTGGCCTGCATGAGTGTGGGGTGGGGGGGTGGGGGTGGAGGGGGGGTTGAGTAATTGGGTTCAGATAATGGCTGCAGATAATGATCCAACCAGAATGGCCTCCAGCTGCCTTTTCTCTCACATTTGGCCTCTCACTTATCGAACTTCATTTTTCTGTTCGGTGGGGTTTACGCGAGCGTGCAAGCTGTTGAATCAGCCGCACTCTGATCTGTGATTCCTGTCCCTTCAGCCCGATTTGTAGTGTGCGGTGAGTCTGTGGTGTGACACCAGGGTGTGGTGTGCGAGGCAAAGTTTCGGTTTGATGAAAATAAACCCGAGTAAAAGTGTGGTTGGACTAATCAAACGTTTCTAAACTTGTCTTATGAGAACGTTTGGCTGCCCGTGCGTTTTCTGCAGCTAAAACTGCGCCTGTTTTGTTTTAAAAACGCTCGCTCATTTATCCTCTGAACATTTTATTTTGGCATTCAGTGGAATACTCCAGATGAAATCACCAGCATTCAACACAATGTTCCCGTCATTTTTCCAGACATTTGCGCTGGGTGACCTTTAATGCTGACCATTGACAGTATGAGCTCTTGCTGTCTGTCACAAAGTCCCAGCCAGTCAGCAGCAGTGGGCCCAGCTAGGACCCTCCCCTTCCACAGTACTTGTAGAGAGAAGGAGTGGTTCACCGTGTATTATTACACAGTATTTACTCAAGACCTTTCTGCAGATTGTGTTTGGCCCTGGAGTTGAAGCGCTAAGAATGCACAGGAGACCATAAATCCTTAAATACTCCCAGCTGCGCCAGTTATTTTGGGTTATTTTGGTCGCAGTAACTCCAGGTAAATTACAGTAGGGGTGAGACCATATCGCCGCTACGCTCGAAATTCCCGCTTGGAAAGGTAACGGATCGGGGGAGGGGATCCCGCGCCTCGCGCCCGGGGGGTGGGGCCCAAATCGGCGAGGTCATGCGTCTGACCTCTGGCTCTGACGAGGTGCTGTCAGCCTGTGGGACGTCGAGGTCCAGAACAGCGGGAGGCTTTGCCCCCCCCCCACTGGGCTGACTGCTCTCGGCCGTTGGATCCGAAAGCCGAGCCTGTTCCCACAAGCCAGGACTCGTACAGGACTTCCAGGAATACTCCGTAAACAAAATGAATAAATAAAAGCCACCATCGGCTAGGCTGGGCTGGGCTGCCAGGACTGTAAACCCCCCCCCCCCCCCCCCCCCCCTTTGATAGTTGGGTGGTGCTGGCTCTTGCTGCTCCGCTTTTTAAAGGCATCGTGGGAAATGGCTGTGGTTGAGTTTGGGCCGGGTCGGACCAGCCCAACGAGCGGCTGTACATCTGAGGCGAGCGGCAGTTTATCTCCACACACACTCGGG